>OU015527.1:80411150-80773856 GCA_907165065.1 Caprimulgus europaeus
TGAGCCTTAATTTCTTACAAATGAGGCTTTTTGGTGGTAGACAACAACAGTTGGAGACTGTGGTGGTTTCACCCACAGCTCAGACCATGAGGTCCTGCACTCACTGCCCCCAACCCAGTGGGATGGGGAGAGGAACTCACCAAAGGGCTGGTGGGGTGGGATGAGGACAGGGAGGGCTCACTCACCAGGGATGGGCACGGGCAACACAGACTCCACTTGGGGAAGAAAAATCCATGGAATGAGTTCCCAATCAATCAGAGCAGGACAGTGAGACACAACAACCACCTCTGACAGCACCTTCCCCCACCCCTCCCTTCTTCCCGGGCTCCCAGCACTGTGCTCCCCATTTCTGTCCCTTCTCCCCCAGCAGCACAGGGGACAGGGAATGGGGGTTCACTCAGGTCACCTCTGCTGCTCTTTCCTCCATGAGATCCCTCCCATGGGCTGCAAGAGTCCAGGAACAAAGTGTTCCAACGTGAGCTGCCCATGGAGTCAGGGACCTCTTTGGGCTCAGCTCCTGGCTCTGGCATGGGGATGTCCATGGGCTGCACATGGGTCCAGTGCATCTGCTGCCTTCCAGCTCCCCTGGGCTCTCCTTGCTCATCATGAGCTCTCCAATTCACACCTGCCCTCAGGCTCAGCTTTCTGCTCCACTGTGGAGTCCTCCATGGCCTATACATGGGGATCTGCTCTGCTGTTGAACTTCCACGGGCTGCAGGGGACCTCGATGACCTCCTCCTACTCTTCCCTGTGCTGATCCCCATGTTTGAGTTTCTCCTTCTCCCCTCCTCCTCCTTCCTCATGGCAACGATGCTCTTCTTATTTAGGCCTATGGTCTTTTTTATTCAAGTCAGTGGTTTCTCCTGATGTTCTCTCCTCCTTTTCCTTTTCAAACCAGTTCTTCCCTCATAAATATGGATTTGAAGAGGCATTTCCCTATTGCTAACTGGTTCTACTTGGACTGGAGGTGGGTCCACCTTGGAGCCAGGGGACCTTTGTGAAGCTTCTCCCAGGGTCCATCACTGTAGCCCCTTCCCCACTACCAAAACCAGCCCCACACACAAACCCAACACAAAGATAAATAGATTATTTCTAGCCCTAAGTAAAAATAAATCATTTTAGTTGAACTGTGATCTCAAGAAAGCATCAGGACAATGTGGTCACTTTGGGATCTGGCTGGATTACCAAAAATGTGTAGAAAAAAAACCCCAAGAAATGGAGCAATTAAAATATAAATAGAAATGCCAAAGGAAGAATTAATTAATTCTCACCTCTCTTGTTTTTTTCAGGGTATGGCCTTTACATTACATGAACGACAAATGCTCGGCTTGCAAGGACTTCTACCTCCTAAAATAGAGACCCAAGACATCCAAGCCTTACGCTTCCACAAGAATTTGGCAAAAATGACTGACCCCTTGGAAAAGTGAGCACTCCACCCCCCAACTCCCCTTGTCTTCTCATGCAAATAAATTGAAATTACTGTACAATATTGCCTAGGGATAACCAAACATATTTTCTCTGCCTCCACTGATTTTTTAATTATTAAAACTTATTTTTTCACTTTTACACAGGAAAATACTTTCATCAATCATACATTTATCATGTGGCCAAATAAGGTTGGGGAGTTTTTTTTCTTATAGGTTCTATAGTCATAAAATAATGAAAAAGAATGTGCACAAATTAGCTGGTAACAAAGCTGCAAACCTTACTGTAAATATCTAATATTACTATAATATGTAAGATTTGGGTGGTGAGTTATTAGAGCACAGAAATATGGGGGAGAGGAGGAGGAAGCTGGTCCATGCAAGAAAAATATGTGAGAATGAAGGTAAATGGCAAGTTTGATAATTAGATGTGAAAAACTGCTTAATGTACACAGTAGTTACTGCTAGAAAGGAATTAGAGTTAGAATGTTGAGTCTCATAATGTATATTTTTTTATATAAATCTATTTTTTTTGTTTAACCCAGTAGTTTGGTGAAAAAACTGTGAAGTATTTTGATTTATTTATTATTATTTTTTTTAGAATGGCTGTTTTTTAGCATCCTGTTAATGTTTTCTTATGATCTTATGTATATCTGCATGTAAAAATAAGCAGTATCCTAAAGGCAAGAGGAGCACTGGACTGGTTTGAGGCTTCCTGGATCCCATCAAAACACTTTTGTTCTTCATGAAAACCAAAAGATGACTTTTTAAATCCTCATCATGTAATCAACAGTAATAAAACTCCCAGCTGCATCCTGTAATAAATCCATGAGTTATCTTTTATCCCAATGCATGTTTGCACATTAATTTGTTAGCATGCATGGTATGTGATATCCAGTATTTTTATTTCAGCTTTTTAGTACTGCTACTCTTTTATTTTCCAATTTTTATTCGTGGAAGCAGGAATTTCATGAAGAAATAAGATGAAGCAAGTTTGTTTTTTTCATATTGTTTTAAATAAGCATAAATGTGAAACTCTAAGTATTATTTTTGCTTCATTTCAGGTATATCTACATAATGGGAATCCAAGAGAGAAATGAGAAATTATTCTATAGGGTATTACAAGATGATATTGAGAGGTTAATGCCAATTGTATACACACCAACAGTAGGCCTTGCCTGCTCCCAGTATGGACACATCTTCAGGAGACCAAAGTAAGAACAATAAATATATATATTGCTGCTACTTTTATTATTATTTTCTCTGTATGCTTGCCTGAGGTTTGGAAATGTTTTATTTCATTTTCATTTGGTTTCAGCTACACAAGACTTAATGCCAATTCAGAGCAGTAAAAATTCATTAAATAATATCTCAGTTTATATTGGAAAAGAGAACATTTGAGAACAGAACTGGTGATGTGTGACATAAATACCACAAGTGCAGGGCTTCAACCCCATTTCCAGCTCTTCTGGGAGCCTGAGGATCTGTATCAGGAGAAAGCATGGGGAGGAAGGTGTGGATTGAGGAGATTTCTGGAGGGTCTTACCCTCTCTTCAAGAGAAGTAACTTCAGGTGGAGTCATTGGATGTGTTCCCCTGTGCCACCCTGCACGCAGCCTGCACAGAGGCAGAACTCGAGTGCACACACACCCCTATGGCAGATTTGCTGGAGGAAGCTCAGGCTGACTGCTGTGACCAACATGTTCCTGCTGGTGGCAAAGGGTCCCAGTGCTGGAGAGATTCTCAGGATGCTCTGCAGAGCAGCCCAGCACGTGTGCTTGCAGCTCAGAAGGTCAACCGTGTCCTGGGCTGCACCCAGAGCAGCGTGGGCAGCAGGGCCAGGGAGGGGATTCTGCCCCTCTGCTCCGCTCTCCTGAGACCCCCCCTGCAGTGCTGCCTCCAGTGCTGGGGCCACCAACAGCACAAGGACATGGACCCACTGGAGCCAGCCCAGAGGAGGCCACCAGGGTGATGCCAGGGCTGGAGCAGCTCTGCTGTGAGGACAGGCTGAGAGAGTTGGGGCTGTTCAGCCTGGAGAAGAGAAGGCTCCGGGGAGACCTTCTAGCGGCCTCCCAGTACCTGAAGGGGCTCCAGGAAGGCTGGGGAGGGACTTTGGCCAAGGGCAGGGAGTGACAGAACAAGGGGGGATGGCTTGAAAGTGCCAGAGGGGAGATGGAGCTGAGATGTGAGGAAGAAATTGTTTGGTGTGAGGGTGGTGAGACCCTGTCCCAGGTTGGCCAGAGAAGCTGTGGCTGCTCCTCCCTGGAAGTGTTCTGGGCCAGGTTGGATGAGGCTTTGAGCAACCTGGTCTAGTGGAAGGTGTCCCTGCTGCTGGCAGGGGGGTTGGACCTGGATGAGCTTTCAGGTCCCTTCCAACCCAAACCATTCTGAGTCTTTGGCATCTTGGGTGCGGGAGCAGAGGCCAGCGAGCAGCGTGTGAGGAGAGATGTTGGCAGAGCAGGAAGAGAGAAGCTTGGCTCATGGTAGCTCAGCAGACTCTGTTGGGTGCAGATAGTCCCTGAGTTATTCTGACACAGTGAAGACACTTGACTGAGATCTGTTTTGAGTTCAGCAGTGACTTCAAAACAACCATTCACGTTATTAGCTCTGTGTCGAGGAAACCAGTTCAGACCAGCAGTCAGTTC
This sequence comes from Caprimulgus europaeus, assembly GCA_907165065.1. The sequence continues at coordinate 80,415,219 of OU015527.1, forward strand.
AGCTCGTTTCCATGATGCTCTCACTGCAATTCACAGTGTGTTTCTAGAGCCCTCTCACTTGAGGGCTTCAGTGCTGTGTGGAGGAAGGGCTCATCTTTTCCTGCCATGAGGACTTGGCTGCTGTGATAAAGACAGGAAGAAATTGATGGGTTTGTTCCTGATCTGAGACAGATGGATGTGGAAGTTGTACTCTTAGTTCTCACATAATTCCTTTCCTCTTCCACGTCCCTATATGTGTTATAGACCACTTTGAAAACTGTCCCTCTCTAGAAGTTTGTGCAAGAAACAGCAGCAGGGAGAGGAACTCAGGATGTGCAACTTTCTTTCCCAGAACCAGCACTTTTCCAAGTGTTGGTAATTTCACTGTTACCACCTCTGCTGAGCCTTTTGTTCCCCTTTGCCTCCTAAGCACAGCGGGCTTGCTCGAGGAGAAGAAATACAGACACTTCACCTCTTTGAGGTGCTTCCTCTGAGGAGAACTGTCCTCCTCCTGCTGTTGGAGAAGACAGGATGGTCAGTCCCTTTCTCTTTCCTTTCTTTTCCCTCTTCTCATCTTGTGTAATGTCATGAATGGAGATTCACTGAGGTGAAGCTTAGGATCATGTTCCCTTCTCATATCCTTACAGGGGAGCGTAGATCCTGTCATGACTGATGCTCACACCAGAAGTGTTTTGCCTTAGAGGAGTATTAAAGGTGAATATCTGTAGTAGCATAAAATCCTGGTAGCACAGAACCATAGAATGATTTGGGTTGGGAAGGACCTTAAAGCTCATCCAGTCCCAACCCCCCTGCCAGCAGCAGGGACACCTTCCACTAGACCAGGTTGCTCCAAGCCTCATCCAACCTGGCCCAGAACACTTCCAGGGAGGAGCAGCCACAGCTTCTCTGGCCAACCTGGGCCAGGGTCTCACCACCCTCACACCAAAGAATTTCTTCCTCACATCTCAGCTCCATCTCCCCTCTGCCACTTTCAAGCCATCACCCCTTGTTCTGTCACTCCCTGCCTTTGTAAAAAGCATCATGAAAATTATTTTCTCTGTGTTCTTATTTTACAGCATCAAAGGAGCAAAATAGACTTGTGTATTAGAAATTGTCCTTGGAGCAATTTTTGTCAGTGATTACAATGCTTTCAATATTAAGAAAGTTTGACATTTAGTTTTACAAAGCAAAGTGAAATTTCTAATTGGCACCTATAAAATATTTCTGCTTTGTTTTTTTTCTTTCAGAGGATTATTTATTTCCATCTCGGACAGAGGCCATATCAGATCGATTGTGAACAACTGGCCGGAGAATGACGTTAAGGTACTGCCACTGTGTAACTTTTTATTTCTAGTTGTTACTTACTCTCAGTTGAGCTTCTTAAGTGTGGTGGTGGCACTGGGCTGGCAGCCAGACACAGCCACTCACTCACTCCCCCCCTCCTCAGGGCATAGTGGAGAGAAATCAGTGTAAGGGTAAGGAGACTTGTAGGGTGAGATAAGAAATTTAATTGAAATAAAATAAAACTTAAAATAATAATGATATTAAAATAGGATTAGTAATAAAATATGCAAATGAGTGACCCCCAGTGCCATTGCTCAGCACCCGCCGACCCAGCCCGGCCCGTTCCCAGAGAACGATCCCGGAGCAGCGACAATCCCGACCCGAAACCGCAATCCCGGGAGAGCCAGAGCCCGAGCGAGAGCCAGAGAGAGCCAGAGAGGAAGAGCCCCTCATGGATCTCCTGCCCATGGGGGACAGGAGATGGAACAGCCCCTTGGCAGAGCCCAATGCCCATGGAGCTGAGTCATTGCAATAGTCCTCAAGATTTCAGATCAGCAAAACGCAACGTCCTTCAACTTCCAGTGAGAACTGAAAACATCGGTGTGTGATCAACGTTCTTCTCCTACCAAATCCCAGCTGAACCCAAACCCCAGCGCTGTTCCAGCTGCTGAAAAGAAACCAGCTCTGGCCCAGCTCAAACCAGGACATTAAGATTTGTTAGTATTTGATGGAAATGTAAATACTAAATAACACATCCTTTGCAGTTATTTGACAATGATGGCAATATATAGCTCAAGAAGATAATCTGTATCTCAAAGAGCAGTGTTTTATCCTAAATGGAAGGTTTATGGTTTGGGCAAACACTGATGATGAGAACTAGACTTGCCAAACTTCTTGTTTTACTTCATTATTCCACCTTTTGGGGAGGTATTGGGGGATGCACCTCTGGATCTTACTGTTACACAGCAGTAGGAGAGGTCATCTTGTCCTCACATTAAGACTCAGAAGTGGTAGTTGGGATGCCCAAATTTTGCCATTAAAACCAGTATGACCCAGTTGGGTTGAGAACCACAAGGGCAGATGAGGTGAATGATGCTTACCCAGACATTTTGATGTCTGGATTTACAAGTGGAAATCATAAAGCCAAGTTACAAGCTGTTGTTCCACACGGCAGCTTGAATCCTTCCCACTTGGCTTTCAAGGATTTGGGCAGTGGATTTCAGCAAAGAAAAAATAGGAGCAAAACAGATTTGAATATTAAGCATTACTGTTTCAAGTAAAATCACTAAATCACAGAGTTATAGTGGTTGGAAAAGACCTTTAAGATGACCGAGTCCAACCATGAACCCAACACTGCCCAGTCCCCACTGACCCATGTCCCTCAGCACTGTGTCTACACGACTCTTCCATCCCTCCAGGGATGGGGACTCCACCACTGCCCTGGGCAACCCCTTCCAATGCCTCAGAACCCTTTCAGCAAAGAAATTCTTCCTCACATCCCATCTCAACTGCCCTGGCCACAACTGGAGCCCATTTCCTCTTGTCCTGGCCCTTGGTCCTTGCTTGAACAGACCCACCCCCACCTCTCTGCACCCTCCTTGCAGGGACTTGGACAGAGCCAGAAGGTCTCCCCTCAGCCTCCTTTTCTCCAGGCTCAGCACCCCCAGTTCCCTCAGCCGGGAACTCAGCACACTTGTGCTCCAGACCCTTCCCCAGCTCCGGTGCCCTTCTCTGGACACGCTCCAGCACCTCCAGGGCCTTCTTGGACTCAGGGGCCCAACACTGAACCCAGCACTCGAGCTGCGGCCTCACCAGTGCCCAGGGCAGGGGGAAGAGAACTTCCCTGCTCGTACTGGCCACACTGGTGCTGATCCAGGCCAGGATGCCCTTGGCCTTCTTGGCCACCTGGGCACTCTGCTGCCTCCTGTTCAGCTGCTGGTGCCCAACACCCCCAGGTCCCTCTGTGCCCAGCAGCTCTCCCCCCACTCCTCCCCAAGCCTGTGGCGCTGCTGGGGGTTGTTGTGACCCAAGGGCAGGACCCGGCCCTTGGCCTGGTTGAGCCTCATCCAGTTGGTCCTGGCCCATGGATCCAGCCTGGCCAGATCCCTCTGCAGAGCCTCCCCACCCTCCAGCAGATCAACACTCCCACCCAGCTGGGTGTCCTCTGCAAACTGACTGAGGGTGCCCTCGATCCCCTCGCCCAGATCATGGATGAAGATGTTCAACAGGAGTGACCCCAGCACTGAGCCCTGGGGACACCACTGGTGACCGGCCACCAGCTGGATCTCACTCCATTCACCAGAACTCTGGGCTCGGCCATCCAGCCAGTTCTTTACCCAGTGAAGAGTACATCCATCAAAGCCACGAGTAGCCAGTTTCTCCAGGAGGATGCTGTGGGAGGTGGTGTCAAAGGCTTTCCTGAAGTCCAGGTGCCACATCCACAGCCTTTCCCTCATCCACTAAGCACTTCACCTTGTCACAGAAGGAGATCAGGTTGGTCAGGCAGGACCTGCCTTTCATAAACCCCTGCTGATCACCAGGTTGACCTGTGTGTGCTGTGTGATGGCACTCAGGATGATCTTCTCCATCACCTTCCCCAGCACTGAGGTCAGACTGACAGGCCTGTAGTTGCCTGGATCATCCTTCTGGCTCCTGTAGATGGGCATCACATTATCCAGCTTCCAGTTAGCCAGAACCCCCCCAGTTTGCCAGGACTGCTGATAAATGATGGAGAGTGGCTTGGTGAGCACACAAATATTCATTGTAATCTATTTTTTTTTTAAATTAAACCACCATATCTGAATTTTTTCCTGGAAAAAGGCAAAAAAAAAGGCTGATATCGCTCTAAACTTGATAAATTTCAGTGATCAGATGTAATTTTGCCTTACTTTTTGTTTTCAGGCTGTTGTTGTCACTGATGGAGAAAGAATATTGGGTCTTGGAGACCTAGGTGTGTATGGAATGGGAATTCCAGTAGGAAAACTGTGTTTGTATACAGCCTGTGCAGGAATCAATCCAGATAAATGTTTGCCTGTGTGCATCGACGTCGGGACTGATAATACAGTGAGTTTGACTGAACTTTGCCTGCCATAAGTTATCCCTATGAAAAGTATTTATTTATAAGAGTATTTAGTACTCTAAGAGATTTTTATTTAAGATAAAACCAAATATTTTATATAAGGGTAAATGATTTGGAATTCACTATACAGTTACATATCAAAATGATTGAAAAATACAAGTTAATTTGTCAGTGAAATGGTACATTTGGAAGTAATTTCAATGCTGGAACATTGTAAAATAGACAGTCAAGTTAACCTGACTTGAAGAAGCTTGGAAATATGAATCAGATTTATTAAAGTAGTTTATTGGTCATGATATTGATTTGTTCCATTTTTAAAGCAGCCATCACCAACCTTAAGTGCCAGCTGGAATGACTGAAGGTTGCTATAGACTGAAGGCAGTTACAGTGGCTGTATAAAAGCAGAATCTTTGGTGTGAAATGTGTTCCTGTGAACTCTGGCAAGTGTATATCGAGGAAGTGATTCATCTTGCTGATTTATTCTTTTTCAGACACTCTTAAAAGATCCATTTTATATGGGCCTGTACCAAAAAAGGGATCGTTCACAGGTCTATGATGACTTAATTGATGAATTTATGGAAGCCATTACAGACAGGTATGACATTGGATATTCTGCACAGAAGTGTGGCTAAAACTGCTGGCAAAAAAACCTCCCCACTGTCCTTGAAAAAGTCATTTAAGGGAGAAGGACAGGACTAAAAGTCAAGTGATATGGCTATATTTCTGGCTGTCTAAGTGATTTTTACCTCTGAGCTGGAACATGCTGCTTGTAGTTACCTGTTAAATACACACAGAATGGAAATGGAACTGGTTTAAGCATTGAAAGGCTTGAGGTTATCTTCTTTCCAAAGATGATATTTAAGATTTGATTTAAAATGATTGTATTTCTTTCTGTGTCTAGTGATAGGAATATTTGTCATGTTCTCTAGGTATGGCCAGAACACACTTATCCAGTTTGAAGACTTTGGAAACCACAATGCTTTTCGCTTCTTAAGAAAATACAGAGAGAAATATTGTACCTTCAATGATGATATTCAAGGTATACCCTTTGGTTATGTTTCTTAATGTATATGGAGAAATTTTGCTGTAAACCATCATCTCCCAGGTAGATCTGTTCAGCTCACCTTAGATTTGTACTGCTTTTACAGGGACAGCTTCAGTGGCTTTGGCAGGACTGCTGGCAGCACAGAAAGCCACTGGTAAACCACTTGCAGAGCAGAAGGTGCTGTTCCTTGGAGCAGGAGAGGTGAGGCTCTAGAGTGACAAGAGATTTAACTGTATTTTTATGGGGAGAGACTTCTTATAAGGGCAGTTAATGATAGAACAAGGGGAAATGGCTTTAAGCTGAAAGAGGGGAGGATTAGATTAGATATTAGGAAGAAATTCTTCACTGTGAGGGTGGTGAGATCCTGTCCCAAGTTGGCCAGAGAAGCTGTGGCTGCTCCTCCCTGGAAGTGTTCTGGGCCAGGTTGGATGAGGCTTTGAGCAACCTGGTCTAGTGGAAGGTGTCCCTGCTGCTGGCAGGGGGGTTGGACTGGATGAGCTTGAAAGTCCCTTCCAACCCAAACCAGTCTGTGATTCTGTGACGTTTTCTGGTTCTGTGGGACTTGTGGAGATTCCCATTCTCTGAATTCCATTGAAGAACTTTTTCTATAAGAACAGAAGGGAATTCCTGCTTAAAGATGGGTATTTGAAAGGAGTTTAGCGTTTGCAATGACTCAAAATCTTTAATTTTCTTACATGGACTTGTAAAAAGCATCAGGGATGCTTGTGTGTAGTTGGAGGGGAATTTACCATACAATTATGATTTAGTAAGAAAGAGTGTAAGAATATCTTGCTAATTTTTATACCACTGGAGAGAAGCACAGAGTGGTTTTCTTAGCAAGAAAAATCAGTGGCTGTTTGCAGCAGTTAGTTGCTGGGGCAGCAGCATCAGGATCAGCACCATGCTGCTTGGTCTATCAGCAAAATTACTTCTGTGGTGTTGACAAAATAACTTAATTAGCTGAAAATTTCTCCAGCTGGGGAAGGTTCTGATTGCAGTAATTGACTGATGTTGTGTTGTTGCCTCTGCTAATTTTGCCTCTGTTGTTGCCTCTGCTGATCCCCAGCAAAATCTGCTGATTTTGGTGGGGATCTTGAACAGGGTGATGTTTGTGATGACAAATCTCTTTTGTGACTTGTTAAAAAATCAAAGTCCTTTTATCCACAAGGCTGCCCTGGGAATTGCAAACCTCATTGTTATGGCTATGATGGAAAGTGGTGTTTCTGCTGAGGAAGCCTACAGGAGAATATGGATGTTTGACAAATATGGTTTACTGGTTCAGGTAGGGGTGCACCACACCTTGGAATACCACAGGACAGGTGGCCAGTGCTTTCTATCTCCTTCTCACAAAAAATAATCAACTTTTTATCTCTAGGGCCGAGAACAAAAGGTAGATTCCAATCAAGAACCATTTACACATCAGGCTCCAGAGCAGATACCAAAGACATTTGTTGAGGCAGTGAATGTACTTCAGCCTTCAGCTATCATTGGTAAGTAGGGTTATTTTTGTTCCTATATTTCCATAATTTGGTTACTTGCTGCATTTAATTTGTTAACGTGGCTCCAAGGAGGTTGGGGACAGTGATCTGCATTTCTGCTGGTGTAAATAAGATGAAGGAGAGGCTGGAGAGCAGCCCTGGGGGTTCTGGTCCATGGCAAGTTGAACATGAGCCAACAGTGTGTCCTGGCAGCCCAGAGGGACCCCCGTGTCCTGGGGGCACCCAGCCCTGCACTGCGAGCCGGGCCAGGGAGGGGATCGTCCCGCTCTGCTCTGCACTGGGGCGGCCTCAGCTCCAGCACTGGGGGCAGCTTGGGCACCACAGGAGAAAAAGGATCTAAAGCTGCTGGAGAGTGTCCAGAGGAGGGACACAACACTGGGGAAGGGTTTAGAGGGGAAGGGTGTGAGGAGAGGCTGGAGGCACTTGGTGTGTTCAGCCTGGAGAAGAGGAGACTGAGAGGAGATCTCCTGGCGGTCTGGAACTTCCTCCCCAGGGGCAGAGGAGGGGCAGGCGCTGAGCTCTTCTCTCTGGCCACCAACGCCAGGAGCAGAGGCCATGGCAGGAAGATGTGGCAGGGGAGGGGGAGGTTGGCCATGAGGAAAAGGTTCTGAGGCAGAGGGTGGTGGAGCACTGGCACAGGCTCCCCAGGGAGGTGCTGATGGCCCCAGGCCTGACAAGATGCCAGCAGCATTTGGCCAACATGTGCCCTCAGGGCCATGGTGTGAATGTTGGGCTTGTCCTGTGCAGGGACAGGAGCTGGACTCCATCATCCTGGTGGGTCCCTTCTATCTCACAACATGTGTTTTTCTCTGAAAATGTGTGAGGTCAGTGTTACCCTGAGCTGCAGGTTCACCCTCAGTGCATCCTTCACTGCAGCTGTGGTGCTCCTTCTGCATCTTGTGTCCTTATCAACAACTTCCTCTAGTCCTTATCCAACTGGTGTTGGGCCTTTCTTAAAAAACTCTGAGCATGTTCTCAGGGACTGTGTGGCCACCATGAACTGATGCTGTAATGAAGGGCTCTAAGAATCAGGAAGAGAAAAATACAGCCTTTTTCCCAGATATATCTATTACCTACACACCACATTGGCTGCTTCACAGAAGTTCCCTAACTTGAGTAATTTATTTTTTTCTGACCTTTCTTCCCCCACTCACCATCTCTGGCCAGAACCTGCCAGCAGCATGCCTTGAAGGAAAAGAAAATTTATTTGGCTGATTAACTACCCCAAAATTTGTAGCCAGTGTACAAATTTACCCAATTTTTATGTATTTCTACTTGTATCTTTGGGTGTGGTCAGAAATACCAATAGCAAGGGAATGTGCATTGCACAGTTAACACCCAGGTGGGATGAATCATCTGTGGAGAACCTGGAGTTCCCACCTGCTTATCCAGGGCAGTGATAAGTGTTCTTTACACAGATCAATACAAAAAAATCATGTAAAATAGGCTTTTGGAACATAATAATTAGATGTTCCTGTGAAAATGAGAATTTTCATAGAATTATTAAGGTTGGAAAAGAGCTTTAAGATCATCAAGTCCAGCTGTTGACCCAACACCACCATGTCCACTAACCCATGTCCCTCAGCACTGTGTCTACACCACTCTTCAATCCCTCCAGGGATGGGGACTCCACCACTGCCCTGGGCAACCCCTTCCAATGCCTCAGAACCCTTTCAGCAAAGAAATTCTTCCTCACATCCCATCTCAACTGCCCTGGCCACAACTGGAGCCCATTTCCTCTTGTCCTGGCCCTTGCTCCTTGGTGGAACAGACCCACCCCCACCTCTCTGCACCCTCCTTGCAGGGACTTGGACAGAGCCAGAAGGTCTCCCCTCAGCCTCCTTTTCTCCAGGCTCAGCACCCCCAGTTCCCTCAGCCGGGAACTCAGCACACTTGTGCTCCAGACCCTTCCCCAGCTCCGTTCCCTTCTCTGGACACGCTCCAGCACCTCCAGGGCCTTCTTGGACTCAGGGGCCCAACACTGAACCCCATCTCCCTCAGCCACTCCTCATAAGACTTGTTCTCCAGACCCTAAGCAGCCACTGACAGAGCAGTGCCCAGTTTCCATCTCCTGCTACTAGAAAAGCCTCTGATGCTTTGCTCTGAGTGGGAGCCTTCAGGGCTGACATAAGAAGTTTTCCTCATGTTTAAGCAGAACCTCCTGTGTTCCAGCTCACACCCATTGCCCCTTGTCCTGCCACTGGACACCACTCAGAAGAGTCTGGCCCCATCCTCCTGACACTCACCCTTTAGATATTTATAAACATTGATAAGGTCCCCTCTCAGTCTTCTCCTCTCCAGGCTGAACAGTCCCAGCTCTCTCAGCTTCTCCTCACACAGGAGATGCTCCAGGCCCCTCAGCATCTTTGTGGCCTCCACTGGACTCTCTCCAGAAGATCCCTGTCCCTCTGGAACTGAGGAGCCCAGAACTGGACACAACACTCCAGATGTGGCCTCACCAGGGCAGAGTAGAGGGGGAGGAGAACCTCCCTCAACCTGCTGGCCACGTACTTCTGAATGCCCCCAGGAAGCCATTTGCCTTCCTGGCCACGAGAGCCCATTGTTGGCTCATGGTCACCCACCAGCCTTCCCAGGTCCTCCTCTGCAGAGCTGCTTTCCAGCAGATCACCCCCAACCTCTCCTGGTGCCTGGGGTTATCCCTCCCCAGGTGCAGGACCCTACACTTGCCCTTATGGACCTTCACCAGGTTCCTCTGCACCCAACTCTCCAGCCTGGCCAGATCTCACTGGATGCCAGCACAGCCTTCCAGTGGATCAGCCATTCCTCCCAGTTTAGTGTCACCAGCAAACTGGCTGAGGGTCCACTCAGTCCCTTCATGCAGGTCACTGATGAAGATACTGGATAGGACTGGACCAAGTACTGACCCCTGAAGAGCACCACTAACCACAGGCCTCCAATTAGACTCTGTACTGCTGATGGAACCCCTCTGAGCTCTGCCATCAAGCCAGTTCTTCACCCACCTCACTGTCCCCTCATCTAACCCACACTTCCTAAGCTTAAATAAGAGGGTGCTATGGGAGACAGTGTCCCAAGTCTTGCTTTTAAGACATGAACTTACTCTACAGTCACTGCCATCTACCCTGAGACAATCCAAATTGATTCTCTTTGGATCTCTTTCCATTTCTTTCAGGAGTTGCAGGAGCTGGGCGACTCTTCTCTCAGGATGTGATTCAAGCAATGGCTTCCATCAACGAACGCCCCATCATATTTGCACTGAGTAACCCCACAGTGAAAGCTGAATGCACAGCAGAGGAGGCCTATACATTCACAGAGGTATGGATACATCCACAGAGGTGTCTATACATTCACAGAGGTATGGAGACATCCACAGAGGTGTCTATACATTCACAGAGGTATGGAGACATCCACAGAGGTGTCTATACATCCACAGAGGTATGGAGACATCCACAGAGGTGTGTATACATCCACAGAGGTATCTATACATCCACAGAGGTATCTCTACATCCACAGAGGTGTGTGTACATCCACAGAGGTATCTCTACATCCACAGAGGTGTGTGTACATCCACAGAGGTGTCTATACATCCACAGAGGTGTGTGTACATCCACAGAGGTGTGTGTACATCCACAGAGGTATCTCTACATCCACAGAGGTGTGCATACATCCACAGAGGTGTGCATACATCCACAGAGGTATCTATACATCCACAGAGGTGTGCATACATCCACAGAGGTGTGCATACATCCACAGAGGTGTCTATACATCCACAGAGGTGTGCATACATCCACAGAGGTGTGGATACTTCCACAGAGGTGTCTATACATCCACAGAGGTGTCTATACATTCACAGAGGTATGGAGACATCCACAGAGGTGTCTATACATTCACAGAGGTGTCTATACATCCACAGAGGTGTGTGTACATCCACAGAGGTGTGTATACATCCACAGAGGTGTGTGTACATCCACAGAGGTGTGTATACATCCACAGAGGTGTGCATACATCCACAGAGGTATCTATACATCCACAGAGGTGTGCATACATCCACAGAGGTGTCTATACATCCACAGAGGTATCTATACATCCACAGAGGTATGGAGACATCCACAGAGGTGTGTGACCTTCAGCAGTGTTGACCTCTTGGCACTTAGTGAACTGTTTAGTGACTGTGAAAATGCCAGAACTCTCCAATATTTTATTATCACTTGGACTTAGTGACATCATCACACCACTTGAGCCAGCACTGTGCCCTTGTGGAGCCAGCACTGTGCCCTGGTGGCCAGGAAGGCCAATGGCATCCTGGGGTGCATTAGAAGGGGGGTGGTCAGTAGGTCCAGAGAGGTTCTTCTTCCCCTCTACTCTGCCCTGGTGAGGCCACAGCTGGAATCTTGTGTCCAGTTCTGGGCCCCCCAGTTCAAGAAGGACAGGGAGCTGCTGGAGAGAGTCCAGCACAGAGCCACCAAGGTGATGAAGGGAGTGGAGCATCTCCCTGATGAGGAGAGGCTGAGGGAGCTGGGGCTCTTGAGCTTGGAGAAGAGGAGGCTGAGGGGGGACCTCATTAATGTTGATCAATATCTGAAGGGTGAGTGTCAGGAGGATGGAGCCAGGCTCTTCTCAGTGATGTCCAGTGATAGGACCAGGGGCAATGGGTGTGAGCTGGAACACAGGAGGTTCTGCTTGGATTTGAGAAGGAACTTCTTTGCTGTGAGGGTGCCAGAGCCCTGGGCCAGGCTGCCCAGGGAGGGTGTGGAGTCTCCTTCTCTGGAGACATTCAAGACCCACCTGGACACCTTCCTGTGTGATCTCATCTGGGTGTTCCTGCTCCAGCAGGGGGTTGGACTGGATGAGCTTTCGAGGTCCCTTCCAATCCCTGACATTCTGTGATTCTGTGATTCTGTGAAAAGAACTCTTGATTTTTTAAATAATGACCTTTTGCAAAGCTTAAAATAGCCTAAATCTTGTTATTACTTTTTTAAAAGAGTGACAACAAGCTCCTATTTCATAGATTTGATCAAATAACTTTTTTCCACCACACTTTATTTTGGTTTTTAAAGATGCAATAGATATTGGGTGCAACCTTTAATATCTAATGCCTGCCACGTTGTGAGTAAAGTCCTTAAACCAGGTAATGCCCTTGTGTCCATCCAGGACTTCTGCTTTGCCCTCAGTGGTTTCCTAGTGTCTGCAGGTCAGATCTCACATCATTAACAGTGACCCATGAAGACCTGTGCTTCCAGGAGTCAGTGGTGGCTGTCTCGTGTCCCCTCTTGCAACATCTGTGTCTGGTACAGTGGCACCACCAAATGTTGGAAGGAGTGAACCAAGAATAAATACACCTTGTTCTGCTCTGATACCTCAAAGCTGTGGAGTGCTTGGTCCTGCACTCACTCCTTCCTCACCCAGTGAGATGGGGAGAGGAACTCACCAAAGGGCTGGTGGGGTGGGATGAGGACAGGGAGGGCTCACTCACCAGGGATGGGCACGGGCAACACAGACTCCACTTGGGGAAGAAAAATCCATGTAATGAGTTCCCAATCAATCAGAGTAGGACAGTGAGACACAACAACCACCTCTGACAGCACCTTCCCCACCCCTCCCTTCTCCCCAGGCTCCCAGCACTTTGCTCCCCATTTCTGTCCCTTCTCCCCCAGCAGCACAGGGGACAGGGAATGGGGGTTCACTCAGGTCACCTCTGCTGCTCTTCCCAGCATGGAAGTCCAGGAACAAGATGTTCCAGAGCAGCTTCCCATGGAGTCAGGGACCTCTTTGGGCTCAGCTCCTGGCTCTGGCATGGGGACATCCATGGGCTGGGGATGGGTCTCTGGTCCAGTGCACATCCTCACCTTGCTCTGGCATTGAGTGTCTCTGGGGTCTCAATTCCAGTCACACTCACCCTCAGGCTCAGCCTCTCCGCTCTGCTGTGGAGTCCTCCATGGCCTACACGTGGGGATCTGCTCTGCTGTTGAACTTCCACGGGCTGCAGGGGACCTTGTTTACCTCCTCCTACTCCATGTGTGCTGATCTGGGTGTCTGAGGTTCTCTGTCCTCCCCCTTTTCCTGCTTCCTCATGGCAAGGTGCTCTCTTCTTTATTTAGGCTGATAGTCTTCTTTTGTTCAGGTCAGCGGCCTCTCCTCCAGATTCTCTGTTCCTTCTTATTTTCAAACCATTTCTTCTCTCATAAATATGGATTCCCAGAGGTGTTTCTCTATTGCTAATTGGCTCATCCTGGGCTGGAGGTGGATCCACCTTGGAGCCAGGGGAGCTTTGCAAAGCTTCTCCCAGGGGCCATCACTGTAACCCCTTCCCCACTACCAAAAATGTCCCCACACACAAACCCAACACAGTCTGCCTGCAGACTCAGGGGTTGGGCTTGTGAAAAGACTTCTTTTTTCTTCTTTTTTCTCCTTTTTTAGTCCCAAATCAAGTGACTCCTACATGAAAGTGAGTGTGTGGAGATCTTTCCTCATTTCTTGATGCAGAACTATGAACTCCTTCCTTCTGTTGTTACTGTGACTCAGTTTCCACCTAACAATGTTAGCTTCACACCAGGAAGGGTAGAATTCCATCATCTCCAGTTGGCACCCAAATTGTCTTCATGTTACTGGACCTGTCAGCTCTGAGGGAGCTCTTACTACTGAGATTTGTGGGTTTTGAGTGAGCTTTAGGCAGGAATAACAACCTCTGGACAAAATCTAGACCTTAGTTTTAATAGTAAATGAGAATGCTTTTAAATAAAGGTGGTTTAATATCAGGTGTGGTGATGTCTTCACTGAAGTAGCTCTGTGACCATAGTGCTATTTAAAAGTTGTTGCCAAATGGAGAGAAAATCTTTGGGTTTTTTCCTGTATTGGATCCAAATATCCTTTTTATTAATGATTTTCTATAAATTATTATTTATAGACATGGGTTATTTGGACAATTAAATATGACTGGTCAGTAAATGAATGGGTGTAATTGTGTTTGGGTCCTTATTAATAAATTCTGTAATATTTCTGCCTCTTTAGATTTTTCTCCACAGCTAATCTTTGTTTTCACAGAATCCCAGAGCTGCCCAGATTGGAAAAGCTCTTTAAGCTCATGGAGTCCAACCATGAACCCAACACTGCCCAGTCCCCACTGACCCATGTCCCTCAGCACTGTGTCTACACCACTCTTCAATCCCTCCAGGGATGGGGACTCCACCACTGCCCTGGGCAACCCCTTCCAATGCCTCAGAACCCTTTCAGCAAAGAAATTCTTCCTCACATCCCATCTCAACTGCCCTGGCCACAACTGGAGCCCATTTCCTCTTGTCCTGGCCCTTGCTCCTTGCTGGAACAGACCCACCCCCACCTCTCTCCACCCTCCTTGCAGGAAGCTGGTAGAGAGTATTTGCACAATGCTCTTTACTTCTCTGAAATGTACCCAGTTTACCTATAGTTTCCCTTTCAAAATGTCTAATTTTTCCCTTCAAGCTACAGTAATAACCTAGAAAATCCTCTCCAACTTTACTTTGATGTTTAAATAACGAATTTTATCAATTAGGGATCAGAGCTGTCAGCCCCATGTGTCTCCTGGCCTTGGGAATAGCCTCATCCCAACTGGTGTGAAATCTTCTGCTAAACTAAGAAGTCACTAAGATGTTCCAAACCCACCTGGATGCTTTTCTGTGCAACCTGGTGTAGGGACCCTGCTTTGGCAGGGGGGTTGGACTGGATGATCTCCTGAGCTCCCTCCCAACCCCACCATGCTGTGATTCTGTGAAATAAAGATATCACTAATCTTTGATTCCTTATTCTTTTTCCACTAGATGGCACCTGTAAAAGCCTGATGATGCTTTAGTGCCTTCTGCACTGTGTGTCCTCTGGGCTTTTGTTGTGTTTTAATTTTCATTACCTTTTTTAGTCCTGTCCTCAAATGCATCCATATGCTTTGCTCCCTGCACAAAAAGGCTGTTGTCATGGGTACAGCCTAACATTCAAACATGGTTTCTGAATCTTTAGCTTCTTTGGCAATTTGTTCTTAAATGTAGTAGTTCTATGAGCCTTAAATATTTTAAAGTAATGTTATTAAACCTGTTACTTACAAGATTTTTTTGCTTACAGGGGTTTTACTGCTTGAGGAAAGGGGAATTTATCCAGAGAGTGTATTTCACACTCCAAACTCTGGATTTGTTTAAATATTTCATGCTGATTAAAATCCTTTTCAACTGAAGGATAAGCAAAGTGTGTTATTCACTCCTCTCAGCCATAGAAGTATGATACAGCAGTGCCTCCCTCGCCCTCCCACCCATCAGCAAAGACATTTTTGTTACTCTACTTCTATTTTAGTCTTTTTTTGGAAGTGGCCATTATTCAGCTCTCTTTGTACAGTCATAGAACCCCAGACTGGTTTGGGTTGGAAGGGACCTTCAAGCTCATCCAGTGCCAACCCCCCTGCCAGCAGCAGGGACACCTTCCACTAGACCAGGTTGCTCAAAGCCTCATCCAACCTGGCCCAGAACACTTCCAGGGAGGAGCAGCCACAGCTTCTCTGGCCAACCTGGGCCAGGGTCTCACCACCCTCACACCAAACCATTTCCTCCTCACATCTCATCTCAATCCAGAGCCATTACTCCAGTTTATAGAGTCAGGAAGGGATTTGTTTAAGTATTACTCTTTAGATGCTGCCTGACTTTGATTATTCCTCTGTTGAACAGGGTCGTTGCTTGTTTGCCAGTGGCAGTCCCTTTGAGCTGGTGACTCTAAAAGATGGAAGAACCTTCAAACCAGGCCAAGGAAACAATGCTTATATTTTTCCAGGTAATAAATAAAATTGTCTTTTGGATTAAAAAAATATTTTTAATTAAAAAGATTAGAAGATTTTTAAGACTAGGCTATTAGCACCTCTTCTTGGTTTCCCTTGCTACACTAGGCACAGTTAGTGTAGCAGCATGGAGAGGTGTTACCAGCATTTAAAGCTGAGAACTCCCATCAGAAGATGCAATGAAGAAAAAAATTAGTTAAGGATGGATGTTAGGTGTGTGCTCACCCACCTGGATATTTCTAAGAAAATAAAAGGCTTTAAAAGCTGCTGTGTTATGGGTGGTTCTGCTTAGCTTTTTTGGGGGGAGAAAGGAGAAAATAAGTGTAAATCCATCCACTTGAAGTTATGTCTGCTCAAGTGAGGGGACAAAAGAAGCATTAAGGATATTTATTATTCTGCCTTTCCCTTTCCTCCCTGAGCTGCTAAGCTCCAGCCCCTCATCAAAAGCCACCTATTGTGATAAAAAACTAGCACACATGATAATAGTTTCACAAACATGTGTAGAAAACTATGGGCAGAGATAAAAATCATAGCAGTTGAGATGACTTGAAGCTTCTCAGCAGCAGGCTGCATATTTTAAAATGCTGTGGTCCTAATTAATTGGCAATAATTTGATTGCAGGTGTGGCCCTTGCTGTGATCCTCAGCAGCGTTCGACACATTAGTGATCAGGTTTTCCTGGAGGCTGCTAAGGTAAGTGTGGAAGCTGTGGCTTCTGATGTGACAGTGAATGACATGATGGGCATTTTTTCAAATCTTGTTGTAACTCTGAAGGTTTTCTGTTTGTTTTCCATTGGTTTTATCCCTCCCCAATGAGGGGAAAAAAAAAAAGAAAAGATTTTAATCAAAGAAAATTACAAAAAACACCAGGTTCCACTACACATTTATTTCTTCATCCAGAAACCAAACAGGAAATCTGTCTGTGTGTACACAGCCTCCCAGACTCTTAGGTCTGGCAGCAGGTCTTCCTTCTCCTCCTCCTCCCACCCCACTCTGGGTTCCACAGCTGGTGGTGTGGTCAGGGATTCATGCTGTCCCCCAGGCTCTGATCCTCTCCTGCCTTTCCACTCTGGAGCAGGAGTAACCACCGAATCAACTGGCCAAACACAAGTGTGTTGCACTCTGGTAACTTCCATGATTAATGGGTAGTTCAGCCTCCAAAAAAACCAGGATCCTATTTTGCTAAATGCTTACAAGCTGAATTGGCTGATACAGGCACAGATTGCAGAGCTGATCTTTGTGCAGTAAATAGAACTTGCTTGTTTTCATGTTGGCTGAACAAGAGGCAGCAGAGTGCCCAGGTGGCCAAGAAGGCCAAGGGCATCCTGGCCTGGATCAGCACCAGTGTGGCCAGTAGGAGCAGGGAAGTTCTCTTCCCCCTGCCCTGGGCACTGGTGAGGCCACAGCTCGAGTGCTGGGTTCAGTGTTGGGCCCCTGAGTCCCAGAAGGACCTGGAGGTGCTGGAGCGTGTCCAGAGAAGGGAACGGAGCTGGGGAAGGGTCTGGAGCACAAGTGTGCTGAGTTCCCGGCTGAGGGAACTGGGGGTGCTGAGCCTGGAGAAAAGGAGGCTGAGGGGAGACCTTCTGGCTCTGTCCAAGTCCCTGCAAGGAGGGTGCAGAGAGGTGGGGGTGGGTCTGTTCCAGCAAGGACCAAGGGCCAGGACAAGAGGAAATGGGCTCCAGTTGTGGCCAGGGCAGCTGAGATGGGATGTGAGGAAGAATTTCTTTGCTGAAAGGGTTCTGAGGCATTGGCAGGGGTTGCCCAGGGCAGTGGTGGAGTCCCCATCCCTGGAGGGATTGAAGAGTCGTGTAGACACAGTGCTGAGGGACAGGGGTCAGTGGGGACTGGTCAGTGTTGGGTTCATGGTTGGACTCCATGAGCTTGAAGGTCTTTTCCAATCTGGGCAGTTCTGGGATTCTGTGTGATTCTGTTTTTCTAACTCAGGCACTGACAGAACAGCTGACTGATGAAGAACTTGCACAAGGAAGACTTTATCCTCCACTGTCCAATATCAGGGAAGTTTCTATTTATATTGCTGTCAAGGTGAGTATGAAGCATAAAAGTGGACTGTACTAAAACTGCTTTATGTCCCATTAACTTGCTGAATTGCACAATATGACCCTTGAACACTTAAATGCTTGGGCACAAAATTCCCAGTCCTTTGTGCTTTTAATAAGAGACACTTATAAAAAGCTGGTGTTTGTTGGATGTTTCAGTTTCACAGTGATGATGGGCCAAAATTATGGTCCTCTTTAAGTTTTCAGCTCCCTGGTTTTCAGCATTCAAGCATTGTAAAAAGATTTTGGTATTTGTCTTGATCCAGTTTGTGACTCCTAAACATATTGCAGTGGAAGCATGGATGTTTATATATGAAAAGGCACAAATTCCATGGTGATTTAACTTTCCAGGTTATGGAATTTTTGTATGCAAACAACATGGCTTTCCACTACCCTGAACCTGCAGACAAGAACCGTTACATTCGCTCCAAGGTTTGGACCTACGAATACGAATCCTTCATGCCAGATGTGTATGACTGGCCTGAATCTAAGGTTCACTGATCCACCAGAAGATCACACTCCTCAGGCAGTATCTTCTACTCTGCAGGGATCCCTTTTTCAGACCAATTTAAATCGTGAGCTTTGAGTCCTGTAATTTATTTTGTTGTCTTTTTTTTTTTCCCCCACCCTTTTATCCTGTTTTTCACTTGACATTAAATTTCTCCCCACTCTCCCAAGTACCTGATAAACTTGTAGGGATGATGGTATCCATCACAGGAATGAGAGAGCTCTCCAAAATTCATGTAAATAATGACATTGGCATTTCTGGCTTAGAGTCAGCACCACACTAAAGAATTCCATTAATGATGTTTTAGCTACGTGTGTTTGATGATGAACTCGAGCTCTCTCATCACTGCTAATTACCAGAATGATTTATTTCTGCTTTTAATAATCAGTCTTCTCATTGTCCTAGTGTTGTCACACTGTGACATCACCAGAGAGCATTTGTCAAAGAAAAAAAATAAGCACAGCTTAAGACAAATTTCACAGTCTCATGGATTTTGTTTTTGTCTGATGTTTAAAGTGTCCAGACATCCTGTGGCATTGGCTGCTCGGTTTCTTTGAGCAGCAGCAGCGTGATGTGCACATGTGGAATCTGCAGCTCTGTTTGTATTTTGTGGTTTTTTATCATGGTGTGAAATCTGTTATCAGGAAAAATGGGAATTAGTTAAAATTATCCTTGGAAAAGCTGAAAATAAGAGGAATCACTTAATAGCTTTTAAAAACGAAGCCACTCTGTTGCATAATCATTTCTATCATATAAAGGCAGGATCTGAAGTAATTTACAGGAATCTTTTGGAGATTTTCTGCAGTGGACTCCAAGGTGATGTACCAGAAGATTTTTTTTTTGTTTGATTTATTTCTTTTATCAATATTCTGTTTCTTCAAAGCTAAATTGTTTTCTCCCTTACCTACCTTTGTTCTCACAAAAAAGACTCGTGTGTGATGTTTTCCTGACATCACTGACTCAAAAAACTCTTAAGTGGACTCCATTTGCCACTTGGAACAAATTCCCCACAGGCAGCTGATGAAGGGGAAACAGAAAAGTGTTACAGGCAGCTATTGACACGCACATTTACAGGAGTTTGAATGTTTCTTGTGGTCTCAGTTCAGTTAGAATACAGGACTCAAAAGACCCAAGGTTTTAAAGCTCTTCAGTTGATCACTTCATCTTCCTCACTCCCTTTCCAAGTTTAATTTGTCAGGTTTTTTTGTGTGAAATCACTTCATCTTCCTTGCTCCATTTCCAGGTTTAATTTGTCAGGTTTTTTTTGTGTGCAAACAAAAATTGCAAGTTGAATTTTTCCTTGTTGCACATGGGATACTGATAACCACAATGTGTGTTCCTTTTTGGTTTTGTTTTGATCAGGTTTGAGTGCCCTCCATTACTTTTTCTTAGCAAGGACACACAGTGATAGTTACAGTCTGTGACTTCTCTAAATCTGATCTGTGTAACAAAGAACAGTGGTATGTCAGGAACAGAAATAAAGATAATTTGGTGTTCTTTTTGCTGCATCAAGGCAAAAAAAAAAAGACAAAAATAGATAAAAGGGCTATAGTGGCAAACTTGAGGTCAGAATACAAAGAGATGAAGTAAGAGCTTGCTCAGGATTTATCCATAGCAAGCACCTCTCTTTCATATCTTCATTTATATTGAAAAATGCAATCTCCACAGAATTAACCCAAAATAGAACAAGGAAAATAATTTCTGTACTTCCTTAGAACATGATCTCTGTCATTTACTGCCTAATATCTGATTTAAAAATGATGTTCATGTATTAAAGAAAAAGAGCAGTGAACTTTGGGGAAGGCTTTACCTAAGTAAGGAAAAAAGAGTGATTATATAAACACAGCAAACAGTGATGTGGGGAAAAGACTGTATTTAAACTGTGGTAAAATGCTGTCTGGTGGGGCTTGAAATACCACCTTGCCAAATTGGGCAACATACAGAGTTTGCAACTTGTATATGTAAGTATATGTACAAAAAAAAGACCAACACACTCAGATGATGTTTTTACAAAGAATGCTTTTTTTTCATCTATTTTTGCTATGCCTGGTTTTTATTGTATTTAAATTTGTGATCTTACTGAGAAATTATTTATTTAGTGTACGAATTATTTTTACCTTCTGCCACTTCAACTCTAGCTGAAGCCTCTTGTAGTGTGTCAGGAGACTTCTGCCAATGTACTAATTAGGCAGATGAGTAATTAAAATATCCCATGCACTGATCTTGTGTCCTGGCTGAGAATGATCACAGAGGCAGGGCAATTGGTCCATAAATATAACTCTGTCTTACACAATAAAGATCTGCATCCATCTATTCAGTCTGATTAATTCCTTTTTTTCAGGTAAGAAGTACATGGTTCATAATCAGCAGGAATTGATAGGGCTCAGGAAAACCTGGAGCTTGGGAAAATAGGGAATTACCTGTGTGCAGCAGGAGTCTGGCTTTGGGGAAGAGTGGGTTTGGTTCCCAAAGGGAGCTCTGGCACAGGAAATCCACAGTGGCTGCTGTCAAGCTGAGGGAAGATGTTTTGTGAGGTGCCATCCTTTCCCTTCCTGGCACAGGCTCCCAGCAGATGCCAAGAGGGATTGGTCAGAACTGGCCAGCAGTGGGATTTTCCTCAGTACAAATGTTCCTGCATCGTTTTTTAATAGAAATCCCATTGCACAGGTGAGGAGAAAAAGTCTTTTAACTGACTCAGAGGCTCCAGGTATAGCCCTGCCCTGATGGGGCTGCAGATGTGTTGGAGCTGTAGAGAAGGCCTGACTGTCCCTCTAATCTGTCCCAGTTAGGGTAGCTAAATGGGACCAGTTAGACTTCACCTATGGACATTGTTTAATCAGGTTCTGTGGATCATCTATAGGTTGCAATATAGGCAAAGCAGAATTTTACCTTTAATGCATAGCCATTGTTTTTCATTAGCAACAGGGAACGTGCCAGCTCACAAAGTTTGAAGTGCACTGCACTCTCCCTTTCATCTTTTTCACATTTTTTCTATAAAACATATAGATTCATCTTCAGTTTTGTGTATTCTTCAGATCTAATTAATCTTTGAATTAATTACAACTGCTTAATAAGAAACCACAGTATCCTTTTTTGTATTCTACTTAACCTGATTTTTTTCTATTTGCTGGCTTAACTCAAAAGGATTTACCAATCTTTATTTATACAGAAAATTCTCTTACACAGTATGGAAAGGGAAAAAAGTTGTCACCAGGATGCATTTTGTAATGCTACAGAGCTTAAGTTAAGCTTATACTGTTCTTTAGAAAAAATATCTATCACCTAAAGGAGTGTTCTAGCTCTTCACACAGCCCTGGTGACTTTTACCCTCCAATCTTTCATGTCTCTTCTGTGAGGAAACTCTTCTGGATGTACAGAACACTTCCAAGAGGATCAGAAACTCCCACTGAGGTCAGTAGCTTGGTCTTTTTCAGGACTGATTCAAGACTTGCTTCCTGAAAATCAACAGCAATGTATAGAAATGTCCAGGGGAGGAGAAAGGTCGATAGGAAGCACTACCTTATTTTTATTAAATATTTATGTTCTTGTTCAAAGGTGTCACAAAGGTTTGTATGTCCTGAAGTGTGTGCCAACAATTGATGTGTAGAAGGAAGACTATTAAAAAATATTGTGTCTGATAGATTTGAAAACCCAAATGTGAGTCCTCACTAAGTTCTTGGTTACAGTCGTGCTGTTTCATGCTGTTGTGTTTTGTTTTCCCAGCGACACTTCACACACAGCTCAGTGTTGAACAGGTTTCCTGTGGTAGGTGTGTGTCTTTGTACTGGTTTTTTTCCAGCATGCTGTTTTGCAGGAGGGAGTAAAATAACCCTCTGTCACACTCCTGAGGTTGTAACTGTAAAGATAAATGAGATAAATGAGAT
The DNA here is from genome assembly GCA_907165065.1 of Caprimulgus europaeus. The sequence goes on from OU015527.1 coordinate 80,437,320, forward strand.
AAATTAGATAAATGGTCCACCTTCTAGGTTTTCATGAGCAGCCCTATTTAGTGACTACTCCAGGAGGAGAGTGGGGATTGTACAACTACAACTGTGAATTTTAGTTCAGCTGACTCTGGGCCTGAATAAATCCAAATTATCTTTTATTTACTCCTGGTCTTGACTTCCAGGGTGCAGATTGGAGCATGTCTTGTCATTCAGATAAAGGTATCTACAAGACTCAGGTTGGACTTTGAAGAACAGCACAGTTTGGACTCTGGTTCTGTCTCAGCTATAAGTGCTGTTCCTGAGTTTAAGAAAACCACTGTTTTTGGACTCAAAAAAAGAGGATGGATCCTGTTTCATAATAGGCAGGGAGTGGTGTTACACTGAATACTGGAGCAAGGAGAAAATCTAGAGCAAAGCTCTAATTGCACCCACTTGACAGCTGAATTTGAGCGACGTAATTCAGGTGCTGCTGGTGAAGGGACATCTAATTCTATATGGATCTACCTTGACCTACCTACCTACTCCCAAAAATACACATTACCATGGTACCAGAAAGCCTGCCAGATGTTCTGGATGGACTGCAAGGAAAAACTCAGCGTGTTTTACACCTCTGCTTCCTGCCATCGCTTCCCAAATCGCAGCACTGGGTGAGGATGCAGCTTAACTCGTGCCTTCTCCAGAGGAACATGTGCTCACAGCTGGGTGGGGAATTCATTACCTGGTGGCATGGAGTAAAAAACTCTCTGGCAGCAGATATTTTGCTTGCAGTGCAGGAATGTATTGCAGGTGTGTTTATATTCTCTGTGCACAAAGTGGGCGCTGGATTGAACTGAACTCTCCAAGTACCTTTGATTTCTCCATCCTTTAAGTAGTTCCTTTCTAATGAAAATGGAAAGAAAAATGCTTTTAGGACTACACAAACACAGTCAGATGGCCAGTTTGAAATCAAATGTCAAAATAATTTACATTTCTTTCTATCTTAAACATATCTACCTTACACAAATAAACATAATTCTCCAGGAGTGCTTGTGAGAACAATTCTAACCTCATCTGTCCGTGGTTGACTTTATTGCTCAGCTGAAACTAAAATTGTATTTAAATGTGAACTGATTGGAGGTTTTTTTTTTTTCCTCTCCTTTATAATATTGTAACTCTATTGAAATGTGTGTTCTGGTCTTCTATTTTCTTAGTAAAATGCATTCCCTTTGTCTAAATTACATTTGATTTTGTTTGTTCTGAAAAAATAATGCCTGAGCTGGACAGAATCACTATGCCATTGCCAAAATCACTGATGTTATTTTTTTTCCCTTGATCAACAAGGGGAAATGTTGGGGACTGGTCAGTGTTGGGTTTATGATTGGACTCAATGATTTTAAAGGGCTTTTCCAATCCAGGTGATTCTGGGATTCTGTGATATCCCCACTTTCTGGTCCACCCTGATGAATATAATGAACATGATGTAATATGATATGGAATATGTCATTAGCATATCAAATTGCCAATTTGGGGTTTTGCTAATCACTACACTTCCCCCCTCCCACTCATTTGCACTTGCAACCTGGCAAAAAACACGATGAGCTTGGGCTCCAGCAGCAACTACTGACATTAGTACCTTATCAACATTCTTCTTACAACAAATCCCACACTGAAATCAAAACAGCTCTTCTAGCTACTGAGAAGACAATTAATTCTCTTCTAGCAAAACTAGGAGACTTTATAAAGCTTTTGTCTTAAAACTGGTTGTGGTGGTTGCACTGGGCTGGCAGCCAAACACAGCCGCTCGCTCACTCCCCACCACACACAGGGGATGGGGGAGAGAATTGGGGGGCAAGGGGAAGGAGACTCCTAGGGTGAGATAAGAACAGTTTAATGATTGGAGTAAAATAAAACTTAAAGTAATACTGATATAAAAATAATAATGATAATAATAATAGTAATAAAATATGCAAATGAGTGACACCCAGTGCCATTGCTCACCACCCAACCACCCAGCCCAGCCCGTTCCCAGAGAACGATCCCGGAGCAGCGACAATCCCGACCCGAAACCGCAATCCCGGGAGAGCCAGAGCGAGAGCCAGAGAGAGCCAGAGAGGAAGAGCCCCTCATGGATCTCCTGCCCATGGGGGACAGGAGATGGAACAGCCCCTTGGCAGAGCCAAATGCCCATGGAGCTGATCCATTGCAATGTTCCTCAAGATTTCAGATCAGCAAAACGCAACGTCCTTCAACTTCCAGTGAGAACTGAAAACATCGGTGTGTGATCAACGTTCTTCTCCTACCAAATCCCAGCTGAACCCGAACCCCAGCGCTGTTCTGGCTGCTGAAAAGAAACCAGCTCTGGCCCAGCTCAAACCAGGACAGTGGTTTATTTTCTAATAAATAAAATAATAACCTGCCAGGTTTCTAATAACCGGGCAGCACTTGTGAAGAGGTCCTGTGTAAAGGGATTTTAATCCCAGACTGGTTTGGGTTGGAAGGGACCTTAAAGCTGATCCAGTTCCACCCCCTCTGCCAGCAGCAGGGACCCCTTCCACTAGACCAGGTTGCTCAAAGCCTCTGAGGAGCTCCAGCCGTTCATGTGAGCGACACAAACCACCGGAGGCCGACAGCGCCCCGCAGCAACCGCTGTCAGAGCGCGGCCTCCCCTGCCCAGCCCGCCGCCGCCTCGCTCCCCGCGGGGGCAGGGCCGGGGCCGCGCCGGCTCCCGGCCGCCTCCCGCCCCCTATCGCCGCCTGACAGTGCGCGGAGGCCGGGCGAGGCCGGGGAGCGGGGCCGGGCCTGTGCGTTGGGCGTGTCTTGGCTGATCCCCGCCGCGGCCTAGCGGCCTCCTCATCCCACCCCCGCTCTTGGGGAGCCGCGGGCCGGCCGGGCGGGGGGTGGAGGCGGCGGCAGGGCCAGGGTTGGCTGTGGGATTGCGGGTGTTCGGGCTATTGTGACGCGGTTCGACCCCGGAGGGTCTCGGCGATGGGGCTGGCTCCATGTTCCAGCCCATGGACACACACTCGGGGTGTGAGGCCAGAGCCCAGCTCAGCTGAGAAGTTGTTAATCTGCTTTTACCCGGAGGTAACGGAAACAAAATGTTTATTTTTGCCTTTGGGGAGTGTGATGGACGTTTATCCTGTCCCCAAGGTGACAGTCCTTAGGTTGGATATGAGGAAGAAGGAGGGTGCAGAGAGGTGAGGGTGGGTCTGTTCAAGCAAGGAGCAAGGGCCAGGACAGGAGGAAATGGGCTCCAGTTGTGGCCAGGGCAGTTGAGATGGGATGTGAGGAAGAATTTCTTTGCTGAAAGGGTTCTGAGGCATTGGAAGGGGTTGCCCAGGGCAGTGGTGGAGTCCCCATCCCTGGAGGGATTGAAGAGTGGTGTAGACACAGTGCTGAGGGACAGGGGTTAGTTAGACCTTGATCTGCTTGGGAGAACCCCCAGGGACAGCAGGGAAAGAGAGCAGCTCCTCTGAAAGCAGCTAACCCTGAAATAATGGCAATTCTTTTGCTTTAAAGGTATCTGAAGCTGTCGAAGCACCTGGAGTTTGAAATGAGGTGGAAATACACCTGAAAAGGTAGGAACTAAGTCTGGGGAGACTAAAGCTGGAGAAAGCACACCCCATAAAGTGAGACAGTGTCAGAGTTGTGCACGTGGAAGTCATGCTCCTCACACAGCTTTCTGAAGGTCCTGCTCCTACAGACCAGCCAAGCTCCTCATCTGGACAATACAGCAGATACATAAAACACCTGGGGTCTGGCAGCTGATTGTACAGATCCTTCTGCTGCTATAGGTGTCCATGATCTGTCTCACAGCCTTCAGGCTACATAAAGCTTTGGTAGTGTTTAATTAATCACTTAACACTGATGAGAAGTCAAATATCAATGGTTTACAGTGATGCTGTTGCAAAGTAAATCAGGTGGCTTCTGCCTCTTGCTATTTTGAGGCAGCTGAATCTTTCCCCTGACATCCAGTAACAGCGTTTAAATGTCTGTTTGGTGTTAGGAAAAGTTTTTTAGAGGAAAGCACATGCAGGAAAATTCAAAGTTTAACTGAGGCCAAGAAGAAAGAAAGAAAGAAAGAATAGTGGGTTTAAAGATTTCCAGCTGGATAGAGCTATTTGTTTAAGTCATGAATAAAGGTCTTGTTTGGGCTGTGTGTTTGCAACCTTCCACTGACATAAAAAGGAAATCTGCTGCTTGCAAATATTGTGTTGCCCTGAAAGTCATTTCTTATTCCAGAGAGGCTTTATTTTTATTTTTTAAGGGAAGAAAAAACAGATCCTCACACTAAAGTATGTAGGATGCCCTCATTTTAATAATAATAATAATAATAATAATAATAATAATAATAATAATAATTTTAAAAGCTTGTTTCTTTCACAGCATAAATGTGTGTTCAGCTGCTTGAAAACCTCTCTTTCAGGTGACACACTGACCTGTTTAAGATGTCGATGGAGATCACTTTCCTGGGCACAGGCTCAGCGTATCCCTCTCCAACCAGGGGAGCGTCGGCGTTAGTGCTTCGCCGGGAAGGAGAGTGCTGGCTCTTTGACTGTGGAGAGGGAACTCAAACACAGCTCATGAAGAGCCATCTCAAAGCAGGTTGGTTGGTGCTGTTGAAAGGTGATGAGGGGAAAGGGAAAAGTTTCCTCAGTTCTAAACAAAAGACTTTGTCCTGGTGGTATTTGAATACTGACTCCACACAGAAGGTGCTGCCTATGGGTGGAAGTCACTGAACCTGCTGGGCAGAAATCCTTGATTGCCCTTTGTGTTGGAGAACAAAACTCTCCTGAATTCATTTCTTGGGCTTTGTCATTTCACATGTGGAGCACAGACCAGCTTTCAACTGGCACAGTTTGGATTTAGAGACAGCTCTGAACAATAATAACTCTGCCAATCAATAGAGTGCTTTTGTTTTCCAGGGAAGTTGTGTGTGTTTCTTGTAACTTAGATTTTGGCAAATAAAACCAGACTTGCCTTCAGTCCCTGTGCTGTTGCAGTCTGCAAGGGCAAGAGCAGACTTCTGACTCTCAATTTTACCTTCTGACTCTCAATTTTACCTTCTGATTTATCAATCATGCCTTCTGACTTACCAATCATACCTTCTGACTTACCAATCATACCTTCTGACTTACCAATCATACCTTCTGACTTATCAATCATGCCTTCTGACTTATCAATCATGCCTTCTGACTTATCAATCATGCCTTCTGACTTATCAATCATGCCTTCTGACTTATCAATCATGCCTTCTGACTTATCAATCATAAACACAAAACCAACCTCCTGCTCCTTCAAACTCTGCAGCTATCAGGGGATTTAATGACCAAGTGAATAATTTTTATTAAATTTATTGGTTGTTAAGAAATTGTTCTTCAATCAAAACAAAGAGATTTTTGTCCTTTCTGTTGCTCAGTCCAAACAGGTTCTGGTAGAGAAATGAGTGGGAACTCAGCAGGGGAAACTGAGGCAGCTTGATTAAAGTACACATGTTTGTAGTGAGAGAAAATTCAGGGGTTTGGGTTTTTTTGTTGGTTTTTGTGGGGTTTTTTTAATCTGGCAAGGACAGGACCCACTACCTGAGAGCTGGAGTGAGACAACCTTGACCACAAAACAAAGCCCAAATCTTTAGGTGCAATTTTTCATCTGTTCAAAACAAACCAGTCAGGAACTTCTTGCCTTTTAAAAAACTTTAAAATCAAAACTGGATTCTTTCTTTATTTAATTTTTAAAATTATCTTCATTTCACCTGTTAGATTCCAAACAGAAACAATGCAAATTCCACTTTGTTTCTCATTAGTCTGTGTTTTCCACATCATATATGAAAGCACAACCACTTTCCAGCTTTAATATGGCACTTAATTATTAATATTATTAATATTTATTATTGCATTTCAATATTCTGTTCCATATTTGCAGCATGTTTTGCTTTGAAGCAACTAAAACTTCTTTCTCTTGGCAGTCTTGACTTGACAAATCAAACCAAAATAAATCTTGTGTGGAAGCTTATCACTATTACTGTGGAAAAAATAAACAAAGAACTTTATGATTTGGGATTTATTTCTTAAACACTGGTTTTATTTTAATTTCCAATTATTTATTTTAATTTCCAATTATTTATTTTAATTTCCAATTATTTATTTTAATTTCCAATTATTTAATTTATTTTAATTTATTTTATTTTAATTTATTTTATTTTAATTTATTTTATTTTATTTTATTTTATTTTATTTTATTTTATTTTATTTTAATTTATTTTATTTTAATTTATTTTAATAATTTAATTTATTTTAACTTAATTTATTTTAATTTCCCTGTTTTATTTCCTCCTTCTTGCCAAAAAGTGATGATTTCTGAGTTCATTTATTTTCCTCTCTTTTTCTCTTTTCTTTTCCTGTTCTTCTCATCCACAGGCAAAATTACCAAGATTTTCATCACTCATCTTCACGGTGACCACTTTTTTGGACTTCCTGGCTTGTTGTGTACACTTAGCCTTCAAAGCAACCCTGACCCCAACAAACCACCTGTGGAGATTTATGGACCATTAGGACTTGGAAGCTTCATCCAGAGGACTTTGGAGCTCTCCCACTCACAACTTTGCTTCCCTTACACTGTTCATGAGCTCGTCCCCACACCAGACCAATGCCCTGCAGGAGAATTTAAAGAGTTTGCTTGTTTGGACAGAGATGAGGTGTCTCCTCAGGGAGGACAAGGGAGGATGCTCCACCTGGATCCAGGAGAAGACTCTTGCTTGCTGTTTGAGGATGAGCAGCTGGTGCTGAAAGCTTTTCGCCTGTTTCATCGCGTCCCTTCCTTTGGCTTCGTGGTGGAAGAGAAACCCCGGCCGGGGAAACTCAACGTGCAGAAGCTGAAAGACCTTGGTAAACTGCTTTTATTTAATTTATTTCCTCTTTTAAATAGTTTAAATTGCCTAAATGCACGTGGTCAAGCTGAGTAGTGACTCTGATTGTCAGTAAATATTACAACCTGGTGTAGGGAACCTGCTGTGGCCAGGGGGTTGGTCTGGGTGATCTCCTGAGCTCCCTCCCAACCCCACCAGTCTGTGATTGTGTGAAAATTGGATTCACAAGCAGTTGAAATCATCCTGACCACCTTTCTAGGGGTTCTGGAAAACTAGAGCTGCTCTAATCTCTTAATAATCCATTTGAATTCAATTTTTCATTTACTATTAAAAGACATTTTAACACTTCATACCAAAGCAGCAGGCTGAACTGGGGGGTAACACCAGTACCAATTAATATTGCTGACCATTCCCATACTGGGAAGAGCAAACAAGGTTAATAAAGCTTAAAAAACACCAGTGTGGCTTTCAGGGAAAGGTGTATTTGCATGACTTTATTAAATTTAATATGAAAAATGTCACTTTTCTTCCAACAACACTTCCTGCTAACGTTACAAACTCTTTATTTGTATGAAGTGTGTGAAATAGCAATTTTGAGGTATTTTTTTCAGTGAGACAGCTCTCTATAGTGTAACTATAATGATTTTCTTAACATTTTTCTTTAAATCTTCTTAAAATTTTTCTTTAAATCTTCTTAAAATTTTTCTTTAAATCTTCTTAAAATTTTTCTTTAAATCTTCTTAAAATTTTTCTTTAAATCTTCTGAAATTTTTCTTTAAATCTTCTGAAAATTTTTCTTTAAATCTTCTTAAATTTTTTCTTTAAATCTTCTTAAAATTTTTCTTTAAATTTTCTTAAAATTTTTCTTATTAAATAATTTTTTTTAAATATTTAATTGTAATTTAATTTTAATATTTATTGTAATATTTTTGGGCTCTTTTCCCTTTCTTTACCAGGAGTTCAACCAGGTCCTTTATATGGGAAACTGAAGAATGGAGCTGCAGTTGTCCTAGAAAATGGAGTAACCATTTCTCCTTCTGATGTCTTAGAAAACCCCATTCCTGGCAGAAAAATTGGTATTTTGGGGGATTGTTCAGGGGTGGTTGGAGATGTGGCTGTGAAGCTTTGCTCTGAAGCAGATTTACTGATCCATGAAGCCACGTTGGATGATAGCCAAGAGGAAAAAGCCAGAGAACATGGTCACAGCACTCCCAAAATGGCATCCAATTTTGCCAAATTGTGTCAAGTGAAGAAACTGGTTTTGACTCACTTCAGTCAGCGATATAAACCAGCTGCTCAGAGAGGGGAGGGAGATGTGGACATCACCCAGCTGAAGAGACAGGCAGAGTCAGTGTTGGGTGGTCAAGAAGTCACATTAGCTGAGGATTTCATGACAATAGAAATTCCAATGAAAAAATAAAAGCTTTTGAAGAACATCTCTTTCAAACTCATCTCCAATGTTTTGAAGAACATCTCTTTCAAACTCATACCCAATATTTTGAAGAACATCTCTTTCAAACTCCTCATACCCAATATTTTGAAGAACATCTCTTTCAAACTCATCTCCAATACTTTGAAGAACACCTAATTCAAACTCCTCATATCCAATATTTTGAAGAACATCTCTTTCAAACTCCTCATATCCAATATTTTGAAGAACACCTAATTCAAACTCATCTCCAATACTTTGAAGAACACCTATTTCAAACTCATCTCCAATATTTTGAAGAACACCTATTTCAAACTCATCTCCAATATTTTGAAGAACACCCAATTCAAACTCATCTCCAATATCTTGAAGCTTTAATCTGGTTTCTATGGAATAAAACTATGACACTGAAAGGAATAAAGTATTTCTAACGCTGCCAAGTGTTTGTAACTGGTGGTGTTGCTATGCTCAAGTTGAGGAGTTCTTCTAATTCTCCTTTTGCATGTGAAATTTTCTCATAAATAAATATAATTTTAGGCTTCCTGTCAAAAATAAATCACTGTTTTAACAATTTGATTCATTGAAAGCTCAGAAGCGTGAGCCCCATCAGTAAAGTTTTGGAATTATGCTCTGGAAGGCACATGACAAATAATCTTTCCTAAATTATTCCTCCAAATGTATTATCAAAGACAAATTATCCTGATAAAAGCATATTTTGTTTGTAAAAATACACCTACAGGAGGAATTTCTGCTTTGTTTCTGCAATGACTTTATTCTTTCAGTTAAGGGACACGTAAACCAACTTTATCTCCTTTTCTTCTTACCTTAAAACAAACTGGAAGTTGGAGTTTCCCCCAATTTTAGCTCAATTTGCTGGTCAAAAGTATCAATTAGAAGAATTTACCCTAAATATGTTTCTCTTAGCATGGATTCCTGCAAGCTTTGTAGCTTTCTAATAACCACTGCAGACTTGGGCAGGTTGAAGTACAGCTGGACTGTGGACTGGCTGGTGGGAAGAAGCCAGAGAGTGGTGGTCAATGGGGCAGAGTCTGGTTGGAGACCTGTGTCCAGTGGAGTCCCTCAGGGGTCGGTACTGGGTCCCGTACTAGCCAATATATTCATCAATGACCTGGATGAGGGCACAGAGGGCACTGGCAGCAAGTTTGCTGGTGACACCAAGCTGGGAGGAGTGGCTGACACAGCAGAGGGCTGTGCTGCCACCAGAGAGACCTGGACAGGCTGGAGAGCTGGGCAGGGAAACACTTGATGACACACAACAAGGACAAGTGTTGGGTGTTGCACCTGGGCAGGAACAACCCCAGGTTCCAGTACAGGTTGGGAGATGATCTCCTAGAGAGCAGTGAAGGGGAAAGGGATCTGGGAGTCCTGGTGGGCAGCAGGGTGACCATGAGCCAGCACTGTGCCCTTGTGCCCCATGCACCCCAATGGCATCCTGGGGGGCATTAGAAGGGGGGTGGTCAGTAGGTCAAGAGAGGTTCTCCTCCCCCTCTACTCTGCCCTGGTGAGGCCACATCTGGAATATTGTGCCCAGTTCTGGGCCCCCCAGTTCAAGAAGGACAGGGAGCTGCTGGAGAGAGTCCAGCACAGAGCCACCAAGGTGATGGAGGGAGTGGAGCATCTCCCTGATGAGGAAAGGCTGAGGGAGCTGGGGCTCTTGAGCTTGGAGAAGAGGAGGCTGAGGGGGGACCTCATTAATGTTGATCAATATCTGAAGGGTGAGTGTCAGGAGGATGGAGCCAGGCTCTTCTCAGTGGTGTCCAGTGATAGGACAAGGGGCAATGGGTGTGAGCTGGAACACAGGAGGTTCTGCTTGGATTTGAGAGGGAACTTCTTTCCTGTGAGGGTGCCAGAGCCCTGGGCCAGGCTGCCCAGGGAGGGTGTGGAGTCTCCTTCTCTGGAGACATTCAAGACCCTCCTGGACACCTTCCTGTGTGATCTCATCTGGGTGTTCCTGCTCCAGCAGGGGGTTGGACTGGATGAGCTTTCGAGGTCCCTTCCAATCCCTGACACCCTGTGACTCTGTGATTCTGTGCTGGAGTCTGTGCTTGTAGTTTGGTTGAGTTGATAAAATACAGATGGAAAATAAATTTGTTTTAGATTAAAAATAGACATTTCCCTCCCTGCTTTAAATGTAGAATAAGAAAGCTCCAAAAACAAAAAGAAAACACCTCCACTCTTTAAAGATCTCCCTTGTAAATGGTCTCAGAAGTGGTTTGTGAACAGGGATAATCCTCACCCAGACCAAGCTGGTGAGATGAGGAAGTTAAATCCTGCAGATAACGAATAGATTTGTCTGTAATTAAGCAACAATCTTAAAAAGAAAGAGAAAAGAAGTGTAATTTCCTTTTTAGTTAACTAAAAAACAATTGGTCTTACACAACCTTTCAAACAGATTTTTTACCCATGGTTATGGGAATTCCAAACTGAATTACACCAACATTAATATTTCAAATATAAAAGTCTTTATTTCTTTATATATATGTATATAGGGAAGAATTGTAAACCTGAAGAACATCTGGAGCAGAAACTCGTTGATCTTTATGCTTTCTCTCTTAAAAATGGTGTCAAGTGGTCAGTCTGCAGATGATGGCACGCTCTTTTCCTCCCAGAAATTCTTTTCCTTTCCTAAGATAAAAATGAGTGGCAAGTGCAGAGATCTTGAGCTCACACTCTGCTTTCTGGAGTCAAAAGCTGAGCAGACACCAAAAACTCCATTCAATGTTTCAGACACTGAAAGAAGAACTTCTTCATTGTCCTGACCTGCTTCACTCCATCTCCTCCCACACTGCAACAACCCCAAATTCCCATTTCTAAGCACTTCATAGGCATGATACAAAATTTAGGGACCAACTTCAAGGTTTTGTGGGAATTCACTTGGTGCCACCAGCAAATGACAACAAAGAATGGAAATAATAATAAAGGACAATCCAAAAACTCACACAACCTGGAAGGTGTGCAGCCACCACTGCTGGGTCACGCTTCTCCAGAACCAGGTTACCCATCCCAAGGGTGAAGGTGTGTTTGCATTTGTGTGGTTAATTAATTGCTGTGAATTCAGGAATCTCTTCAGTTCCCATTCAAATGATGGAGGGTGTGGGGAGATGTAGGAGATGAAGTGATGGTGCAGGCTCCCAGCACCAAGGGAGCTCCTCCACACCTCATGGTCCAAGTTCAGTGTACTGGTCCAGTGCTTAACCTGGCTAAACAACCACTGGTTCTTGCTGGTCTGCAAGAAAACAGCTTCTGGGCTAATTTTCAGCTGAATTGCTACTGATTAGTGAGCTGTCTTGGTGCACAGCTGTGGTGGTTTCACCCACAGTGGGACCATGTGGTCCTGCATTCACCCCCCACCATCCAGTGAGATGGGATGGGAGACACAACAAAGGGGACACAGGATTGGGATGAGGACAGGGAGGGCTCACTCACCAGGGATGGGCACGGGCAACACAGACTCCACTTGGGGAAGAAAAATCCATGTAATGAGTTCCCAATCAATCAGAGTAGGACAGTGAGACACAACAACCACCTCTGACAGCACCTTCCCCCACCCCTCCCTTCTCCCCGGGCTCCCAGCACTTTGCTCCCCATTTCTGTCCCTTCTCCCCCAGCAGCACAGGGGACAGGGAATGGGGGTTCACTCAGGTCACCTCTGCTGCTCTTCCCAGCATGGAAGTCCAGGAACAAGATGTTCCAGAGCAGCTTCCCATGGAGTCATGGACCTCTTGGGGCTCAGCTCCCAGCTCCAGCATGGGGACACCCACGGGCTGCAGACTCACCCCCCACTCTGGGGGTCCCACCCCCGCTCTGGCAGCGAGTGACTCTGGGGGTCCCAATTCCAGTCACAGCTGCCCTCAGGCTCAGCTTCTCTGCTCCAGTGTGGGGTCCTCCATGGCCTGCACGGGGGTCTCTGCTCCAGCATTGAACCTCCATGGGCTGGAGGGACCTCCTTTGTCTTCTCCTACTTCATGGGGTTGAGCTGGGTGGGGGGTCTTTGTCTTTCCCTCTGGCAGTGAAGCTCTCTCTGTCTGTCTCTCTCTGTCTGTCCTTTGTTCAGGCTGATGGTCTTTTGTTCAGGCCAACGACCTCTCTTCCAGGTTCTCTCCACCTTCTTCTTCTCAGGACACTCCTTCCCCTCACCACTATGGATTCCCAGAGGTGTTTCTCTGGTGCTCACTGGCCCAGCCTGGGCTGGGAGGTCTCCACTGTGGAGCCAGGGGAGCTTTTCAGTCTCACAAGGTGGCTCCATCCCCCACTACCAAAAAAAATGGGGCCCCACCACACCCACACAAACCCAACATGACTCTACAAGGACTGAACGAAGGAGGGTGCAGAAATGCTTGGCCACAAACGTTGAGCTGCTTCTTGGGACCACCCCAAGATGAGATGATACATTGGGTCAGTCCTACCAGGTAGCTACATCCTAAATACATTTAAGGATCTAAATCCTAAATAAGAATGGCTCAATTTGGATAAAGCACAGCAAGAGGAAGAGCATCAAGTTGGAAGAGCAGCTCAGGTTCTCTTCAGGTTTTAGATCTGGGGATTTTATTGCACAGAGTTGATGTAAAAGTCCATTTTTTACAGCAATTTATTCTGTATGGACAATCAAGAGTGGAAATGCTCATTCCACCTAGGCTGAGAAGAAAAGCCACATCTGTATTGAAATCTGGATTAACTACGTGGCTGTCATTTAAAAACCAGTTTATTTTTTATATGTTGGTGTCAGTGGGTACATTTAGTGCTGGATTTAGGTGAAATTCCTGTATTTTCCATTTAATTTCTTGTACTTCTTTATAATTGAGTTAGAGTTGTCTCTTTCTTAGCAGACCCATGTGTCTTTGCTTTACCATGGTCCACTCTTCTAAATCTGGATCCTAAATTACTTCATAAATCTGCCTGCTAATGAGACTGGAATTCAATTAATGGGAACATGTGCACCAGTCAGGACAGAACCATTTGGACCATAAATTGTCTATTTTCTCCATGAGTTTATCTTTCCATTTACCATTAATTACCAGAAAATAAAATTCCTTTGCATTAAAATATCTTTCCCTGAGAGTTTTTTGTCTGCCAGCAGCTAAAGGACTTTGCTCTGGTCTCATAGGGACCAGGAGGTTGTTTCAACAAGTTCTGGGTATGTAAATGAAGTTTTTTTTTTCCTTTTAATAACTTGTTTTAAAAGTTCTTCTGCTTTTCTGGAAGAGTTCCTCTAAGTTTGGTTCCTTTTTTAGGTGGTGCTAAAGGAGGGACTTGATAAACTGTGAAAGAAGCTTTTTATGTTACGGGAAAGAGGAGGAGGGAGGAGATAAGATGTGAAGAGGTTTGTAACAGCAGAGATGTTCCTGTGTGAGTTGGACCCACCAGGATGATGGAGTCCAACTCCTGTCCCTGCACAGGACAAGCCCAACATTCACACCATGGCCCTGAGGGCACACGTTGGCCAAATGCTGCTGGCATCTTGTCAGGCTTGGGGCCATCAGCACCTCCCTGGGGAGCCTGTGCCAGTGCTCCACCACCCTCTGCCTCAAGAACCTTCTCCTCATGGCCAACCTACTGTGAGTGTGGTGCATGCTGTGTTGAGGATGGAGAGCTCAGGAATCCAGTCTGGGCTCTAAATCCAGCTGGGAAAGGGATCCTTGATCCTAGAGGTGATTCAGCCTTTGGTATCCACCACTCCTCATGGTCCATGGTGCAGAAGAAACACAATCTTCATTTGGGAGCTTTTTGATTTCTTTCTTTTTAATCAGACTTGCTCTTACTGAATTATGTTCACAGAATCACAGAATCCCAGAGTGTCAGGGATTGGAAGGGACCTCGAAAGCTCATCCAGTCCAATCCCCCTGCCAGAGCAGGAACACCCAGATGAGATCACACAGGAAGGGGTCCAGGCGGGTCTTGAATGTCTCCAGAGAAGGAGACTCCACAACCTCCCTGGGCAGCCTGTTCCAGTGCTCTGTCACCTTTACTGTAAAGAAGTTCTTCCTCAAATTTAAGCGGAACCTCCTGTGTTCCAGCTTACACCCATTGCCCCTTGTCCTATCACTGGACACCACTGTGAAGAGCCTGGCCCCATCCTCCTGACACTCACCATTCAAATATTTATAAACATTAATCAGGTTCCCCCTCAGCCTCCTCTTCTCCAAGCTCAAGAGCCCCAGCTCCCTCAGCCTTTCCTCATCAGGGAGATGCTCCACTCCCTTCATCACCTTGGTGGCTCTGTGCTGGACTCTCTCCAGCAGCTCCCTGTCCTTCTTGAACTGGGGGGCCCAGAACTGGACACAATATTCCAGATGTGGCCTCACCAGGGCAGAGTAAAGGGGAAGAAGAACCTCTCTTGACCTACTGACTACACCCCTTCTAATGCCCCCCAGGATGCCATTGGCCTTCCTGGCCACAAGGGCACAGTGCTGGCTCATGGTCACCCTGCTGTGCACCAGGACTCCCAGATCCCTTTCCCCTTCACTGCTCTCTAGGAGATCATTTCCTAACCTATACTGGAACCTGGGGTTGTTCCTGCCCAGGTGCAACACCCTACACTTGCCCTTATTATATTTCATCAAGTGTTTCCCTGCCCAGCTCTCCAGCCTGTCCAGGTCTCTCTGGATGGCAGCACAGCCCTCTGCTGTGTCAGCCACTCCTCCCAGCTTTGTGTCATCAGCAAACTTGCTGACAGTGCATTCAATTCCCTCATCCAGGAATTCATTTCTAAGGACCAAGAGATTAATTATTTACCTCAGATGGCTTCATTCTAGACATCTCATTTCTGGTGAGGTGGTGGGACAGATCCAGGTCTCCCTGAGATTGGTGGTTTGGCACAGAGTCACTAGAACAACTTAATGTATTTTTTATTAATCATCAAAACATCTTGATTGGGATCTTGAGGTAGAACAAGATGCAGAAATGGGATCCAAGTAACATTTGAGGGAGGGAGGGAGGTGGGGATGGATGCTAAACCACAACATGTCAAATTGATCTGCTACTACCAGCAGAAGGTCCTTCCCAAGACTAATTGTTGCTGGAGATGTTTGGGTTTGGATAAATAGGAGGCAGCATCCCTGGTGAAGGACCTACCTGGTGGTCACCTCAGTCTATTTACAGTTCCATGTTGGTCCTTTCCTCACATGCTGGTGCTGAAAGTGGTGGGATTTGCTGTGTGTCCCCAATAGCCACCATGCACAGAGGGTTGTGGACACTGTGCCAAGCTTGGGACACCAGAGACTGATGGTGGCACTGGCTCAACATCCCCAAAATCCACATTTCACCATCTGGTTGAGCAGGACATCACAACAATTGCTTTATGAACCTCAAAACAGAGATAAATAGAAACACAGAGAGTTCCTGCGACGTGTCCAGTGCTTTTGAGATACCTAATTCAGATCCTTTCACATTTGATTTGTCCTAGAGAAGTTAATTAATCACACAACCCCATAACCCAGCTGCAAGGTCCTGGTTGGAGGTTTCCTTGTTGAATTTGAAGCTTGTTCCCACCTCCTTGTGAAATGAGGTGGAAGATTGCACTGGGTTTCTCAACATCCTTTTCATCAACACTCTTAAAACCACACTTGTTGCCTGTTGAGATGTTTGATATATGGTGCCAGTAAGGGCAGTTTGCTGCATCTCAATGGTCTTGGTGGGGCTCTGGTTCATGTGATGCCTTGAAAACAAACCAGGGGTATTGCCAATGGATGGAAAGTCATAGAACCATGGAATGGTTTGGGTTGGATGGGACCTCAAAGCTCATTCAGTCCCAACCCCCCTGCCAGCAGCAGGGACACCTTCCACTAGACCAGGTTGCTCAAAGCCTCATCCAACCTGGCCGAGAACACTTCCAGGGAGGAGCAGCCACAGCTTCTCTGGCCAACCTGGGACAGGGTCTCACCACCCTCACACCAAACAATTTCTTCCTCACATCTCAGCTCCATCTCCCCTCTGACACTTTCAAGCCATCACCCCTTGTTCTGTCACTCCCTGCCCTTGGCCAAAGTCCCTCCCCAGCCTTTCTGGAGCCCCTTCAGGTACTGGGAGGCCGCTAGAAGGTCTCCCCGGAGCCTTCTCCTCTCCAGGCTGAACAGCCCCAACTCTCTCAGCCTGTCCTCACAGCAGAGCTGCTCCAGCCCTGGCATCATCCTGGTGGCCTCCTCTGGGCTGGCTCCAGGGGGTCCATGTCCTTGTGCTGTTGGTGGCCCCAGCACTGGAGGCAGCACTGCAGGGGGGGTCTCAGGAGAGCGGAGCAGAGGGGCAGAATCCCCTCCCTGGCCCTGCTGCCCACGCTGCTCTGGGTGCAGCCCAGGACACGGTTCTTGGCTCTGTGCTGCCAGCGCACGGTGCCGCCTCGTGTGGAGCTTCTCCTCCCCCAGCACCCCAAGTCCTTCTCCTCAGGGCTGCTCTCCAGCCATTCTCCACCCAGCCTGGATTAACATTTTGCACCTTTCATCCCTGCATTTGAGCAAATTGTCTTCCTGGATGAAGAGCTGCAGCTTGTTCAGTGACCACAAGGGAGAAGAATCCATACTTCCCAATTGCAACTTAATTAATGATTTATTTTCTTAATTATATACCTTGGAGAAGGTAGAGAAGCTGGTGGAGGCAGCTTGTGGGTTTGTTGCACCATGGTCCACCAGTCCTGCACGGGACATGCTTCTCATTGACCTGGAGCTCTCATCTCCCATCCATAACGCTTCAAAACCTCTAAAAATAGAGAATTTGCAACGGATTCAGCAAATCCTGGTGGTAAGAAGCTTCAATTCCATCTCCCCAAGAGAAGATGACAAATATAGCAGTGGTCTACATTGCTTCTCATGGCCAAGATCTTCTTAAGGGATGTGGAAGTGAGTAGAAATGACTTCATAGTGTGAGCAGGAAATTTTGGGGTGGCAATAGATTAGGTTTTTAAAATTTCCATCATTTTTAGTTCTTACTTTAGCTCTTACTACGATAACACATCAGCATCTTGCCCAAAACCCCACTTATTTAGCCAAAATATATTGCATTTTGAGGTGGATATGGTATCTCGTGGACCTTTTCCCTTCTGCTTCATGTTTTCACGGTGGCCCAACACCACAAAGGTAGAAAGATGTAACCTTCAAGTTTAAAAAACCCCTATTTTTTCCTATTCAGCTGAATTCCTTTGGAGAAGGAGGCTGAGGGGAGACCTTCTGGCTCTGTCCAAGTCCCTTGGAGGAGGGTGCAGAGAGGTGGGGGTGGGTCTGTTCCAGCAAGGACCAAGGGACAGGACCAGAGGAAATGGGCTCCAGTTGTGGCCAGGGCAGTTGAGATGGGATGTGAGGAAGAATTTCTTTGCTGAAAGGGTTCTGAGGCATTGGAAGGGGTTGCCCAGGGCAGTGGTGGAGTCCCCATCCCTGGAGGTGTTTAACAGACGGGCAGATGAGGTGCTCAGAGATCTGGTTCAGCAGTGGACAGGTATGGTTGGGCTCGATGGTCTCCAAGGTCTTTTCCAACCAAACAAGTCCATGATGCTGTGACTGTGCATCTGCTGGGGGTGTGTTTTCAGGGCTTTGCACTTATGGGGGTTGCATTTGTGGGGGTTTTACAGTTGTTGGGGTTGCATTTGTGGGGCTGTACATCTGTTGGCTTTGTGTTTACAGGACTTTGCACTTATGTTCATTGTATTTGTGGGGTTTTACACTTATGGGGGTTGTATTTGTGGGGTTTTGCAGCTGTGGGGGTTGCATTTGTGGGGGTTTTGCACTTGTTGGGGTTGCATTTCTGGGACTGTACATCTGTTCTGGTGGCATTTACAGGACTTTGCACTTATGTTCATTGTATTTGTGGGGTTTTACACTTATGGGGGTTGTATTTGTGGGGTTTTGCCGCTGTGGGGGTTGCATTTGTGGGGGTTTTGCAGCTGTGGGGGTTGCATTTGTGGGGCTGTACATCTATTGGGGTGGCATTTACAGGACTTTGCACTTATGTGAGCTGTATTTGTGGGGTTTTACACTTATGGGAGTTGTATTTGTGGGGTTTTACACTTATGGGGGTTGCATTTGTGGGGTTTTACCCCTATGAGGGTTCTATTTGTGGAGCTGTGCATCTGTTGGGGTGGCATTTGTGGGTGTTTTGCACTTGTTGGGCTTGCACTTGCAGCACCCTGCAGCTGGTGGGGTTGCATTTATGGGGTGGGCATTTACGGGGGAGACATTTTCAGGGTTTTGCACTTACAGTGTTCGCGTTCGCAGCCCCGTGCGTTCCTTGGGGCTGTATTTTTGGAGCTGTGTCTTTTTTCGGACCGTTTTAACAATCCCACCACCACCACCACTCCCTTCTCCACCCACCGCGCCGCCGTTAGACACCAACCACAAAAATAAACCCGAAACGCGCCCGCCCGATCCATTTTCCATCTCCCAACTGCTCCACAAACCGCGGGACGGCCTGTGCGCATGCGCAGTAGCGGCGGGTGGCGGCGGCGCGGAGGCGGCTGTGGCGGCGGCGGTGGGGGGGTTGTGTGGTACCCGGATGTCGCGCATGCGCGGTGGCGGCTGGACGTGTCGGTGGCGGCCGCGGAGCGCGAGCGGCAGGAGCCGCGGCAACAACAACACGAAGGCGGCGGCGGCGGGAGCGGCCGGTACAGGGCGGCCGGGTCCCCCCCTCCCCCGCGCCGCGGGCCTGTGAGCGCCGCCCCACCGGGGCCCGGCCCGGCCGCAGCTCGGGGAGGGGAGGGAGAGGCGGGCGGGGGGGCGGAGGCCTGGCCCGCTCCGCTGTACCGGGGCCGGCTGAGGCGAGGGAACGCTCCCCCCTCCCCGCCTCCGGCTTCACCCACCGCCGCCGCCCCTCACCGCAGGCCGCGCCCGGAGAGCGGCCGCTCCGCCGCTGCCCGCGGCCCAGGTAACATCCGCTCTCGGCTCCCGCCTCCCCCCCCGCCGCTTCAGGCACCGCCAGGGAACGGGGACAACGATCCCCCCCACCCCTTCACCCGCTTCCCGGCGGCTTCTTCTCGCTGGGTTCCCCTCCCCGGCTCCTTCCCCGCTTTCCCTCAGCGAGAAAAAAACATTATCCCCCTCCACCCCCCCCTCTCCTCCCGATCTCAAACTTTTCGTATTAATTTAAATTTAAAACAAAATCTTGGTGCCCTCCCGTAAAAGCTCTCCCGCCAGCCTGTCCCCGCTTCAACTTTCCTCCGTTCACACCGCTCTTTTCGTGCTCTCTCCCACACGCTGGAGAGAAAAAAAAAAAGATAATAAATAAATAAATACCCGGGATGGTTTTGTTTGAGCCGCTTCGCCTTCAGTTCTCTGAAACCTGCCATCTTCTTTGCAATCACCGAAATCTGTGTTTTTAACTGATTTTCAGACAGCTCAAATGATCTTAATTAAAGATTATTCCATCTTCTTTATTTTATTTTTTTTTCCCCCATCCTTATTTCTGGACGTGTTGAGTTTTGGGTTTGTTTTTTTTTGTTTGAGGAGGGGAAAGTTTGTGCTTTGCTGCATAGTTGAGTCTTGGAGTTTTTACCGCGGCAGGTTGGTTAATTTCTAGGGTAATCTCGTTTGTGGGTTCGATGTGTTATTACTGAAAAGCCTAAATGATACAACTCCCAACCCCAAGTGTTGTCAAACACATAGGGTCAGAGTAGGATCGTGGTGTCTTTTTCCCACCTCTTCTCTAATTATCTTAAGAATGGTGTGCCACTGTCAACAGGGAAGAGTGATTTCAGGCTCAGTGCTGTCATCTTTTAATTTGTAAGACTCTTGCACCGTTGTTACTTTGTTCAGTAAATCATTTCCACACAACTCTTCCTGCTTTATATAAAACTTACCCGTGTTTTCATACTCTGGCGTCATGATAAGTAGGCAACTTGTCCTTCTGGCCCTCTTCTTATCTGGGCCAGATTGCTCCTAGAAGGAGTTTCTTCTCACTTTACATTCATGAATCTCTTTTGATTTCCTTGTTGCATAAACATGTGTGTTTAATATTGATAGAGAAACTTTTTATTTCAAAGAGAAACCTAGGGAGAAGCAGTAAATGTCTCAAACTGATTAGAATTCCTTGGGGTTTTTGTAAGTAGATGGCTCTTTAAGCTTTGAGTTTTCAGAGGTACCAACAGATTGGAGTGGAGAACAAAGGTGCTGAGAGCAGATTTGTGGATCCTGGTGAGGAGCAGCCCGTGTTATTGTTAAAATCCTGCTGGAATTTGAGGATTCTTTTTTCCTGGGTTGTTAACCTTGTGAAAAACTTTTTACTTTTAGTTAGGGCTGGAATTTTCCATGCTTGCTTTGCCCAGAGGTGATTTTTTTTTGGGTTGTTGCTGTTGTTTTTTAAGCTCAGAGAACATTAGCCCCCGTGCAGATGACAATAAAGAACAGATGTTATCTCATACACACCTCTTGCTAGGCTATCGAAACAACAAGTGCAAAATCACACCACTTCTGCCCCGAGCAAGGTTCAACTCTTTCCTTTTATTGCTTAGTGTAGCCACAATTGTTTCCTCTCTTTGTGAGGTTTGGAGAAAATTACTGTTTGTCCTTGTTGAAAGCAACCTGTGAGAAGATGGATCTTGCAGGATACTCTGAGGAAGAGCCTGGATCAGGTTTGCTCTCTCATTCTTCCACCACCTTCTGCTTTTTGAATGAGATCTCTCCTGCCATTCCCAGCTTTTCCTTACCCACAGGTGCTGGGATGAAGGAGGGGATGACCTCTTGCTTGGTGGGACACCAAGAGTGTCCTCTCAGAGGTGTGCCTACATCTGTGTTGTGGAAATAAATCCAATAGTAGAGGAATTTACTGCCCATCCCACTTCTGTGGTGTAACGTGCAGTGGTCTTCCCTCTCTGACCATACAGAAGCCTCTATTGAAAAGAGGAGGTTTTGTTTTGGTTTTGTTTTCCCAGCTCTATCCTTTCTCAAAAATAAAAACCAGAAAGAAAGGGAACCAAAAATGATAAATACAACTTTTTAGGATTTAAAATATGTGCCTATGTAGTCACATCATTTTTCCTCATGTCCTGCCCCTGATGCATTCAAAGACAAGATAAAGAATTGTGTGTTTTTGGGTTTTTTTTAAACTATTTTATTAATTTCTTGAAGGAGATTAAATAACCTGCAACCTTGTGCAGCAGCAACTTTTGCTCTGTTTACAGAATCAGCCTGTTGCATTTGGGAAGTGTTTTTGGAAGCAGTTGAAGTGCACAGGTGGAAGCTGAGAAAGGACTAAAGACACACTTGGGGCAACTACATCAGATCTCTTTCCTCCACCAAGAAATAGCTGCTCATACTTTTAAATCATAAATTTATCTTAAGATGAAAATGTTACCACTCAGACTTGTCTTAAAACTCTTCTCCAGCTCTTTTTATGCTGAAATTTTTGGTAACTACTGACAAAAGAGATGAGCAGAATTGATACTGATGATTCAGATAGACACATAAAAATAGTGTTCTGGGGAATGTGAGCTCTTACTGTGCCAGTGCCCTCCCTTCTTAGTGCTCTTTTCTCTTTAATGCTAATTGTTCTTATGTCTACAAACATTTTGTTCCCTGTTCACCCTTTGGGCAAGTAGATAATAGTCTTAATGTGGTGGAAAGTAGCTGCAGTTTAATCACTTATTCATATCTTCATCAAATCACGAGCTGCCTTTTTGTTTTTTTAGTTTATGGATTTTTTTATTGCTTATTTTTTTTTCTTTATCATGTTTTATCATAAAACTTCTCCTTCTGCGTTATTAAACAGTAAAACTCTGGTTGGAATGTTTTGGTGGTTTAAAAGCTAGCAAATATCTGTGCTGCTTTTGTGTTTGGCTCATTTTGGAGGCAGCAGCTTATGGAGAAGAGCCTCTCTTGTCCTTTATTTGTGTGAAATGTTCTAGCAAGATGTCAATTTGTACCCTATTCTAATTAGCCAGTTTGTTAGCATTCAAAATACTGGAAATTTGTGACTGGCATGGCTCTTATTTGATAATTCATAGCAACTTCAACCAAATTATTCTTATTTTTTTCTGAGATTTTTTTTTTCCCACCAAAAATTACCTTCCTATTTGAAAAGAACAGTTTTAATTATTAAGATATTTTTTGCATTGATTAATTTCCTTCCTCCCTTAGAATTGCAGACTGGCATCATACAACACCATAGAGGCCTTGATCTGGTTGTGATCTGTGCAATATACATATTTTTATTGTCTTTTTTACTCATAAACTCTGACCTAATGACTTTTTTTTTTAAAGACCATAGTGGTTCTATCCACTTCAGTCATTGCTCATCTCAAAAAGTATTCTGCTTGCAAATTTGCTGACTTGCTTAGACCCTTCTACAAGATGTTATGATGGATAATGGCCAAATTAGCTTATGATTCATAGCACAGATAAAAATTCTACCTGGTCAATGCTGTTGTCTGATCAGTTGATCCCAAAAGAAGGTGAATCTCTCTCTGCCTCGCTGTTTAAAGCATCAAATGTGTCATCCAGTAGTTACCACATATAAAATCTGTTGTTTTTCTTTGATTTTAACTTTGCAGGCTGGTTGGATTTCCATCACAACTCTTTATTTCAGGCTTCTCATGCATGTGGTTGTAAATCCATCGTAGATTCTTGGTTGGTTTCTGATGTGTTGGTGTTTTCTGCTTCTCCCTTTTGGTGTCTTTATCAACCAGCATCTCTGGACCTTCAGCACCGTGTCTGTATCTGGAACCTTTTTTTCTGAGCTGATTTTCCTTCCCTTTCTCCATCAAAAACTTTTCAAAGAGTCATCACAGCCCTGACACCTGCAGGAAATATTTTTTCCAGTTGTGCTAAAGCTGTATTATAATTTTAAATTTTTTTTTCCACTTCACAATTCTTAGCATCTTAATTTTTAAAACAAAGTTACTTGATCATCCTCTTTCTCCCACCATTTGTCCTGCAAACAGGGAAATCTCTTTGAAAAATAACCTAATTTGCTGTAAAAACTTAACAAATAAAATATATGCTAATAAAAATTGACTTTGGGAGGGGGTGTTTGACCTTTTGCCCATACTTTAAAGTCATTTTTCAGTGGCATTTGGACTGTCACATTTTTAGACTGAGTTTCTGAGTGAATTTGAGCCCCTCTGCAGCTGAAATTGGCTTAAACCCAGCTGGAAATGAACAGGGTGGTGTAGCAGCAGGTCAGCATCAGGCCCTGATGACCTGTCTTGCCCAAGCTGTTGGGTTGCCCATTGCCTGGATCTGTTCCTTTGAGTTACATCCCTGACTCCCAGCTTCATCCCTACCCACCTGCTTTGTCTGCCCAAGCCTCTCATTTCCTTCTCTTGTTTGGGGTTGCTGGTTCTCCCCTAAATTGTCAAGTGTGGCTTTTGTGGGAGGAGAGCGGGAAGAGAAGTGGCTTGGGAGTGTTAAAAAGTCTTAATTTAAGGTTCTTGATAGGTAGAAAAGAATCGGAGTTGTTCAGTGTGAGGGGGAGCTCTTCGGTGTGAGGGGGGTTCTTCGGTGTGAGGGGGAGCTCTTCGGTGTGAGGGGGGGTTCTTCGGTGTGAGGGGGGTTCTTCAGTGTGAGGGGGGTTCTTTGGTGTGGGGGGGGGTTCTTTGGTGTGAGGGGGGGTTCTTCGGTGTGAGGTGGGTTCTTCGGTGTGAGGGGGGGTTCTTCGGTGTGAGGGGGGGTTCTTCGGTGTGAGGGGGGGTTCTTCGGTGTGAGGGGGGGTTCTTCGGTGTGAGGGGGAGTTCTTCGGTGTGAGGGGGGTTCTTCGGTGTGAGGGGGGGTTCTTCGGTGTGAGGGGGGTTCTTCGGTGTGAGGGGGGGTTCTTCGGTGTGAGGGGGGGTTCTTCGGTGTGAGGGGGGTTCTTTGGTGTGGGGGGGGTTCTTCGGTGTGAGGGGGGTTCTTCGGTGTGAGGGGGGGTTCTTCGGTGTGAGGGGGAGTTCTTCGGTGTGAGGGGGAGTTCTTCGGTGTGAGTGGGAGTTCTTCAATGTGAGTGGGGGTTCTTTAAATCTGAGGGGGAGTTCTTCAGTGTGAGGGGGAGTTCTTTGGTGTGAGGGGGAGTTCTTTGGTGTGAGGGGGGAGTTCTTTGGTGTGAGGGGGAGTTCTTTGGTGTGAGGGGGGAGTTCTTTGGTGTGAGGGGGAGTTCTTTGGTGTGAGGGGGAGTTCTTTGGTGTGAGGGGGGTTCTTCAGTGTGAGGAGGGGTTCTTCAGTGTGAGGGGGAGTTCTTTGGTGTGAGGGGGGGTTCTTCGGTGTGAGGGGGGGTTCTTCGGTGTGAGGGGGGTTCTTCGGTGTGAGGGGGAGTTCTTCGGTGTGAGGGGGGGTTCTTCGGTGTGAGGGGGGGTTCTTCGGTGTGAGGGGGGGGTTCTTCAGTGTGAGGGGGGTTCTTCAGTGTGAGGGGGGGTTCTTTAGTGTGAGGAGGGGTTCTTTAGTGTGAGGGGGGGTTCTTTAGTCTGAGTGGGGGAGTTCTTCAGTGTGAGGGGGGGTTCTTCAGTGTGAGGGGGGGTTCTTCAAATCTGGGGGGGAGTTCTTCGGTGTGAGGGGGGGTTCTTCAAATCTGGGGGGGAGTTCTTCGGTGTGAGGGGAGGTTCTTCAAATCTGGGGGGGAGTTCTTCGGTGTGAGGGGGTGTTCTTCGGTGTGAGGGGGGGTTCTTCGGTGTGAGGGGGGTTCTTCAGTGTGAGGGGGGGTTCTTCAGTGTGAGGGGGGGTTCTTCAAATCTGGGGGGGAGTTCTTCAAATCTGGGGGGGAGTTCTTCGGTGTGAGGGGGGGTTCTTCAGTTTGAGGGGGAGTTCTTCGGTGTGAGGGGGAGTTCTTCGGTGTGAGGGGGGGGTTCTTCGGTGTGAGGGGGGGTTCTTCGGTGTGAGGGGGAGTTCTTCGGTGCGAGGGGGGGTTCTTCGGTGTGAGGGGGGGTTCAGTGTGAGGTGGGGTTCAGTGTGAGTTCTTCAATCTGAGGGGGAGTTCTCTAAATCTGGATTTGTAACTTTTTGGCCAATTTCAACCCTATTAGAATATTGGCAAAGGGAATTGTTTAGAGGAAGGGATTTTTCAGAGAAGTTTCAGTATTTATTTGACTGCATGGCTGAGGGGTTTTGGTGAAGTCTTTGTATTTTTTCAGTTGTGCCTCTGTACAACTGTAGTAACACCTGTGTAAAACCAAGGAAATCAAATCCACAAGGTGTTGTTTTTTTTTTTTCTTAACCATGAAAAGCAGAAAAACTTTCTTATCTTCCAAAAACCATTGTACCTTCTTCAGCCTGTGCGTGTGTTCCTGTGTCTGTTCACCTCTGCCTGATTTTCTGATGGAGAATTTCAAACCTCTGCAACTCACGTGAGATCTCATTTCTTTTTGTGCTTCACTCAGTTGTTTTGGGTTTTTTTTTCTGCTTGACACCTTGCTTCCACAAACAGGAATGCTCTCCTGGAGCTCTGAACTAGCTTTTGCAGAAGATGCTGAATATTAAACCTGATCTTTGTTTTCTAGTAAATTGATTAAGAGAGAATATAGCGATTGATCTGAGAACAGGGGGATAGTTTGAGTCAGTACAGTGCTTATTTTGCTTTCCTGCCCATAAGATAAATATAAGTGCAAGGAGGGCACTAGTGTGAGAGCTCAGTAATGTTACTTCCACGTAGACAAGTCAATAATATATTTGATTTTTGTTATATGAGGCAGCAACTATTATAGGTTCTTGTGTTTTTAAAAATCTATTTAAATCATTCAGGTAACCATTTCTGGCAGAATTATCCAGAGACATGAAAATGAGGCATGTGTGGCACCAGTGTTGCATTTTTAATTTTAGACAGCTGCTTCATGTTTGGAATTTCATCGCACAGGCTAAAAAAGATCCGTCACCCTTCAGCCAGGCAGCCGCGGGGAAGTGGGACCTAGCGGAAGGATGATGGGATTTGTTCAAGTCCACATCAATCTTGAAGGAAGAGGTTCAGTTAGTGGTTACTTATCAGTTCTCTGAGATAGCTAATGTTTAAAAAAATAAACCCAAAACACCTCAAAGGTGTTTTTAATTACCTGGCAATCTTAACTTCTTTTGCTTTTAATTTTTATCTCCTCTTCAGAGGATCTTACTCTTGTTCTAATACTTTTCTTTATCCAAGACTCTTCTTCCAAGTCTATCACAGAACACTAGTTGTTGTTCACTTGTTTTCTAACATATCTCTTAATACTTAATTGTTGAAATAAATTACTTTCTATAACATAATACAGTACTTCTGTATAATAAATATCTGAAATAAATTACTTAATAAATAAATATCTGAAATAAATTACTTAATAAATAAATATCTGAAATAAATTACTTTTCTATAACATAATACAGTACTTCTGTATAATAAATATCTGAAATAAATTACTTAATAAATAAATATCTGAAATAAATTACTTTTCTGTAACATAATACAGTACTTCTCTAGCTTTGTAACTTGGTAGCATTTTACATTACCTTGTCCCATTTTTAATTGTGTTCTACTGTCATCACACTAAAAAGGGAGTGAAATAAAAAGGGAGTGAAATAAAAAGGGAGTAAAATAAACAGGGAATAAAATAAACAGGGAGTAAGAGGGAGAAAAATACATTTTTATTCCTTGGTAGCTGAAGCTCAGAGCTTCACTCCAAGCTCTGTCTCCTGCTTTTGCTTTTCTTGTGTTCTTTTTCTCTTCTCTCTGCTCCTTTTTGCCCCAAAACACATTCTTTCCCATTGCTGTTTCCATGAAATTCCTAAATGGAGGGAAAATCTCTGCTCTCTATATTTTGTCCTACCTATTCCTAAAAAAAATCTAAGTTTAAGCTGTTGTATGGAATGTGCTAAGGAAAGATTTTGTAGTTTCACTCCCCCATCAAGCAAACATTAAATCACACGAGCGTGCTGTTGCTTTACCAGAAGATCCAGCACTCTTGAGGGCTTGCTGGGACCTTCTCTTCAAAAGCTATCTTCTAAAAATATCACACATTAAGATTGCATTTTGCTTTTATTTGCACACATGAAAGTCCTATAGTAAGAAGGTGTTAAGGCACCTCTCAAATGTGTGACTCCAGGATGGGCTTGTAGAGCTGTTTAGCGAGCAACATAAATATGTGGAACATAAAAAAACTTGTCTCTCAAATCTATTAATGGTGCTTCAGAAGAAATATATGGTGGTGTTTATCAATATGGACCAGGTTGACCTCACCCCCTTTTTTCTGGGGATGGAAATTGCCAGATTAAATACAGGATTTCTGCGGAGAGGGGAATTGGAAAGGAAGGCTCTTGAATTACCCCCGCGATTACGCGCCAGCGACGTGTTAACAGGGTTGAAAATCCGAAACAAGTGGCCCAGCTTTTCAAAACTGCTGAACAGTCAGAAGCTCCTATTGAGTGTGGTGGCAGCTGAGGGGTGACTCAACATTTCTGAAGATCATTCCACTTAAACAAGGGTTTATTTGCTCAGATCTTAAATCTTCTGCCAGTCGAGAAGCCAAATTCTCATTCATCATTTGAGGGGTGGTGAAGATAAAACCGTGTGTGTGATTTTAAACATCTCTTTATTTAAAGCTCTTTTGGTTAATAGCTTTATCTAGTCACTTATTTATGATGACTTATGCATATTTATCTGGGATGCTGTTTGATATTTAAGGAAAATGATGTTCTATTCTGTTTTAGCTGGCAAGCTTTTAGGGATTTATGTGAGTGCAGGTTGCCATGGAGAATGACTGGCAGGTTAAGCTTGACTTTTAAAAGAGGCTTATTGAGTTGAAGCATAAAAAAACCACCAAACCCCAAACCTAGAATTGAAGGAGAAACTTTTAATAGCTAGGTAAAATGATCTTACTCAAACTTTTAGGTAATTGTTTTCCTTTGGGAGAATTTAGGTCCAAAAGCATCTTTACAAAAGAAGAAAATTATTATTGAAAAATGGAAGGGATTTGTCATGTATTTTGTTTTTTTTTTTTCCAAATATACCCAAGCATGCTGTATTAAAGTTGAAATTAGAGAAAATATTAACTAGGGAAGACTTTGTTTCCTTTTATAATTGTGCTGGCTTTATGTTACAGTGTTACAAGAAGGGAAGCCATGCGTTCACACTGTAATTTGTGTGATGCCTTAACTTTCTAAATTAACATCCCCCTCTTATTTTTGTGCAACACATTTGTTTCCAATAAATAGCTGCTGTTACCTCTAATAACATGGAAAATTCCAGTGCTCTAACTGGATGTCTTCCTCAAGATAATGTGAACAAACTTTTCCTTTGCTTAACTATTGAAATTAAATATATTTTATGTACATTGTTGAGAACAGTATGTGAGTTTTGGAAAAGCTTATATATTTAAGCTTACTGAGAAAATATAAATATAATAAAATCACTTATATTTGCTTAAGAAATTCAAACCACATGTTTGGTAGGGTGGTGTTAGTGGATGACTACCTGAAGCCAGAGGTGCTTGAAGAACCAGAGCAGCTTTTTGACAACATTTGAGTCCTTTTCTCTCAGTGTACAATTAGTAATTAGTTCATTTAGAATTGAGAAAATCAGGCCAGCTCTTCTTTGAATTTGCAAATTAAAGGAAACTTCAAAAGGATGAGGTCTGCTGGCTTTGAGAAGAGTGACTTCATGACCAGAAACTGCTGCAGGTTCTTCACAAATGGAGTTTTAAAGGCCAAATATGTTAGGATGGACTTACTCCTTGTCTTATATTTAGTGTAATTAAGACAGTTCTGTTGGAGACAATTGAGAAGTGCTTTTGAGACAATTGAGAAGTGCTTTTGAGACAATTGAGAAGTGCTTTTTGAGTGACTTCAGTTGATTTTTTTATTCCTCCAGAATACACTGGATCCAAACAAATAGAGACAAATGGGCCAGTTGGGATTTTCATCTATAAAGATCCACATTTAAGTAAATTGTGTGTATTAGGCTAATAGCCAGGTGTAATTTTTACCTTTCTGATTAGCCAAGAGTTAGTCTGAGGTCAGAATTATTTGAACAGGATTATGAAATAAGGCTGACAGATGATTCTGGTGTGTGTTCATCCTTCTTCACGATTCAAATGGTGTTTAAATCGCTGCCCCTTTGATTCCCACTCAGTATTTTCACTTGGTTTCATCCTACCAGTATAAGACATAGGAAATCATTGTCACTGTTCTCCTTTTTCCTGATTCAGAACCTGTTCATCTAATAATCCCTGCCTTTCTATGTGTACATGTATATAAACTATAATCTTTATTTAAATACCATTATTAGGAGGGAAAAAATCATCTTATATCTAAAACTGTCTTAAGCATGTTTTAGCTATCATGGGACAAGCAATGCAGTTTTGTTTTGGTTTTTTATCTGCTTTTAATATCCTGCACTTAGCTTGAAAAGAAAAGAAGCAAAAAGCCACAGACTTCCTTAGAAACATGATCTGCAATTTGTTAAAAAAAAACCCCAAAACCCAATTCTAATGTAGATATATTTTTTTCCTCCTAGGTTTTCCCAAGAGACAATACATCCAACACTTAAACTTGGATCATCTCTTGTTCCTCAGCTTGAAACAAATCATAACAGCTCCCCAAAAAACTGACATTTGATTTGAAAGAAAAGAGAAAAAACAAGAAGAAAGCTGTGACAAATGGACAATATGTCTATTACCAACACACCAACAAGTAATGATGCTTGTCTGAGCATTGTCCACAGCTTGATGTGCCATCGACAAGGGGGTGAGAGCGAAACCTTTGCCAAACGCGCCATTGAAAGCTTAGTGAAGAAGCTAAAGGAGAAAAAAGATGAGTTGGATTCTTTGATTACAGCGATAACGACAAATGGAGCTCATCCTAGCAAGTGTGTTACCATCCAGAGAACGCTGGATGGGAGGCTTCAGGTTAGTACCAGTGGGAAAATCGGATGTTTGCTTCTTAGTGAAGCTGGAAGTGAGTGATGCAGGATCCTGGAGTGCTGAGGAAGAGTAGCTCTTCTCTTGCATCTCCCCTCACCCCTCTTTGTAGGCATGTTTTGTGGCTGGAGCTCTGGACTGCTGCAGTAGTTGATCTCTCCTCTCCCTCTCCTCTCCCTCTCCTCTCCCTCTCCTCTCCCTCTCCTCTCCCTCTCCTCTCCCTCTCCTCTCCCTCTCCTCTCCCTCTCCTCTCCCTCTCCCCTCCCTCTCCTCTCCCTCTCCTCTCCCTCTCCTCTCCCTCTCCTCTCCCTCTCCCCTCCCTCTCCCCTCCCTCTCCCCTCCCTCTCCCCTCCCTCTCCCCTCCCTCTCCCCTCCCTCTCCCCTCCCTCTCCCCTCCCTCTCCCCTCCCTCTCCCCTCCCTCTCCCCTCCCTCTCCCCTCCCTCTCCCCTCCCTCTCCCCTCCCTCTCCCCTCCCTCTCCCCTCCCTCTCCCCTCCCTCTCCCCTCCCTCTCCCCTCCCTCTCCCCTCCCTCTCCCCTCCCTCTCCCCTCCCTCTCCCCCCTCCTTCTCCTCTCCCTCTCCCCCCTCCTTCTCCTCTCCCTCTCCCCCCTCCTTCTCCCCCCCTTTCCTTTTTCTATTCCAAAAGGAGCAGAAGGCACTTAAACAAATGTGTGTGTAGCAGTAAAAAAACCAAACCAGGGTTCCATTACCAATTTGGCTGTTTATCCTGCTGTTTTCACTACCAGTTTCTCTTAGCTCAGTGTGTTGGTCAGCAGTGTGAAGAAAGACCTCTGATC
The DNA here is from genome assembly GCA_907165065.1 of Caprimulgus europaeus. The sequence goes on from OU015527.1 coordinate 80,468,152, forward strand.
CCTTGCTAAGGTACTCCAAGGAGTCTGCACTCAGGATTTATGTTAGCCTTATGTCATCAGTACTCAGTACCTGTATAGCTTGGGTTGTGATTTGCTTATTCCATATATCATGTTTGCTGGCTAGCTTTCTGTCTACCCCAGAAGCAATATTTTATCTATCTATCTATCTATCTATCTATCTATCTATCTATCTATCTATCTATCTATGTGTATGTTTATATTTATATTTATATTTATATTTATATTTATATGTATATTTATATTTATATTTATATTTATATTTATATTTATATTTATATTTATATTTATATTTATATTTATATTTAATCAGTATGATGGGTTGGCATTCTTCTACTTGTAAATTCTTTCTAGTGTAGCTTAGTGCCTCCTTCCTCTTCTTCTGGGGCAAAGCTCCTTCATCATCCATGGTGGGGAAGGTGACCATCCATACCACATTTAGCACAAATTCTGCCATTTTGTATCCAATATTATTTTTTTTTCCTTAATAATCCCAGTATTGACTTAACCATAGCAAAACCCTCATAGAAATTTTATTTCTGTTGAATACAGAACTTGGGTAAACTCTACACCACCTTTTTTTTATAATTTATTTTGATGTTGGAGAGAGGTTCTCTTGTTATTTGTTCTTTTCCACCTCACTAAATGAAACAAAATACCTTGCTACTTGCCCAATTAACTTTTATATCTGAATTTTTAGGTGGCTGGTCGCAAAGGATTCCCTCATGTGATTTATGCTCGCCTTTGGAGGTGGCCTGATCTTCATAAAAATGAACTCAAGCACGTTAAATATTGTCAGTATGCTTTTGACTTAAAATGTGACAGTGTCTGTGTCAATCCTTACCATTATGAGCGTGTAGTATCACCTGGCATCGGTAAGTAAATCCTTGTTTTCCAGTGGAACAGTGGAAATAAAATATTTTCCTTTTGAAAATGTAGAAATTGCCTTTTGAATGTAGAAAATACAACCCTAAATTAGAAACATTAATGATCTAATTATAAATTACTCTCATATGCTCTTGTCTAGCTTTTTAATTGAATTATTCTTTTAGCTTTATTCCAAATTTGAAGCAGTTTGTGGCTTTTATTTAAACCTTTCTGTTAACAATTCTTACTGTTAACCTGGATCCTAGGAGTATTAACATTGGTAATATGTAGAGTCTATAATACTAATTAAAGGCTTATAAGCTTAATATTCAAATATTCTGGAAGATCTCTGTGTATATAATCCTCCACACCCCCTTTTCTTTTTCTTCTTTTTAAAGATCTCTCAGGACTGACACTACAGAGTTCTGGTAGGTAATTCTGTTTACTATTGCATTTCAACTGTGTGAAACTTTGAATATATACACAATTTATTCCTGTCTATCTCCTTGGGAGGGATTAGAGAGAGCAGATGGAATTTGTATCTCCAATTTTGGAAAACCAGTTAAGTATGGATAAATTCTTTACATTGAACTTCCAGCTCAGCTTTTAGGTATGTTCTGTTTTCACTGCCTGCAACTTAGAAATCCCAACAAAACCAACAAAAAAACCAAAAAATATGACTGTTAAATGCTGCTAATTAAAATAAAACCAACAAAAACCCACCCAAAAACATGTGCACCTGTATGAAACACTAATTAATGAAATTGGGAATAATGAATACTTACAATTTAAGAAGTAATTTAACAAGAAAACAATAAAAATTCTGTAATTAATATGCACTTAAATAAAGCAGTCTAATATTCTTGCCCTCCCTGAAACTTGAGAGAAATTAGGACATTAAATGTCCAATTAATTGGACATTAAATACCCAATTAACATTATTATTAATCCAATTAACCAATCTGAGATGGTGCAGCTGGTAACTGCTTTATTTCCAAACTGATTTTATTGATTTATTTTCTTTTTTTCCTTCCAGAAGAAATTCATAGAGAAGGAAATTTAAGTAAACCAATGTTTTTAGCACATTATTAGAAGGATTCAAATAAAAATGACTTAAAAAAAACCCCAACCAACAAACAACCCAACAAATTAACTTCACTTGTGTGCTCATCTCTGCTACTTTGAGTTATTACCTCTGTCTTCTGAAAAATCACAGAATCAAAGATTCAAAGCTTAGAAGCCAGCAGTTAAATACATAATAAATATTTCCTTGTCCTGCTCCTGTTTTCACAGCAGGAAACAGAAAAAATTCTGTCAGATTTTAATGTATTTAAGGCTGTTTTGTAAATGAGTGTAGGAGCTAATGTAGTGTAAGAGTTTTTCTTGAATGTGCTGACTAGAATATATAGAAATAAATTCTTGTAGTGGTTGTAGTAGTAATTTCCTTACACTGTATGTGGAATATTCTGAATTAGTGACTACATTATTAAATATAATAATATCATAATATAATATAATATAATATAATATAATATAATATAATATAATATAATATAATATAATATAATATAATATAATATAATATAATATAATATAATATAATATAATATAATATAATATTTATTATTATATTATATATTATAATAATAATTAATAAATATAATTTGTCCTCAAATGTGAATTTGATGGTTTTAGACAATTTGGATGGGCTTGCTTAAAATTAAGTGATGTATAAAGTTTTTTATGTACTGTGTTCATGAATTCCATTTTTCATAGGAGTAAAAATGTAAAAAAAAAAGTCAAAAATGAGCTTTTTCCTTTTTTAATGTTCTTAGTTGTATACTAGGAATTGATTTGTTAGCTACTGCATGAACATCTATTTAGGTGCTTGACAAAAAACATGTTTTCCCCTTTTATTAACCTTGTCTGATCACACTATGCCAGACTAGAAAACAAAACCCTCTTGGATTCTGCTAGGGTGGGACTAAATTTGTTTGTTTGATAACAAAAAGCAAAACAAACACTTTGCTTTTCCATCCAGTTCTGCTTCAGAATTCCCTGCTGCTGACTTGAAGTGTTTATTTATAATTTAGAGGAGTGCTTTAGCAATGTTGATGGTAGGTTAAATCCTCCTCCTGGTAGTTTTAATTGAAAGTCACAGTGTGATTTCTAGTTAAATCCTCCAAAAATAGCTTTATTTTGCTTGTTTAACCATTGGCTTCTTCACAGCTCCATCAAGCATGTTGGTGAAAGATGAATACGTTCATGACTACGAAGGACAACCATCATTGTCTTCTGCTGAAGGTCATTCAGTCCAAACCATCCAGCATCCACCAAGTAACAGGGCATCTACAGAGCCTTATAGCACCCCAGCCATGTTAGCTCCTACTGAGGCTAGCACTACCAGCACCACTAATTTTCCCAACATTCCTGTGGCTTCAACAAGTAAGATCCTCTGAGATTATATGAAATAACTAAAACTCTAAAAATGGGAAAACTCAAAAGAGAACCACTGATTTTTACCCAAAATATTGGGAAATACACTGCTGCCACACTATGCTGATAAAGCATGTGGTGCTATGATCTAAGCAGTCTCCTAAGTGATAAAAGATTTGAAGTTTCAGCTTAATTTGAGTCACTTTTCCTGTTGTCCCAGTGGTTTTTTTTCCAGCAAGAGTATTCCAAGACTATGTTCCAAGACTATTTTAGATAAGCCAAAAATATAGTGATACAATATTAAAGCAGTTGACTGCTGACAGAACATTGTACAAGTTGCAATGATTGGAATAATTGTAATAAGAATGGAAGAATTTGATTATTTTATTACAAGTGGATATGCTGTAAGGTGACAATGTTGAGAAGCTCCCACATAATTCTTTTAGTGTTCCACAGCTGACAAAATGAGTCTTCCCATTTTAACCTGATTATTTTTTATAATGACCCACTGTCTTATCAAAGTAACAGGCCTAATTAGTATTTTTTTGACTCCATGGGAGTGCTGCCTTGAAATTTTTCCTTCCTTTTCTGGGTGTATTTGGTAGAGGTGGAAGAATCTGGTTTATCAATATCAGTAGGACAATAAAACAGTTACATGAGCAGTGTCCTGCAGCCCTAAGTAGGGAAACTGTGACATTCAGAATGGGTTTCACATACTCTTCCTCACTTTAATATCAAAGATGTGTGAATATAATGGATTTCATTTTATCCAATTTGAATTAGAGTGGGGTGATGTTTTGATCATGTTCTTTAATTCTTTATGTGATTACTTTTTTTGCTAAAACTAAGATGGTTTTGCCAAGCTGAGAGATGATATTTGTGTTTGTCTCCCACAGAGAAAAAAAGGATAGGCAGTTTAATTGTATTGCCTTTTCATAACACAGTTTATAGTTGTTAATTTTTCCTCATCAGTGCTTTAATTGTTGGAGCCAAGGACATGAAAAAACAACCTGCTTTTAGGTTTTATTCCATGTTTTCAATGTGTTAAATCCTGTTAGTGTGAGAGTGCAAGTGTATTTGTGGAACTCCTGATCAGTTTAGTGTTAATGGCTGAGCTGAAGCCTTGTTCAAATCAAATTCTGAAATATCTGTAGTTTTACTTCAAAGCTTAGACAATTCTTGAAATATTTATTTGAAAAAACCAAACCAAACCAAACCAACAGTCACTTTCTGAGGAAGGAGTCCAGTGATGTGTGCAGCTTTATTCTAGCATTATTTGTAAAAATAAAATACTGTTTTAATTAAAATACATTTAAATTAAATTTAAATGTAATTAAAATACATTTTAATACAGGAGGAATGTCAATTGAAGTGATTGTTCTCCTTAGGAACAGTAGTTATACTGAAAATAAGCAACTTATTGGACCTACTGTTGGTCTTTTTAGATTGATACCAAATCTACTCTGGCTGTGTTATTTGACAAAACATCTGACATCTCTTCTTCTTGCCTTTCAAACTGAAAAATGAGATGTGAACAACACAAAGATGTGGTTGATAAACAGATTTCTCTGCATATTTTTACTCCTCACAGAATATATTAAGGGTGGCAGAGTCAAAATGAGCTGATGCAGAGCATCTTTGAGTTTTTTAAGACACTCTGGTGGGTGGACAAAAAACAAACCAACACTGAAAGCAAACTTTTGTAGGAACTGTGTATTGCAGTGCCCTTAGTTGGGTGTATTTTCCTACCCAATAGTGCTGAGCTCTTCTTAATAAACACTTTTGAAACCTTCATGAATAGGTAGTGTGTTCTTTTACCAGGTCAACCTACCAGTATATTGACAGGTAGCCATAGTGATGGACTCTTACAGATTGCTTCAGGGCCTCAGCCAGGAACTCAGCAGAATGGGTTTACAGCTCAGCCAGCTACTTACCATCACAGTGAGTATATACATATGTGCACTCTTCTTAGTTTTCTAAAACCAGTTCAGGAGAAATAGAGGATTAGAAGTGAGATGGGGGGAAAAAACTCCCTTAAAAACCAACTGCTCCTTTGTTTTTTTGTTTGTTTGTTTTTTTCTAGATAGTACTACAACTTGGACTGGAAGTCGGACAGCAGCCTACACACCTACCATACCTCACCATCAGAATGGCCATCTTCAGCATCACCCACCTATGCATCCTGGACATTACTGTGAGTACTGCAGATTTTCAGATCACTTTATTTTCAGTTTTGGTGAATGGTAAAGGCTCATTCTTTACCCTCAAATCCTTTTTTTTAAAAAAAAAAATATTATTATAGAATCATGGAATCACAGACTGGTTTGGGTTGGAAGGGACCTTCAAGCTCATCCAGTTCCAGCAGCAGGGACACCTTCCACTAGACCAGGTTGCTCAAAGCCTCACCCAACCTGGCCGAGAACACTTCCAGGGAGGAGCAGCCACAACTTCTCTGGCCAACCTGGGCCAGGGTCTCACCACCCTCACACCAAACAATTTCTTCCTCACATCTCAGCTCCATCTCCCCTCTGCCAGTTTAAAGCCATTTCCCTTGTTCTGTCATTAACTGCCCTTATAAAAAGTCCCTCCCCAATTATAAAACTGCCTTTACTGTGCTTACTATATTCTACCAGGTAAATATAAGAGCTTGATGGACTTTCCTCCCTTAAAGCAGCAGAGATTAGAAACTCAGATAGCTCTAGTGATACCATCTTACCCTATAGATATCTCCCATAACAAAACTGGCATCCCCTTTCTAACCCTCTGCTTTTAAAGCTTTGCTACCTTGTAGTAAACAGTTCCTTTGCTGAAAAGCAACTTGATTCAGAATGTGGTGTTTGGATAATTTTCTTTCAAAACTTGGAATTCTCCTGACTCTTTTTCTTTTCTAGACATTGTGAAGTCATGTCTTAATGATGTAACAGTCTAACACAGTGTATGTGTTATAATAGTGCAAAAAAAAACCCCACCTCAGTTAAATTTTGTGGCAAAAAAGTGAGAAGGGATTTTTATTTGCTAATATTGTACTTAACCAGCTCACCTGTTTGCAGCAGTCCTCGTTAGCAGAGGGGAGTCTGTCCTGTGAGTTAATGTTAGAGTGACTTTTCACCTTGCCTCTAGCAAGAAAATTGTGGTTTAGATATGATTATTAAGTCTGACTGTTTTGTTCTGTTAGGATCCCACTTAATTTATCATCTTATTTGTTAGAAATACAAAGATGTGAAAACTTTAGTGATGCTTTAGACACTCCCTAAATGTTTCTCAGTGTGTGTATCTTTCCATAATGAATATTTGTAACTGGCTGGTGATAACCACAGAGATTTTTTTCTTGGCTGCTGCTGCTGTTTCTCACTTCAGAACTGACATTGTGCCTGGTTTGACATCTTGTTGCAAAAGCTGCTCTTATAATCCTGTGTTGAAGTCTTTCCTTCTTGTTCTCTGCTGCCTGGAAGGGACCTAGTTAGTTTATAAAAGTGGAGGGAATAAACTGCTCAATACCAAGAGTGTATCCCAATATTTTTTTTTCCTTGAGAAAATGAGTTCTTTAGGGCATTTTTCCATCTTCAGGGATTGTTTCTTAAGCTCAAGTCCACAGCATGCTGGGCAACTTGTTCTGTGATGGATGAAACTATTGAAGTGTGATTTCTGACAGATTTTTATCACATGCTTCTGGACAGTCATTCTCTTTTTACCCATCTTGGGGGCAAATGTGAAGCCTAAATCCTATTTCTATTGCATCTCCATATTCCATCTGGTTTCTGCTCTCTCCTGGAGCTGGATCTGGCTTGAGCAGCATGCAGCCTTTCCTCCTGGGATACTAATGAGCTCTTTGCTTTACTCAGCTTCTGAAAACCTCTAAAAGTGTAATTCTTCTATGAGCATTTTTCTCCCTTATCAGATTTGGTCAATTGATTTAGAAATTACTGGGATTTATAACATCTGGCATCCTGCTAAGTCTGTTTTCAATAGGAAAACAAGTTAAGATAGAAAACCTCATTTTTTCCTTGTGTAAAATAAATTGCATGTTTTCTTTTAAAGGGCCAGTTCACAATGAACTTGCATTCCAGCCTCCTATATCAAATCATCCTGGTGAGTACAATCTAACATGAAATGCTAATATTATAGAAACTAATAACTTTCTAGTCTGAGTCTGATTTCCAATTTATAAGATATATGTTCAAAAAGAGAGGAAAGAAGGAAAGGAACCATTTTTGTGATAAATCTTCTTTTGAGTTTGGACATCTCTTTTTTGAAATGGTGATATTGAATTAAATTGCCAATTGAATTTAATTTAGAAGCCTAAGTCAAACATTGCAATCTTCAAACCCACACTGAACAAGGTAATATTCTGTTTTTAACAACAACAAAACTGTTGCCTGCACAGGGAGAGCTGCATAGTTGAAAAAGCCTGAAAGTTTAATTTGTTTATTTGTTGGCCAGTGACTAAATCAGTATCAGAAATAAAACTGTTGATAATTGCTGGCAGAACTTAAATAAATTGTATTGGCTAAATTGTATTTTGTATTATTTAGTATTTTTTCACCCTATTCAGTCCTCAGAGACATGAGTATTTGCAGATAAAAAAAAACTTAAAAGAATTCAAGCACTTTGGTTTATTCTTTATTAATAAAACCAGAACAACAATTTTCTTTCTCTTTTTTTCCTGTCAGCTTCTCAGGCTGCTGTGTTTAGATCCTATCACCTTAGTTCTCCTGTTTCCCTTATTTTGGGTACACTCTAGTGCTGATTTTCTTTACCCAGCAAGCAACTCATGTGCCAGCTGTGTTCCTCTTTCATGGAAATGGATCTTTATAGCCAGGAGTCCCTGAAAATCCCTGGTGATTGAAGCTTCTGGCAGCTTTAGCTTTGAATGTGTCTGTAGGGAGAAACTCTTAACCACTTAAAAGCACACAGAGCTTGACAAGCCAGTCACTCCCAGGTAGCACACAAGCACCAGCTACACATGTACAATATAATTTTAAGTGCTTTTTCAGGTTTCCTCACCTCCTTGAGTGTTTGATTTTTTCCAGTAGCCTCCTCTAGGGAATCAGGATTTCCTTTCCAAGGGTAGGTTTTTCCAAGTATCATCACTTTGTAGCCAGTTTTTCTTTTGAAAATAGACTTGAGTTAAAAGGCACCTCATTTTGTTCTGCTCCTTTGCTTAATACTTCCTTGTTTTATCCCATGCCTGACTTTCTTGTGTGCAGACAAGATCAGTATGTGATCTTTGATGGGTTTTTTTTCCTCCCCCTCTTACCCTGCTTTCCAAATCTGGTTTGCTTTGCAGGGAGGGTAGAGAAAATTAATTCACCTGAGTGGTAGTTACTCTTATATCTGAAGCCAGATCTGTTTGAGAGTTAGTTTCTATCAGCTTAGCCATGAATAGGCATTTATCTATTAAGTCTTGATGCTAAAGGAGGACAAAATCAAGCTGTAGTCATGTAGTCAAAATCAAGCTGAGGTGCAGGAATGCAAATGGCTTATAAAATTTAACTGGGATTATAAACTGTACAAAGACTTGGAAGATCTTAACTACAAAAAAACCCAACCCTAGCATTGATGTGTGCTCAAATAAAAAGGACAAGCTCATGGTTGTTGTAGTGTGTAGTATTTTTCTGTGCTAGCAGATGTGTCTCTGTCTGTCTGAACTTGCTGAAGTGAACATGTACTCTTACTCTGAATGACAAATGCAATTGCAAAAGGCTTAATTAATTAAGGCTTAATTAGATGAGTTTTTTAAGGGGTTTTTTTGGGGTGCTTTTCCATCAATTCATTCTATCTCTTCTTCAGCTCCAGAATATTGGTGTTCAATTGCATATTTTGAAATGGATGTGCAAGTTGGGGAAACATTTAAGGTCCCTTCCAGCTGTCCCATTGTTACTGTGGATGGATACGTGGATCCTTCTGGAGGAGACCGGTTTTGTTTGGGCCAGCTCTCCAACGTCCATCGAACAGAAGCCATCGAGAGAGCAAGGTATTCTGTGCACCCCAAAATCCAGCTTTTTTAATAATATTTTGATATTTTGATCCAGCTCTGAGAATATTTTGTTTTGCCTTCAGTGTGGGCTTTCCTTTGTGAAATAATGGTGGTTTTTTTTAACTGAATTAACTAGAGTCTTATCTTTCTAAGCTGTGATACATTCAAAATGTAGACTGTGTGACAAAAAACCTTCAGTGCTTTGCAGTAGCTTTTCATTGCTTTTAAATGTGCCTTCAAGGATAAAATTAGCAACTCATGGCATTATGTATGCAAGCTGAATATTAGCTCTCCACACCACAGTGATGTGAGAATAACTGCAATAGATAGAGCTGTGAAAGGAGCAAAAGCAGGTTGATAGTGAGTTGGGTTTTCATTCATTCTCACCACGCCTGTGCTAGGCTTTGATGTGGAGAACTGAAGCAATCTTGCAACTTTTCTCCCCTCCACCCCCTCTCTTTGAAAAGAAAAGGAAGAAAATGATTCCATGTCATCAGCAACGTTGCAGTGTGACAATCAAGATGCTAGCTTGCTGTAATGGGATCCAAATGAACACCCAGTTCTGCATTATGATGTGACTTTTTATACATACTAGGGTGACTTTCTGTACTAGAATATCTGTGGGTTTTTACACTTCTGAGCACAGTGAATGTGTTTTCCATCCCTGCTCCATATTGTCAGTGAGTGCAGTGGTTGCTGCTTGAGTATTGTTGTTTCCTTGTTCTGCCTTTCCCACAGATCTTTACATGGTATTACAGGTGGTTTCTTACTTTACAGATTTTGTGTAGAATCACTGAACTGTGTAGGTTGGAAGGGACCTTAAAGCTCATGCAGTCCCAACCCCCCTGCCAGCAGCAGGGACACCTTCCACTAGACCAGGTTGCTCAAAGCCTCATCCAACCTGGCCCAGAACACTTCCAGGGAGGAGCAGCCACAGCTTCTCTGGCCAACCTGGGCCAGGGTCTCACCACCCTCACACCAAACAATTTCTTCCTCACATCTCAGCTCCATCTCCCCTCTGCCACTTTCAAGCCATCTCCCCTTGTTCTGTCACTCCCTGCCCTTGGCCAAAGTCCCTCCCCAGCCTTCCTGGAGCCCCTTCAGGTACTGGGAGGCCGCTAGAAGGTCTCCCTGGAGCCTTCTCTTCTCCAGGCTGAACAGCCCCAACTCTCTCAGCCTGTCCTCACAGCAGAGCTGCTCCAGCCCTGGCATCATCCTGGTGGCCTCCTCTGGCCTGGCTCCAGTGGGTCCATGTCCTTGTGCTGTTGGTGGCCCCAGCACTGGAGGCAGCACTGCAGGGGGGGTCTCAGGAGAGCGGAGCAGAGGGGCAGAATCCCCTCCCTGGCCCTGCTGCCCACGCTGCTCTGGGTGCAGCCCAGGACACGGTTCTTGGCTCTGTGCTGCCAGCGCACGGTGCCGCCTCATGTGGAGCTTCTCCTCCCCCAGCACCCCAAGTCCTTCTCCTCAGGGCTGCTCTCCAGCCATTCTCCACCCAGCCTGGGGTTGTGCTTGGGGTTGCCCTGACCCAGGGGCAGGACCTTGCCCTTGGCCTTGTTGAACTCCATGAGGTTTGCACGGTCCCACCTCTCCAGCCTGTCCAGGTCCCTCTGGATGCCATCCCGTCCCTCCAGCGTGTCGACCCAACCACCCAGCTTGGTGTCATCAGCAAACTCACTGAGGGTGCACTCCATCCCTCTGTCCCACCATCTTAAGGTCTCAAAGATGACTGAGAGCTGGAGAATTGTTTCTGGTTTATTTAGTAAAGCTCTGATTTAAAGGATATACACACAGCTACATTTAAATCCTTCTCTTTTTAAGGTTGCACATAGGGAAGGGGGTGCAGCTGGAGTGCAAGGGAGAAGGTGACGTCTGGGTTAGATGCCTCAGCGACCACGCGGTCTTTGTTCAGAGTTACTACCTGGATAGAGAAGCTGGGCGTGCACCAGGGGATGCTGTACACAAGATTTACCCAAGTGCATATATAAAGGTAAATTTGATATTCCTAGGTGAAAATTGTAGGGGAAATAACAAGCAGGACTTGTTTGCTTCCATTTTTATTTATATTCCATATATTCTGTTCTATAATATTCTATATTATTCTGTTTATATAGAATATAATTATATTTATATAGACTATATTTATATTTATATAGACTATATTTATATTTATATAGAATTATTATTTTGTTTATATAGATTATTATTTTATTTATATAGATTATTATTTTATTTATATAGAATATTATTCTATTTTCTGGAAATCCTGGGGTTTAACTAAAAAGTCAAGATTTTATCAACCTTTTAACATCCTTCAGGCTTTGATCCAGCACTCAGTTCCTGCTTTAACCTTCTCAGCTCAGCCAGGTTCTGGTATTACCAGTGATGGTAACATCATAATTAAGAAATCAGCTTTAATGAATTATTTGTGTTAGAAATTAAACGAGTCAGGGAAGATTTTCTTTTATCCAAGTGTTTTGTGAGACTAAAATTTGCTTTGAGAGAGGAGTTGGAGCCAGATGCTTGGGGATGGGAGTTGAGGAATTCTTTCCTTCATTGATTTTGGTAAGTCTCCAGAGATTGATGGGGTTTTTAATGTGTTTTTTTGTGGTTTGTTTGTTTTTAAGGTGTTTGATTTACGCCAATGTCATCGTCAGATGCAACAGCAGGCTGCCACTGCCCAAGCTGCTGCTGCTGCTCAGGCTGCAGCAGTAGCTGGTAACATCCCTGGACCAGGATCAGTAGGTGGAATAGCCCCAGCCATTAGTGAGTAGATTCATTTCTTGATCTCTTTTATTGTCCTTACCTGAAAACAAACACCACAGCTCTTCCTCAGAACAGCACCCATCCACCACAGCCCCTGCAGCAGCACCAGTGACCTTGGAGTGAGGTAGCAGGGTTGGGATGTACCTCCTTTTCCCCCCCCCCTTTTCCCCCCCCTCCTTTTCCCCCCCCTCCTTTTCCCCCCCCTCCTTTTCCCCCCCCTCCTTTTCCTCCCCCTCCTTTTCCCCCCCTCCTTTTCCCCTCCCTTCCTTTTTCCCCCTCCCTTCCTTTTTCCCCCTCCCTTCCTTTTTCCCCCTCCCTTCCTTTTTCCCCCTCCCTTCCTTTTTCCCCCTCCCTTCCTTTTTCCCCCCTCCCTTCCTTTTTCCCCCCTCCCTTCCTTTTTCCCCCCTCCCTTCCTTTTTCCCCCCTCCCTTCCTTTTTCCCCCCTCCCTTCCTTTTTCCCCCCTCCCTTCCTTTTTCCCCCCTCCCTTCCTTTTTCCCCCCTCCCTTCCTTTTCCCCCCTCCCTTCCTTTTTCCCCCCCCCCTCCTCTTTCCCCCTCCCCCCCTTCCCCCCCCCCCCCTTCCTCTTTCCCCCCTCCCTTCCTTTTTCCCCCCTCCCTTCCTTTTTCCCCTCTCCCTTCCTTTTCCCCCTCCCTTCCTTTTCCCCCCCCCTTCCTTTTTCCCCCCCCTTCCTTTTTCCCCCCTCCCTTCCTTTTTCCCCCCTCCCTTCCTTTTTCCCCCCTCCCTTCCTTTTTCCCCCCTCCCTTCCTTTTCCCCCCTCCCTTCCTTTTCCCCCCTCCCTTCCTTTTCCCCCCTCCCTTCCTTTTCCCCCCTCCCTTCCTTTTTCCCCCCCTCCTTCCTTTTTTCCCCCTCCCCAGGATTTTCTGCATTCCTTGTATTGCCACCTGTCTCTTTCCACCTGTCCTGTAAAACGCTGAAGGCATTTTGGGGAACATATTTTGGGGAACATATTTAATTCTGACTTGGCCATACTTGTGATTTGAAATTTGCCAGCTGTATTCTTATTTTTGTAGATATAAATAATGTCATTAATTAACCCAGCTTCCTGCAGGTGATCAATCTTCAGTTCTCACACTGAAAACACACAAACCTCAAGAGTGAATATTTATTTTTAATTTCTATTTCCTAAATAAGTTTTACATGCATTGTGTCACATAGGATAAAACCTAGTGTCTTATCTGCTTTATTATAAAGAGGTTTATTATAACTCTTTATTATTAAGAGGTTTATTATAACTCTTTATTATTAAGAGGTTTATTATAACTCTTTATTATTAAGAGGTTTATTATAACTATTATAAAGAGTTTTATATTTCAACACCCTTTCCACATTGCAAAATGATTAACAAAATAATAATAATAATTGGAAGAAATGCTAAATAATTACTGCATTCATTCTAGCAGAGATTTAAAAATCCCAGTTGGCCTTGGCTGAGGTGAGAGGGCATTAATTGTCCATGGAGGAAGAGCCAGGTGACCCAACAGGCAGCTGATAAAGGCACACTCACGTGAATCCTCTCCTGTTTAGGTCTGTCAGCCGCTGCTGGGATCGGTGTCGATGACCTTCGCCGCTTGTGCATCCTCAGGATGAGTTTTGTCAAGGGCTGGGGACCTGATTACCCAAGACAGAGCATCAAAGAGACACCCTGCTGGATTGAAATTCACTTACACCGTGCCCTCCAGCTCCTAGATGAAGTTCTTCATACCATGCCTATTGCAGACCCACAACCTTTAGACTGAGATCCCTCTGCTGTGGGGCCCTTCAAATTGTGAGGATGGGTGGATTGTAAAATACAATTCTGTTTATAACCTGAAGATATATTTTACTTTTTGTTCTGCTTAATCTTCAAAAAAAACCCAAAAAATAGGTTTTAAAAATGTGTTTGCCGCCTTGCTCTTAGCAGAAAGAAAAACTGAACATGCAGAATTTGGATTTCAGTTGTTTTTCAGAAGTTAATTGTCATGAACACGTGGCTCAGGGCTGGGAGTGAAAGGTAAATGTCTTCTAGAGACTTCACAGTGGTGGGTTTGTTCCCTCTCTATGATGGCATCGTGGTGATGAGCCTCACAGGAGCCTTTTGTATGCAGAATATATATTATATATATATATTTATATCTGAAAATTCCTTCTAATAGTTCTAAACATTTACCTTAGAGCAACTTTAAAATTCCAACTGATTTGTGATGTTTCTTATTTTAGGGAACAGTAGTTAACAGAAAACTTCTTTATTTTGTTGACTATCTTATGATTTTTCCAGATTAAAACATAGAAGCTGCCAAAAAACCAAGAAGAGGGTAGAGGCATTGATAAAAAATAGCCAGGAAAAGAAAAGTGACTTTTCCTTCACTAGTTTTTAAGAAAAACCAAAAAAGATATCTTAGATTTTTTTATTTATATAGACATGTGAGTTTTAAAACACTAAAGGAAATGGATACTTTCAGTGCTGGCACTCAATTGAAATGGAACATGAAATAATACCCAGGCTCCAAAGTTGCCACTGAAATTGTGTCACGAGTTCCTCCAGGCAGGAACATATTTTCATAACTTCCTACTGACTTCTCTGATTTTATTCAAAGCAAAACTTGGCAGGTATTTAAAAAAATAACAAAAAAATGGCATGACTCTTTTTTTTTTTTACTTACATAGGCCATGAAATCATGTCTTAAAAAAAATATCCCATCAATCTTAAAGATCCAGGTTTTGTATCTGTTCATCATTTCCACTCAGGGCAAGATGGCAAACTTGTTTTTATACCTCTTGCTTATTTGAAGCCCTTATGCCATCGATGACCTTATCAATTGGCAATGCCTTGGTATAGAGAATTTATAGTAGAAACAAACAACAACAACAAAAAACCCCACAACCAGTGTATGGACTGTGTGACAGATCCAATCTGTAAGCTTTCTCTCTAGTTCATAGCCTAAATAAAATGATGAAACCCCTGATTTTTATAAATTTCCTTTGCTTCTCTCCTGTAATTCTGCACCTTGAAGCCGTCGATCTCGAGGGGTGGATTCCTTCCCGGCGCAGGACCGGCAACAGCAGCCAGTAGTGCTTGGAGTTTTTGTTGATTTAGGCTTGCCAAGAAGTCAAGTTTGATTTTTTTTGGACTGCTTTTCAATAAAGGATCTCTCTTTTTGGCTATTTTGCTGAGGTTGGAACAGGAATTCCTTCTTTTTCAACATCTCAGTTAGTTAAACACACTTGGAAGCGTGGAAGACTCCAACCAAAGTCCTTCAAGAGCTGCCAGTTCCATCTGTCTGCTGACCAAAGCTGCAGGAATTAACAGAACTCTTGGAAAACTTTATTTTTTGGGAGCTTTTTGCCAAGTTTCTTGCGTGGTTTCAGGTGTCTGCAGAGGGCTGTGACACACAGCCTTGAGGTTTTGTTTCCCCCATGCACTGAAGTTCTCACAGTGGAAGTCAGCAGTTTCTGTCTTAGGTGTGGAAGATGATTCAGAAATGGATGAGTTTTCTCCATGTTTTCATTGATGGTGGTGTCCTCTTCAGACAAACTTCTGAGATCACTTCTTTTTTTCTCCTTTTATGTGGCAACTTCGTGATGTTTGGAAAAAAAACAATGTTTGCTTTTCTCAAGGCTTTTAGTTTAAAACCTTTTCCATTTGCCTTTCTCTCCTAATCATCTAGTTTATCCAAAAAGCTTGAGAAGCACTTTCAGCAGAGGATTCTGCCTCCATCCTCAGAGAATCTTATTAACCAACAGCTCAGTTATGCTTCATCCACCACAAACACCTTGATTTTGGGGGAAGAAATGAACATCCTGACTGCACATTCTTCTTCCCCACCTCACTTTTGAATTGTCTGCTCTGCCAGGTTCCAGGTGCTTCAGCTTTGAGGAAGCCTGACTGATGAATGGATGAGAACAGCCTCTACTTGGGTGGGAGCCCATGAGCTTTACTCCCTGTTGGACTTTGTGGCTTTGCAAGGTGTTTATCTCAGAGAGAAACCTCCTGTCCCAGCTGCTTCTGGTTTTTTTGTGCCAAACTTTGATAAAATAGTGAAAAATTACTTCTGCCCATTGATGTTCTTCAAGAATTCACCTCTTCTAAGACTAAGGGTTTTAGCAGATGTTTCCAAGTCTCCTCAAGTCTTAACCTAAGGTGTAATATTGAGATGGCTAAAAACATTCAGAAGAGAACACCAAAATAATGTCAGATGAGTTGATTGGAACCAAGAACTTTCCCCGTGGAAAGAAATCTGAACGTTGTGTGAGGCACTAAAACCACTGAAATGGCATTGGGTGGCTCCAGGCAGTGACATAACGGTGCCATCAGAACTGGGAAGGGACAAAAGGAGAGAATCTCACTTTTTTATGTGCCTTCAGCTTAATTTTTGTACTTTTTTCTTAGAGAAGGCACAAAAGAGGGCGTGTAACGGATTGGAAACCTTTTGGCAGCAGCACATTGAGTCTTTGAGTCTTGCTACAAGACTCTTGAGAGCTACAAAAAGCTGCAGCTACTCAGCAGCTGTGACAATCCCCACGTGTGGTGTCAGCAGAGGTGTCAAAAACACCAGACCTGAGGCTCCTCTTCAGCTCTGAACATCTCAAATTCAATGAATTCAACAAATATTTCTCCTTTTGCTTTCAACCAGCAATCTCTTGCTTGTGATCCTGTTCCCCTCTCTTTGGTCTTTTGATGAGGTGATCACCTGGGTGTTTCTCACCCTCAATGATGCTCTCCTCAAAAAAAACCAACCCCAAAACACTTGGTGTGCTGGAGAGCTGGGATTGGCACCAGAAGGTTTAGATGGCTTGAGCGGTGTTCTTGTTAATTTTGGTAGAGATGAAGGAGAAGAAACTGATTTTTTCTGCTGGAATGATTTAAAAAGATTTCATTTTAACAGGAATATCTTGGAAGGAACCAAGGTGGTGGTTAGAAATGGTTCCTCCTTCCATCACTTTTCTGGCCTTGAGAAGAATGATGATTTTTAGGGATCTGGAACCTAATTTCATTAACAACTCCACATCCTGAAGACCTGGGAGTTACTCTGGCTGCTTCAGAGAGAGAGGGACCTAAAGTACCACTGGAGAGGCATCTCCCCCTGGTCAGGAAGCAGGTCTGTAGCAGCAGTGGTCCTTGAACCCGTGTCCATCTCCTGTGCCTTAGCTTTGAGACCATCCTCCTTCTGGTGACACTTCTAAAGACCACAGCGTCCTCTCTGCGCAGCTCAGGAACGACTGAGCCTCAACTCTTTTCCTAGGAACCCCCCCAAAAATGCCCATGCTGGTGTAAATAAGGAGAACTTCCACCTCTGAACCCTTCCTTGGTGGTCACATCTTTGATGGTGGTCTTTATTGAGTCATCTTCAACCTCTTCTTTGAGGAGTGAAGCGCTTTAGGAAGCAACCATCTCCTCGGTTTGTGTTCTCGCTCTGCCACGCAGCGTGGCTGGGATCTCTGGTCACTCCTTCATTGAAGACAGCCAGATGGGTCTTCTTCTGAGTAGGATTCAGACTTAAATCCTCTTTCCTCCTCTCCTTCTCCTGCCACCAAACATCTGCTCAATAAAATCCCAGGACACTTGGTTGTTGAATATTAAGGCCACCATTTCTGAGAAGTTACTTTCTTTTTCTTCTAGAAAGCTACTTTTCTTCTTCTTCAAGAAGACTTGAACATTAAAAGTGATGGTTTCACTTAGTCCTGCTGGTGACTGAGTGTTTCCATGACTGCCATCAGGTTTTTGAGGACCACAGCACTGTTCTTGGGACTGAGATTTGCAAGTTGCCTTTCGTAGGGTTCTCATGAGCGCTAAGTTGGTGGCTTCGACACCTGGTGGAGGCACTTTGGTCCTGGACAGGGAAATGAAACCAGTGGAAAGCACTTCACCACCAGTCATGGAGGAGCTGGATGCTGAATCCTTGTGGCATCCACCTCCAAAACACTCTTCTCTATTGTTGAATCTGGGAGGTGCAACCACGTGGAGTCAAAGCTGCTACTGAAGTCCCCAAGAACCAACTTGACTTCTCCAAGCTTCACTTGGTGAGACCTGGTGAAAAGCAGAACTACTGTCAACAAAAATCTCTGGAGGTTTTGGAACTGCTGGCTGCTGTTGTTGACATTGACATGGACAGGACTTCAATGCTCCTAAATTCCCAAGACTTCATTCTTTCCAAGCTCACCAAACAAAAATGATCACCCAACGCTTTCTTTCTCCAGTACCTTTTCTTGTGTCTTTTGGGTGAACTTTGGTAGCACTCCTAAATTATGATCCACCTGGATGGAGAGCTACAAAACACCCAGAACCCAAAACTCAACCTTGAGAAGATTGTTTTTTGGGTTTTTTTGGGGTTTTTTAGGTTTTTTGAGCATGAAGAACCTAGTTGAGCATTTCTTCTTCTAGCCATTGCCTTTTGATAAGCGGTCACCAGAATTCCCAGTAGTTCCTTTGTAGCTTCCTGGATGTTTTTCATTAGACCTAGTTTGTGGATAATCTCCTGTAGTTCACTTTCCTGAAGTTCTGTACCAGAGTTATGTTTTTTGATTAAAAAAGGTAAAGATTCAAGGCTTGGCTTGCTTTGTTTCATTCAGTGGACAGGTCTTCTCCTGTTTCTCAGCAGCTTCTCTGGATTTCTAGCTGTAATCTTGATGTCCTGGCTAGGAGAGGTGGTGTGGTTAGGAGAACTCTCCAGGGTGGAGTTGACTTCAGAGGATCCTGTTCTTGGAGTCTCCTGTGGTAGATACAGTTTGGTGGGTGCTCATATTAATGGACATTGTTGATTTAGAATAGAGACTGGAGGGAGAACCAGGTCTCCACAGCCGTATCTGCTGGTGGGTGGTGGCCACCCTGTGTTAGAAGGTGCACAAGGGCTCTGCTCCATCAGCTCCTGCAGTCACCAGGCTGCAGAACTCACAGAATGGCCCAGATTGGAAAAGCCCTTGAAGCTCATGGAGTCCCACCATGAACCCAACACTGCCCAGTCCCCACTGACCCATGTCCCTCAGCACTGTGTCTACACGACTCTTCAATCCCTCCAGGGATGGGGACTCCACCACTGCCCTGGGCAACCCCTTCCAATGCCTCAGAACCCTTTCAGCAAAGAAATTCTTCCTCACATCCCATCTCAACTGCCCTGGCCACAACTGGAGCCCATTTCCTCTTGTCCTGTCCCTTGGTCCTTGGTGGAACAGACCCACCCCCACCTCTCTGCACCCTCCTTGCAGGCAGTTGATGCTGCAAGTTTAACTCCCCTGACCTGCCCGTGCAGTGCAAGGTCGAGGAGATGCTGTGGAAGGTTGAGGAGATGCTGTGCAAGGTCGAGGAGATACAGTGAAAGGTCGAGGAGATGCAGTGCAAGGTCGAGGAGATGCCCTACTGAGGATAAACCATCTGGTTTCCCCAGCTGAGCCCTGGCCCCGTTGCCAGCAGCTGCTCCAACAGCAAAGCTCCCCCTTGCAGCCTCATCTGTAGCTTCTCTGCCCGTTGATGCAGTTCCCAGGTCCTGCTCATGCTCTGCTGGTCCCACTCCCCAGCTGCAGCCTGGAGCTGGGCAAACTGGGAGGGGAGGGGGGTTGTACTGTCAGATGTCACCCAGGTGTGACCTGTGACCCTTCCTAATGAGCATGGACACTAATGAGGTGGGAGCAGATGGCCGTGGTGGCTGAGTCCTTTGTGGCATCCTCGGTGTTCAACAGCTCTTGAGTGGCAGCTCCAGCCCATGAGCACCCAGGATGGTGCCAGCCTGGTGTGGTGACCTCATAGACTGGTTTGGGTTGGAAGGGACCTTCAAGCTCATCCAGTCCCAACCCCCCTGCCAGCAGCAGGGACACCTTCCACTAGACCAGGTTGCTCAAAGCCTCATCCAACCTTGGCCTTGAAGAGTTGGACCAAGCCCTGGCCTAATGGATTTGGGGTTTGGGGGGTTTGTTTGGGGTTTTGGGGGGGTTTATTTATCCCCCCCAGGGATGGTGTCACACGCAGGTGCCCTCAGAAGCAGCTGCTGGGGCTCCCCTGGCATGGAAAGGCTGGGGGACAGGTGCCACCAAAGCCAACCTGAGCTGCAGCACTGTCCCACCTCATATTTCTACCTCATGTCTGGATCAAGAGGGGCTCTGCACTGCCTCAGGGGCTGGTGATGTCCCTGTCCTCATGCCAGCCCCCTGCCCACCTTGGTGCTATTTCCATGGGGACACTGGGGTCACCCAAGGGGCACAAGGAGAGCTTGGCTGGGGAGCAGCTGCAGGGCCACAGCCGTGCCCTGGGGGCTTCTGTGCAGTGCTGGACACCTCAGGGTCTCCAGGGTGGGTGCTCCATGAGCTACAGCTGAGCAGAAATGCTGCAGGATGGAGATGAGGAGATGCCCATGGGCTGGAGCTCCTCCCCAGGACATGGAACCTGAGGCAGGAGCTCACTTTGATCCACAGGTGATTTTTTTTCCCCCAAACTCTGCCTTCCAACCCCATCTGGCAGCGTTGATGACCTCACCCCAAGGAAGCATCGCCCTTGGATCCTCACTAGATGTAGAGAGGGGAGTTTTGGTTCCAAGGAGGGAGAAGATTTCTGGTGCACCAGCCCAACCACTCCCAGAAGTGGAAGAACACAAAGGGGTTGGACTTTTGGGGGTTTTTGGGAAACTTAAAGCATTTTGTTGCCACCTCCTGAGCTGGACCTGCTGTCCCTGGGACCAGATTTGAACTCTGTGGTTAGCTGAGCAAGAACATCCCAGCCTGGCTCATTTTCAGGAGCCAACAGGAGATGCTGAGCATGTCCCCATCCTGCAGATGAGCTCATGGTGATGCCCTCTGGTGAGTACTTCCCTTTCCATGACCCAGAGTTAAAGGTCCAGGCAGGTTCTCACCCATCACAAGTCCTCCTGAGCATGGAAAAATAAATTCACCACAACAAGTTGAGGAGAAGTGGAGTTTTTTAAGCCCTTGTCTCTTCTGGAACCCCAAAGTAACCCCAGTGGTACCTGCTCTGCTAAATAAAACGTGTTGGAGGGGTTGGGATTGATGATGGTTGATGAACATCTGGAAGTAATGAGGTTACATCTCCCCCCTACCTGAGGTTTGGTCTCTTGAGACCTCTTGCTACAACACTAAAACCACCCCAAGACCCAAGTGATGTTTAAATGTTCTTTGAGATCTTCCTAAGAATCACGATTTAAAAGACAGTGACAGAGAAATCTTCTCCTCTCCGTCCTCCTGAAGAAAGAGAAAGGTGAGATTTGAGGACACAAGTTCCAGGGTGGTGGCTTTGAGGACCATGGGCAGACTCATGTGCTCCACCACCTCCATGCAACCCAGGGATGTTTGAAATGTTGCTGATGAAGGAGAAGTGGAACATCCCCATGCAAAGTAGCCCTTGGGCAACTAAAATCCTTGGCCAAGCAGGAGAAATTCATAGAATCACAGAATCCCAGACTGGTTTGGGTGGGAAGGGACCTTGAAGCTCATCCAGGTCCAACCCCCCTGCCAGCAGCAGGGACACCTTCCACTAGACCAGGTTGCTCAAAGCCTCATCCAACCTGGCCCAGAACACTTCCAGGGAGGAGCAGCCACAGCTTCTCTGGCCAACCTGGGCCAGGGTCTCACCACCCTCACACCAAACAATTTCTTCCTCGCATCTCAGCTCCATCTCCCCTCTGCCACTTTCAAGCCATCACCCCTTGTTCTGTCACTCCCTGCCCTTGGCCAAAGTCCCTCCCCAGCCTTCCTGGAGCCCCTTCAGGTACTGGGAGGCCACTGGAAGGTCTCCCCGGAGCCTTCTCTTCTCCAGGCTGAACAGCCCCAACTCTCTCAGCCTGTCCTCACAGCAGAGCTGCTCCAGCCCTGGCATCATCCTGGTGGCCTCCTCTGGGCTGGCTCCAGTGGGTCCATGTCCTTGTGCTGTTGGTGGCCCCAGCACTGGAGGCAGCACTGCAGGGGGGGTCTCAGGAGAGCGGAGCAGAGGGGCAGAATCCCCTCCCTGGCCCTGCTGCCCACGCTGCTCTGGGTGCAGCCCAGGACACGGTTCTTGGCTCTGTGCTGCCAGCGCACGGTGCCGCCTCATGTGGAGCTTCTCCTCCCCCAGCACCCCAAGTCCTTCTCCTCAGGGCTGCTCTCCAGCCATTCTCCACCCAGCCTGGGGTTGTGCTTGGGGTTGCCCTGACCCAGGGGCAGGACCTTGCCCTTGGCCTTGTTGAACTCCATGAGGTTTGCACAGGACCCCAGGTTGGTTCATTTCCATGTCCTGTCAGGAAGGACCCCAAAAATAGGTTCTTGCCAAAAAACTTTAGCAGCACCACATTGCATGAACCTCATCAAGAGCCACCAAGGGTGCCCTTCCCTGGAACAGCCTCCAGCAGCAGGACCAGCAGGAGTTATAAATACCCACCTTTGAAGCCTGGTGGCCTTAAAATGCCTTTTCCTATTAACTGCCATCAGTGTCCCTCATCCCAGGGCCGAGTCCATGAGCAATCCAGGTGCTCTGCTCTGCTCCAAACCTCCTTCCTGGAGGGATCTGCTGCCTTGTGCAAGATGGTGAGAAATGAGGAAGGAGGCTTCAACACAGAGCACCAATAAATCTCTATGAACATCACTCATCCCACCACGCTGTAGCACCAGTCAATGCAACACCAGGCTACAGAGATCACAGCATGGATCCTTCCAACAGCAGAACTGGAGAGGAGAAGGAGAGGAGAAAAGAGGAGGAGGAGAAAAGAGAAGAGGAGGAGGAGGAGAATAGGAAGAGAAGGAGAAGAAGAGGAGGAGGAGAAGAGGAGGAGAAAAGAAGAGAAGAAAAGAAGAGGAGAAAAGAAGAAGAGAAGAAAAAGAGAAAAGAAGAGAAGAAAAAGGAGAAGAAAAAGGAGAAGAAAAAGAAGAAAAAGGAGAAGAAAAAGGAGAAGGGAGGAGGAGGAGGAGAAGAGGAGGAGAAGAGAAGGAGGAGAAGAGGAGGAAAGGAGGAGAAGAAGGGAAGAAGAAGGGGATAAGGGGAGGAGAGAAGAGGAGGAGAAGAAGGAGAAGAGGAGGAGAAGGAGGAGAAGGAGGAAAAGAAGAGGAGAAGAAAAGAAGAAACAGGAGAAGAAACAGAAGGTGGAGGAGAAGGAGAAGAGGAGAAGAAGAGGAGAAGGGGAAGGAGAAGGGGAAGGAGAAAAGAGAAGAAAAAGGAGGAGAAAAGGGTCCTGAAAAAGGAGGAGTAGAAAAGGAGGAGAAGAAGAGGAGGAGGAGAAGAAGAGAAGAAGAGGAGAAGAAGAGGAGGGCTCATGGCAAAGAGGACACAATTACTTTAGAAGGAAATATTAAAGCCCTCTGCACCAGGCACAGAGCGCAAACCATAATCAGACTGGGAAGAAATGCAAGAGGAGATCCATGGAAGTTGACATCAGGAGATCCATTGACAACTCTCCACTGCAGCCAGGCCAGAGGAGGCCACCAGGGTGATGCCAGGGCTGGAGCAGCTCTGCTGTGGGGACAGGCTGAGAGAGTTGGGGCTGTTCAGCCTGGAGAAGAGAAGGCTCCGGGGAGACCTTCTAGCGGCCTCCCAGTACCTGAAGGGGCTCCAGGAAGGCTGGGGAGGGACTTTGGCCAAGGGCAGGGAGGGACAGAACAAGGGGTGATGGCTTGAAAGTGGCAGAGGGGAGCTGGAGCTGAGATGTGAGGAAGAAATTGTTTGGTGTGAGGGTGGTGAGACCCTGTCCCAGGTTGGCCAGAGACCTGGCAGATGCCCCCAACCCTGGAAACATTCCAGGTCAGGTTGGATGGGGCTCTGAGCAACCTGATCTGGTTGGAGATGTCCCTGCTCACTGCAGGGGGGTTGGACTGGATGACCTTGACAGGTCCCTTCCACCCAAAACCAGTCTGGGATTCCATGAATTCTGCTTCTGGTTGACACCCACAAATCCAAGTTCACATTTTATCTCACAGCTGCCCAGAAATGTGAGTTCCTGAGCCTTGCAGCCAGCTGGGAGACCACAACCTGCTTTGGAAAGGCCACAACCTGCTTTGGAAAGGCCACACATAAATCCAGCAATTAACCAAAACCCAAGATTCTTCACACCTGAAGTCACCAACCACACCAAAGCACACTGGGGAAACCCCATGGTGGGTGGGACCTCTGGGTGCTTGGATGAGAACGTTGGGTGGTTGGATGAGAACTTTGGGTGCTTGGATGAGACCTCTGGGTAGTTGGATGGGACCCCTGGGTGCTTGGATGAGAACTTTGGGTGCCTGGATGAGAACTTTGGGTGCTTGGATGAGACCTCTGGGTGCTTGGATGAGAACTTTGGGTGCCTGGATGAGAACTTTGGGTGCTTGGATGAGAACTTTGAGTGCTTGGATGAGACCCCTGGGTGCTTGGATGAGACCCCTGGGTGCTTGGATGAGACCCCTGGGTGCTTGGATGAGAACTTTGGATGCTTGGATGAGACCCTTGAGTGGTTGGATGAGAACTTTGGGTGGTTGGATGAGAACTTTGGGTGCTTGGATGGGACCCCTGGGTGCTTGGATGACAACTTTGTGTGGTTGGATGGGAACTTTGGGTGCTTGGATGGGACCTTTGGGTGCTTGGATGAGAACTTTGGGTGCTTGGAGGAGACCTTTGGGTGCTTGGAGGAGACCTTTGGGTGCTTGGAGGAGACCCCTGAGTGCTTGAAGGAGACCCCTGGGTGTTGGATGAGAACTTTGAGTGGTTGGATGGGACCTTTGGGTGCTTGGATGGTTGAGTGGAACATTTGCCAACATCAACCTCAACAGAACAACCAAGAAAGAGGGCAAACCCTGGCAATTAATGGAAACAAGTCTTTATTAAGTAACTTTTAATATCAGAAAAATAAAACTCTTATAATTCTCTTTACAGCAAATATATAATATCAGTGCTTTGGCCATCATGAACTTCAAGGCCCTTTTATCATAAAATATATGGTTTTTTGTTTATTTTTTAACCTTTTGACTTAAATTTCTCATCCCTAGGAGCTCCCTACATATACATAACAACAAAAATAATAATAATAATAATAATAATACTAGTGTAGTAAAATTAGCAAATCCTAAATGCTCATTAATTATTAAGTCCATGGTTTGTAGAAAGAGGAGACGGCACCTGAAGGTCTCGTGGGGTCCTTGGCTGATGGAGTTGGGGTGAAGGAGGCAAGAGAAGAGCAAATCCACGTTGGGTTGAAGAGATTTTGGTGGTGTTTCATGATGAGAGCAGAGCTAGAGATTGAAGTTTGAAATACTGACATGTTAATTAATTATTCTAGCAAGCAATTAATAGCAGTTGGAGTTAGGAAGTTGCCTTCAAGGCAATTGTTTGACTGGAAAATAATAATAATTAATAATTAATAATAATAAATCAGGAAATAAAAAAGATTATTTGTAAACTTTGAGATGAAATGTAAGTCTTCAAGTGGAAAGAAAAAGAACATTTGCTGTTTATTAGTTCAATACACAGAATTTTTGTTGTTATACTGAGGAACAACAACAAAAAAAGCTTTTTCTTGGGAAAATAATGCTTCAAAATGAAAAATAAAACAGAAAAAATCCATCACAACTCCACTTTTTTTGTTGTTGTTGTTTAAATGCCAGCACAGATTTGGGAACATACTGAGAATGGGGAAAAAATAATAATAATTAATAATAATTAATAATAAAAAACCCCTAGAAACATCCACAGGTTGAAATGTAAGCTCATTCAAAATATATCTATATATTTATTTTTTTCTCTTTATGATTAGAAAATTAGGATTTTTCTTGATGATTTTCCTTGATGATTCAGTAAATTAAAATTCACTGATTAACAGGGTCAGTGTCACAGCTGCTGTCATGAACACAAGGGCACATCCACAACTCTCCCCCCTCTCCCTCCCCACCCTCCTGCTACTTGGATTTTTTTCTCCTTTTCCTTAAAAAATAAAATCTATATTTAGAGATGTGCAAGACAAAGCTGGATTGAACATAAAAAAACTTCACATTTTGAATTCTAGAGTCTTTAAAAATAAAAATAAATCTAATTTAAGAACGACTTGATTGGATTAATGAACGGAATGTCAGCGGCCTCGTTAGTTAATTGCAGGAAGTGCAGCCCAAAGCCCTTCTTTTCCCCACACATTTCATGAAGAAAAAGCAGTGGGGAGGGATTCTTAAATTGAGAAAATCCAGATTTTTTCCTGATCCTTTGAAAAATCTCACCCTGAAAAGAGCTGAGTGAAACAGAGGTGCCTGGGGCAGCTCCTCCTCCCTGGAACTGATCTGAACCTGCCCTCACCCATTTCAATCAGCAATAAATCAAATTATTTTCATTTTTTTCTTTAAAAAAAAGCTATTTGCAACACTGAAGTTGTTGCACAAAGCCAAAAATAATTCCCCCAAACCTGTTTTTATTTGGTTTGGGGTTTTGTTGTGTTTGTTTTCCAAAGTGGCAGTGTAAAGAAGGCAGCATTGGAAGTGTTGTTTGATATCTCTTTGATAATGCCCCAAATCCTCTATGGTAACATCAACTATTTCTGTGTTTCAGCCAGCAGGTTCCTTGCTGCCACCACACACCAAGTCCAATATTGACCAGAGATCCTTGAGAAAGCCTGGAAAATATATATATATATATATTTATTAATTTTATAGTTATATAATGGATGAAAACTTCCCCTCACCACATCTCAATCTTCTCACACTCAACTGGACAGAGACCACTTAAGTTTGGGTTTTTTTTAGTGTTACTGTAGCAGCTTTTTGAGGAAAAAAAAATAGAAATTTATTAAACAATTTCAACTTTAAACCCAAGAAAACCCAACAGTCCAAATTCATGAGGAAGTTTACTCGAGGGTTACCATGACACCCATGTTTTTAAGAGGTTTGTTGTTAAAAAATCCATCTCTAATAATAATAATAATAATAATAATTAATATATATATTTTTAAGAGTGAATTTGGATTGCCTGAGTAACAGCTGTCTGGCAAACAGGACAAGAGGGGGTTTCCTTGTCACAGATGTTGTTGGCACACTCCAGACAAAAGAGATTGTGACCGCAAGGAACCAGGGCGGCGACGACTTCGCTCTCGAAGCAGACGACGCAGTCGTGTTTGCGTCTCGATTCGGGAGGGGAACTGGAGGTGGAACCACCGTTGGAAGAGGAATAACTGTTGGTACCGTTGGAGAAAGCAGGGATGTAGATGGGAAGGCCAGTTTGGTGGTTAGAATTAGGTGGATCACTCCTTATTCTTCTAGCTAAGGGATGATCTAAGCTGTCTGGAAAGGTGGGTGATTGGCGAGGTGTAGATGGTTGACTTCCTCCATGTTGAGGTTTGGAATTACTCCTTGGATCATGAGCAAAGCCAGAGAGGGGATTTCCAGGTTCAAAAGGGGTCCAGATAGTTTGAGAAGGTGTTGGTAAGGAGTCATAGGTGGGAGAATCGACTCCAAGGTCTGAAGGCAACGTTTCTCCAAACCAGAAGTTACCTGTGCTGAAGGGACTCGTTGGGCTGAAGTCAGCCAACCTATTGCTTCCAAAATAGGAATCGGTGGAGCCACTTCCCAAAGAGCTGGAACTGTCATTTCTGTAGTTAGAAACCATCCTGGCACGACTGGGTGGGCCAGGATGAGAAGCAAGCCAGGCAGATCCAAGAGCACCTCCTTCAAAGCTGACGTCGGTGCCGTTGTAGTGGAAGTCGTTCTCCTGGCTGAGCTCGACGTAGCTGCCGGTGCGCATGGCGATGTGCATCTCGATCTCCTCGCGCGCCCGGTCAACGTTCTCGGGCATCCCCGTCACCTCAAAGACAGGTTCCTTGTCTCTGCTTGGAGTGACTATGTAGGTATGAGTTTGTTGTTGAATTCTTTTGATGGTAGCTCCTTTTGGTCCAACCACCAGGCCAACGACGCGGTAAGGCACCCTGACTTGGACCGTTGTCTGCCCGGGGAGGTTGGGGGTACAGGGTAAACCCCCCAGGGTAGGACCATTCTTGTTTCGTGATGCTCTGATCATGGAGAAGTGTTCAGCAGCTGAAAGAATTTCCCTTTTGGCCATGGCTACGTCTTCTTTTCGGCCAGTGACAACAAAGATGGGTTCTTCTCCACGAACAGGGGTCTTGATGTAAGTATTTGTCTTGGCCCTTAGTGCTTTTATTTTGCAACCTGGTGGAAGGAAACACAACAAAAGTTGAGCCAAGACATCTAAGATGAGAAAAACCCACAACTGTTTTAAGCTGTTGGAGAGCTTCAAGAAACCCTAGGGTGAAACCAGAAGTAGCTTTTTTATGATGTCTTCAAGCCACACTAGAGAAGACAGTAACAACTTCTACCTGTGATTTCCAAACAGCCACCTGTAGCCACAAGGACAGGCTGGGAGAGTTGGGGCTGTTCAGCCTGGAGAAGAGAAGGCTCCAGGGAGACCTTCTAGCGGCCTCCCAGTAGCTGAAGGGGCTCCAGGAAGGCTGGGGAGGGACTTTGGCCAAGGGCAGGGAGTGACAGAACAAGGGGTGATGGCTTGAAAGTGTCAGAGGGGAGGTGGAGCTGAGGTGTGAGGAAGAAATTGTTTGGTGTGAGGGTGGTGAGACCCTGGCCCAGGTTGGCCAGAGAGGTGGTAGAAGCCCCATCCCTGGAAACATTCCAGGTCAGGTTGGATGGGGCTCTGAGCAACCTGATCTGGTTGAAGATGTCCCTGCTCACTGCAGGTGGCCTGGACTAGATGACCTTGACAGGTCCCTTCCACCCAAAACCAGTCTGTGATTCCCTGAATTCTGCTTCTGGTTGACACCCACAAATCCAAGTTCTCACAGCTGCCCAGAAAGGTGAGTTCCTGAGCCTTGCAGCCAGCTGGGAGACCACAACCTGCTTTGGAAAGGCCACAACCTGCTTTGGAAAGGCCACACAAAATCCAGCAATTAACCAAAACCCAAGATTCTTCACACCTGAAGTCACCAACCACAGCAAAGCACACTGGGGAAACCCCATGGTGGGTGCTTGGATGAGACCCCTGGGTGGTTGGATGAGACCTCTGGGTGGTTGGATGGGACCCCTGGGTGGTTGGATGAGACCCCTGGGTGGTCCCATCCAACTTGTAGCCACAAACTATTTTAGCAACTATTTTTGGGTTCTTTTAGCCCATCATCTCCTCAATTGCTACTAGAGGGTGAATAAACCTGGATGTCTTCTTCTCTCTGACAGCCACATTCATGATTATGCCATAAATCTGGCTGGATTTATATAAATCTATTTTTTTCTTCCCATTAATTTGGTATCTTTCAGTTATTTCTAAGATCCTCCAAAAAAAGGAGAGAAACAAGAAGTGAATGAAGCTTTTGTCTTGGATTTTTTGGAGAAGACAGTTGGGAGTTCACTGAATTTCACCCACCTGAGCACCAATTCAGAAGCACTTCACGTTAAACATGATTTGATTGCAACCCTCATCCTGAAACACCACCAAGCCACGTTGGCTTGACCCCTTCCAAGCATCATTTCACCTGCAGAGTGAAACTGGTTCTCATTTTCCTCATTAATTATCTCCTAATTGGCTGGGTACATCCAATGGTCTCTCAGAGTTCCTTGCACCTGAAGTAGGGTGAGTGATGATAGTTTGAAGGCCACTCAAAGATGCAAGACTATGAGTAATTAAAACAATTAGCAAATATGCAGATGGTGGTTGGAAGAGAAGGAAGGAAGAAGCTCTTCTGGGCAAGGAAGAGCCCTTGCACACAGCAAGGACAAAGGTTGGACTCTTTGTTTCCAGGACACAGCTGGAGAAGTTCATTATCCTCAAAAGCTCTTCAGGAGGGATCTTGGAGGGTCACTACCTCCACCAGAACATGCATGGAGAGAGGGGATGCAGACCCAAGGGCCAAACAAGAAGTTCAGCCTGAGGAGCAAGTGTCTGCAGGAGAGAACAAACCCCACTGAGAAGGGGACTCGTGGTCTACTTGGTTAAAAAAGGGAAAACGCAGGTATGAGATGAGCTATGGAAGCAGCAAAGCACAGAACCTTCAAAGTCTTCTCATTTCCCTGCTGAGAACAGACCCCACTTGGGCAATTTTCCACCTCTCAGAATCCCAGAATGGTTTGGGTTGGAAGGGACAGAATCCCAGAATGGCCCAGATTGGAAAAGCCCTTGAAGATCATTGAGCCCAACCATGAACCCAACACTGACCAGTCCCCACTGACCCATGTCCCTCAGCACTGTGTCTACACGACTCTTCAATCCCTCCAGGGATGGGGACTCCACCACTGCCCTGGGCAACCCCTTCCAATGCCTCAGAACCCTTTCAGCAAAGAAATTCTTCCTCACATCCCATCTCAACTGCCCTGGCCACAACTGGAGCCCATTTCCTCTTGTCCTGGCCCTTGCTCCTTGCTGGAACAGACCCACCCCCACCTCTCTGCACCCTCCTCCAAGGGACTTGGACAGAGCCAGAAGGTCTCCCCTCAGCCTCCTTTTCTCCAGGCTCAGCACCCCCAGTTCCCTCAGCTGCTCCTTGTAGGACTTGTTCTCCAGGCTCTTCATCAGCTTCATTGCCCTCAAATCAAGTCAGAAATCTGCAGCTTCAGTTTTTTCCCCATTTCACCTGCGAACTCCCAGAGATTTTTTTGCCCAAGCCACATTTCCAAGTCAACTCTGGTGTGAAGAAAAGCCTTCTTGACTTTCTTCCTCAGGCTGTAGAACAGCACAGATCAAGGTGGGCAAAGCTTTGAAGATATGAGTCACATCCCTAGAAAGCAGAGACTTTTAAACATCAGAAACTGGGCTTCAGTGGGAAGTTGACTCCATAGACTGTCAAGGTCAACTCTCAAACCAGCTGAGAAGTTAAAAAGAACCAAAGAAAGTCTCCACCTATGGAAGTAGAGATGTTTGAGTGAGTCAGTCAATATCTGCTGGGTTTTGTCTGCAAGGTGTGCTGGAAAACCCACACAATGCTCAAGTGAAAACTCAAGGTCAGGAGCTCATGATACCACACCAGAAGGATGATCTTTCTATATTTGCTTTTACTCAGCTGCTCTGGTTTCCCACCCTCCTCCTTTAGTCACTACCAAGGCTGATCCCATCCCCTCTCCAACAATTCACAGCCATCCAGAGACTCTGTGGCCACCACGACGTGAGGTTGGCCAGCCATGAAGTCTTATGGCCTACAGATGAATCAAGAAGTTTCCCAATCCCTTGAGCTTAGACACTGAGAGACAAAGGAAAAAAGAGGAATACACCACCCCACACTTCTCCAATAAATCACCAGATGTTTGTATCCAACATCTCTGAAGCACAGGGATAAAAGAGTCTGAAGAAGGGACCTTCTAGACTGGAAACATCATTGAACCCAAGCTTTCAAAGTGATTTTAGTCCAGGAAATCCAGTAATTTTCATTTTGGAAGTCATTTAGTAATGGAAGTCTACTCAGTACAAGTTATTGTGTTGGGTTTGTGTGTGTGTGTGAGGGTATTTTTGGTAGTTGGGGAAGGGGTTACAGTGATGGCCCCTGGGAGAAGCTTCACAAAGCTCCCCTGGCTCCAAGGTGGACCTGCCTCCACACTAGGCTGAGCCAACTAGCAATAGAGAAACACCTCTGCAAATCCAGATTGATGAGAGAAGACCTGGATTGAAAAGAAGGAGGAAAGAACCTGGCTATGGAGTCCCCTGCAGCCCATGGAGGTTCAATAGTGGAGCAGATACCCATGTGTAGGCCATGGAGGACTCCAAGCTGGAGCAGAAATCTGTGCCCAAGGGCACTTATGACTTGGAGAGCTCATGGTGAGCAAGAGGACACCCCCCCAGGGACACTCAATGCCAGAGCCAGGGGAGGAAAGAGGTGCCCTGGACCCATCCCCAGCCCATGGATGTCCCCATGCCAGAGCCAGGAGCTGTGCCCAAAGAGGTCCATGACTCCATGGGCAGCCCACGTTGGAACACTTTGTTCCTGGACTCTTGCAGCCCACGGGAGGGATCTCATGGAGGAAAGAGCAGCAGAGGTGACCTGAGTGAACCCCCATTCCCTGTCCCCTGTGCTGCTGGGGGAGAAGGGACAGAAATGGGGAGCAAAGTGATGGGAGCTGGGAAGAAGGGAGGGGTGGGGGAAGGTGCTGTCAGAGGTGGTTGTTGTGTCTCACTGTCCTGCTCTGATTGATTGGGAACTCATTCCATGGATTTTTCTTCCCCAGTGGAGTCTGTGTTGCCCGTGCCCATCCCTGGTGAGTGAGCCCTCCCTGTCCTCATCCCACCCCACCAGCCCTTTGCTGAGTTCCTCTCCCCATCCCACTGGGTGGGAGAAGAGTGAGTGTAAGACTGAGCTGTGGGTGAAACCACCACATGAACACACTTGGTTGAGGAGCAGAACCACTCCCAAGCAGCACACTCAGCTGTAGGTACCTCCTGACACCGTTAAACCCCAAACCCTTCACTTTTGCTTTCATTTAGGTACAGATTTAATCCCTGCCCAGGCACCCAAGGAGGAGCTGAGCCCACACTGAGCCCTGCAGGCCGTGTCCATCTCCCACCAGCTGATTTGCATCCTTCTTCTCATAGTTCCTCCCCATTTTTCCCCTTAAAGAGGACTATTTGACTCAACATTTGAAACAAACTACCCAAGAAACTTCAGGGCAGCTCTGAAGAATTATTTACCTGATACTTGACTAATTTTAAATCATCAAATGCTTCCTTATTAAAAAAAAAGGTGATAGGAAGATTTATTTGGGTTTTTTTTAGCTGATCTGCTGCCCTGAGCCAAGAACCACCCAAAGAACATCCTACAGGTGACTTCTCTGCACAGCCACAGTGGTAGCCCAGGAGAAACAGCAGCTTCCCCCTCTAATTTCTTTCTTCTGAACTCACCTCAATGCCACACATTTGAGAATGGGACAAGGATTGATTTATAGATGAAGATCTCTTGGTTGGGTGGTCTCCTCCAATGAGTTACACCAGGGGAAGAGAGTCCTTCATGCCTCCAAGTACTGTGAGCAAAATGCAGCCTGTCAAAGCAAGTGTGCACACCTCATCTCCACATTCCTCCTGCAGCTCCTGCCAAGTGCTGTGAAACCAGGGTCTGGCACACACAGGAACCTAAACCTTCTTCCCATCACTCCTCTTGGACCTTCTCTCTCTGATTACATCAGCTTCTGGAGAAAAAAGCCAACTCAACAACATGGAAAGGATAAAAATTCAGTGAACAGCCTTTATGAACACCAATTTGTTCTCCTTCCCTTCTCCTGACAGGGACCTCGCTAAGGGGGTCCAACTGGAGAACCTCCAGCAGCTCTTTAGACACACAAATCCTGTGGGAAGACACCAGCACTGCTGGGCTGGGAGGGCAGTGTGAAGCAGCATTAACATCAACTCCTCTCCTGTGAGGGAAGGCAAGGCTGAGGAGCAGCCCTGACATCCTCCAACTCGGCCTCAGAAAAGCAAATCTCTCCTGGACTGGTCTCCACAGCTTGTTGGCACTGAAGAGAAAGTTCATGGAGTCCGACCATGAACCCAACACTGACCAGTCCCCACTGACCCATGTCCCTCAGCACTGTGTCTACACGACTCTTCAATCCCTCCAGGGATGGGGACTCCACCACTGCCCTGGGCAACCCCTTCCAATGCCTCAGAACCCTTTCAGCAAAGAAATTCTTCCTCACATCCCATCTCAACTGCCCTGGCCACAACTGGAGCCCATTTCCTCTTGTCCTGGCCCTTGCTCCTTGCTGGAACAGACCCACCCCCACCTCTCTGCACCCTCCTCCAAGGGACTTGGACAGAGCCAGAAGGTCTCCCCTCAGCCTCCTTTGCTCCAGGCTCAGCACCCCCAGTTCCCTCAGCCGGGAACTCAGCACACTTGTGCTCCAGACCCTTCCCCAGCTCCGTTCCCTTCTCTGGACACGCTCCAGCACCTCCAGGTCCTTCTTGGACTCAGGGGCCCAACACTGAACCCAGCACTCGAGCTGCGGCCTCACCAGTGCCCAGGGCAGGGGGAAGAGAACTTCCCTGCTCCTACTGGCCACACTGGTGCTGATCCAGGCCAGGATGCCCTTGGCCTTCTTGGCCAGCTGGTCAAGAATACGGTCCTTAGCACTCCAACCATAATACACTGACACCAAGTAAGGAGGTGGCAACAGCATAATTAGTGCCACCAACCTGGAACCACGAGCTTCTGGTAGAGCCATGGTCAATTCCTTGCCTAGAAAGTCAAGGGCAGGACCTGGGAAGTCTTCTCTGAACCTACAACCGTGGACACAGCTTTAAAGGTAGAACCCATCAAGCTGGCAGAGTCTTTATTTAATTGCTAGGTTGCCACAAGCTTCTAATTGGAAAGTGAGACCTCCTGGAGCTGAGGTAACAAAGGATCTGCAGAGA
Organism: Caprimulgus europaeus; assembly: GCA_907165065.1. The sequence goes on from OU015527.1 coordinate 80,502,471, forward strand.
CTAAAATGCTGGATATACTCTAAAGTCCCAGGGCTGCTGGGTCTGCAAGCACAGCCCTGCCCACCTGATTAACAAAGCAAGAATAATTAATCTACTTCATGAAGAATAACATATTTTTCAGAAGATCTGGTTGTTCCCACCAGTGGCCCAAGCTGCATTCTTCTGCTGAAACATATCCAGTGTTTCCTCTCACTTGTGACATGGCTAAAAATATCTGAGCAGTTTGGGAGGGGACAGTAGAAAATGGATATATGCCACATTTATGCCACATTTATTCAGCATTTAGAGATGAAGCTGCACTGGGATAGAAAAGAAAATCCCATTCTCAACTAATTAATGGTTAAATCTCCTTAAAAAGAAAATTAAAACCAGAATATTTTTGGCATTCACTGAGTTATTAAAGTAATAAAATATCACCTGTGATCTGGCCAGTTGATTGACTCTGCTTCTTATCACCTTTAAGATCAATGAATTCATCTCAAAACCTTGCTTTAATTTATGGACCAGAAAATTTCAACTCTATTATTGACTATTTATTTATTTATTTCCAACTAGCTGTTGAATATAATTAGTTGATGCAAAGAAGATGAATTAAGTCATTTTTTTTTTGCACTTGCACTTTGATTTTAAGAATAAAAGGTGTAAAAATATTGCTTTTAAATAATTTGACAGCTTAAACTTGGATAATAATTATCAAATAGGATTTTTTGAAAGGAAATTTTCTATTATTATTATTATTATTATTCAGCTTTTTCTACAGCCAAAAGTTGAGAAGACACCTCAGAGTGCAACATCCATCCTTGAAGACAGGACTAGACCCACCACCACCAGCTCTACCAGCTCCCCCATCAGCATTCCATAGGGCAGATAACAATCTGATCATTAATTGGGTTAATTAATCAGTAAGATTTGGGTTCCCATGGGACAATTAGACACCAGACATGCTAGGGAGCTAACAAACATGAGTACACCAAGAGATGGATGCTCAAGCTCATGGGGAAGGTGAAGATGCCAGTCCCCAAAGAAGAAGAGAGCTGGCTAACTGGGGACATGGACACACAGAGATTTCAACCAAGAGCTGTTTGTTCATCACAAACCAAAGCCATCTCCTCCCTGGTGGTACCCAAGATGTGGTTCCTTGGAGGTGGTCACTTGAAATGCACATGTAGAGTTGTGACACTGTGTCCCTGGGTAAAGGCTTTTCCCACAGGCTACCCAAGGGCTAGGATGGGCTCCTGCCCTTCAGAGAATCCCAGACTGGTTTGGGCTGGGAGGGACCTTAAAGCTCATCCAGTCCCAACCCCCTGCCAGCAGCAGGGACACCTTCCACTAGACCAGGTTGCTCAAAGCCTCATCCAGCCTGGCCGAGAACACTTCCAGGGAGGAGCAGCCACAGCTTCTCTGGCCAACCTGGGCCAGGGTCTCACCACCCTCACACCAAACAATTTCTTCCTCACATCTCAGCTCCAGCTCCCCTCTGACACTTTCAAGCCATCACCCCTTGTTCTGTCACTCCCTGCTCTTGGCCAAAGTCCCTCCCCAGCCTTCCTGGAGCCCCTTCAGGTACTGGGAGGCCGCTAGAAGGTCTCCCCGGAGCCTTCTCTTCTCCAGGCTGAGCAGCCCCAACTCTCTCAGCCTGTCCTCACAGCAGAGCTGCTCCAGCCCTGGCATCATCAGGTTGTATTTTTTCAATGAACTTTTCCATTTATCACACTGGGGATGTTTCAGAATGAGAACTCACCAAGCAGACCACGTTCTCAGATTTACAATCCAAAATGAGACCTTGATACCACAACACAAAGCTTGGGACCAAAGCTGTGGCTCTATGAATGGTTTCAGATGATTGCACCTCAGGGTTGTACATGGGTAATAAACATCCTTCACTCCTAATGACAGTGACACTACAATAAACAATGCTACAAGTAGATAAATTAGTGAGGAGTGTAGAGAAAAAAGAAAAACTCAACTAACAACCACTCTGATAAAAGTTATTCCAAGAGAAGGAATGATAACATACAAGAAAAAAACAATAAAAATCAGAATATTTTCTACCCAAGCCATTTTTCCTTGCCCCCCTCATTAACTTCCCACTGCAACCAAAGGCTTGGAGTTACCCTGCAGTTCCCAAAGCCCTGTGGAACATTTCAATATGCTATTTATAGCAACTGAGACTGCTCCATCAGCTTCCCCATGGCTGAGGAGCAACTGAGCACTTTGTATTTTGGGTTTTTTTTTCTACTTACATATACAAATGTGAAGATGATACATGACTTTCCTACTTGTCATCATCCAGCTGGAACTAGAGAAAGGTTTTTAGAGAAGATACTTTCCAGATTAACACTTCAAGCTGAGTTAACTGCACAAGCTCAGGCATGTTGAGGTAGAAGGAAGGAGGACAACCTGAAGATCTCAAGTACTTTAAGCAAGAGTAGTCAACCACTCAGCTATGCCAGACTACAAGGGAGGAAGATTTTGTTGGGTCCTACTGCTGCCAAGCTAATGGATGGGGAAAAAAAAGGAGATTTTAAAGAGTTTTTGATGATGTTGAGAAAACTTCCCAAGGGAAAGCTGCTCAGAACTTCTCAGGGACATTTCCCTCTCCTGGCAAACAAAAACTGGTTCAAGAACCACATAGAAACTCTTTATTAGCTATGTATCAGCTTATCAATCAATCAATGTATATATTAATCCAGTAGAGAATGAAATAAGCCAGCCCACACACTGTTTCCTTCTCTATGTCAGGCTGGGGATAATCTATCAAATCAATCTCACAGGCAGAGGAATAAATATTCCAACTCTCAAAACAGATGGCAACTCAGTAAACAAGTTATATGCAACAAAAAACCACAGGGTAGCAACTTATATTATTAATTATTTGCACTACTACAGCAGCAGGACTAAGGTAGTAGCTGCTGAGTAAAATTAAAGATACACTAGTAGTAAAGCAGTAGTTATAAGAGAGGGAGTATGGCCAAGGAAGAAAATAAATAGGAATAAAAGTTGTTTTCATCAACAACATTGATCTAGGGAATGAATAGATTGGTGTGAGGAAGTGTTGGGAAAAGTGACCTGCACAGGGAGGATATTAAAAATATTCAGTGTGCCACACAGCATGCCAAGATGGCAAATAAAAAAAATATATATATATATAAAAATCTTCACCTACACCAAATCCCTGCTTCAAAAATGCAGCTTTTAAACACAGAATTCCACAGGATATTCTCAAATATCAACTGAACTAGAAGGTGAAAAGTAAGAGAGGCTTAAAGAGGAACTGAAGTTGGAAAGAAATGCTTGATTTAAAGCTTTTTGCCTTTTTCTTTTGATTAAATAAAAATGTTTTAGTGCTCAGAAGTCTTTATTTTTTTTCCTTCCCCCCCTTACAGCAAATTTACAACTCTACCCCTGTGATTTTTTTTTGCCTGCCATGGGGAATCAGCTCTGTTGGGTGGAGATATTGCATTAAAACTCAATTTCAGATCTTTGAGATAGCCAACACTTTTGTTTAGAACAAAGTTTCTCTTCCAGAAATTCAAGAGCACAGTGTACTAGAAGAGAGGGGAACAGAGGCTGAGACAGGGAAAACACACAACATCTGCTCACTTTACTAACAGCTTTAAAAAAATAAAATTAATCATGTTTTCTCATGCCACAGACAGGTTAATCCAGTGCAGTTCAGAAGCACATTAATCAGGATTTTTTGTGTGTGTGTATGTTATAAATTTAAATAAAACCAACTTTCAGAACACAGCAATTTGACAAGAAAAACAAAAAGATCAGATATTTAGAAATGAGCATTTTACATCACAAGATTGGTAGGATTTTAATTTCAGTTTCATTAAAAAAAAAATGAAAAAAAATCTTATTTATGCAGGTATTCACATGTTAAAATCTACAGAATTTCTGGCAAACTACACAAAGAGAGAAAAATAATAATAATCTCTTGAGTGTGCAGTGTGTTTAATGTGCTTCCCACCCAACAAGGCAGACAAGAGCAGCATTTATGGCTGAGGATTTATGATCCCAGCTGGAGAACCTGCACCCCTTTCTGCCACACACTTTGTAACTCAGATTGAATCTTTTGCATAGCACAAACCATCAGCAGCAGAAATGAAATCAGGTTTGTTCCACTGAAACTTCAAGCAGTGATTTCAGGCTGTGCCAGGTCACATAGAACACTCACATGTTTCAGTTCCTGGGGTTGTAGGCTCTAAAAAAAATGATGAGATTTCAGTTTGGTAGAAAAAATAGCTTTTCTCTTGGTTTTCAATAAATAGCTTTTAAATTGGATGTCAACAAATAACTCACTTTTTTTTTTAGTCTTTAGAACATTTAATACAGCATTTAATAACCTGCTTGGTATAGAAGATGTAGGAAAAAAAAATCACCTGAAATGTAACTGCTTTTTCCAGTTTTCACTTAAAATTTAGCTGGTTTTGGAGTCTGGGGCACTCAACTGACATGGGGATTGTGCTGACTTTCAGCCATGCAAATTAAACTTATTCATGAGAGTGGAAATCTTTAGCACTCAGGTTTTATTTTATTTTATTTTTTTAAAGTGCAATTCAGTTAATTATGTTTATGCTGATTATTTCTAACAGGTCAGCAATTAATAACCAAAGCTACACAAATATAATCAATAATTCAGGAACATTATTATCACAAGAGAAGATAAAATCAGACATTTAAGTTCTTTTTGAAGGGACTATAATTATCCTACCATAAGATATCTATGTCCTGGACTCAGCTAACACAACTATTTGCTCCAGGATTGTTTTAGCACTGTTTCCACTCCCCAAAAGTGCTAGTTATTGTGTTTTATTTGCCTGTTTAGCTATGTTAGATAGTTATCAACTACCAACTTATCAGAATTATTTTTGTTTCAAGTGACAGGATTATTTTAAATATTTTCCTCCAGAGCCCACAATCAAAAGCAAAGAGTAAAAAGGAGTCCAAGGTCATTAAAAATGTATAAAAATGTTATTTTAGTGGCAAGGCTGTCTGATGCAAAGGAGATTTGTCATTATTGATTCCATCAGTGAAATGGGATGATGATGATGATATCATTCCTCCTCCTCTTACTCATCTGGGGTTTGGAGACTGCCCTGCCTGTTTCAAGTTCTGGTGCCATCATCCAAACTCTTTCTTACTGATAAAAAGAGAAGCATCAGGCTTTAGAGTTCACTAACTCCAACTTGAGTGATGTCTTAGGGAGAAAAACCATTATTATCAGCTTTATCAAGGATAGAAACAGTTGGAAAAATCAAGTTATTTGGATGGTGATAATGCTGGAATGCATTAGCAAATATATTCCAACACTCATTATCTGAAGACAATTAATACACCCAAGGATAAAGCATCTTTCTACAGGACAGACTTTTGTCCCTTCCAACATCTTTCAGATTTTCTGCTCATGTTTTCAGACAACCTCCCTCTTTTTGCATTATTTAAAAGAGCTTTTAGTGTTTAAACATGTAATTTTTAATTTATTTATATTTTTCAGTGTAAAAAAAGTAGCAGGGAACACTGAAGACACCAGTTCAACTTCTCAAACCCAAAGCCCACCAGGCCATGGCAAAATTGCCACAGAAAATCACCACCACTTAACTTTAGGTATAGGAAAACAGTTTTCAATCGATCCACAGCAGCCTTTTATAAGTCCTTCACATGATTTAGAAATTAAAACAAAATCTAAGTTAAATATCTAGAAGTTTGGGGGGTTTTTTTAAAGTATTTATATATTTTTGGGTATATGCCCCATGCCAGTTTTTCCCAGGCAAACAAAAATCACCTCCTCAACAAAGCAGTTTCCTTGCTACCACTTCAAGAGCACTTTCTCCAACTTTATTATTATTATTTTTTTAAGATATAATTTTATGTACAGGGGATTTTTAGCTGCTGACAGCAAAGGAAGTCACTTTTCTGATCAGCAGGATGACTTACTGAAGGTTGGATACAACAGCCTGGTTCCAATTCATCCAGGAAGCCTGTACAATGCCATGAATGGAATCTAGTTTTCCTGGCTCCCAGTCACATGCCTTCACAAGAATAAAAGGATCCAAATATCTTTTCCTTTGTTGTTCACCTTTGAGATTCTTCTACTTTAAACACTACCAAATTATATTATGTTAACTCAACCAGTGTCTGTCAGCTTCATTTTTGAGGGGCAAAGGGAATAAGTTGAGAGCTTTAAAGATTATTTGTTTTAAAAGGCAAAAAAACCTCTCCCAGGACTCAGAAATATATATATATATTTTTTAAAGTAGGAACACCTGCTAATAATTAAAAGAAAATCTTACTTAAGCCTTTTCCAGTGCTTTTTTACAGTGATGTAAATGCTTCCAGTAGCAACATATTAAAATATTGTCACAGGAACCTGGCAGCCTCCAACATCACTTCACAAAAAAAACCCCAAACAACCCCAAAAATATCAACCACAAGGTACATTTCAGCCACTCCACACCTTCTACAGCAGCTACCAGCAGAGATTTGATAATTACAGCTACCCACGTGGGAACCTGCAACACAGCAACCTAGAGCAGGGCTGTGGGAGCATCACTTCACTGCCTCAAGTGCTCTATTTCTTCCTAAAACTTGTATTTAACATTTTTTTTTCCCAATTATGTGCAAGTACCATAAGGTTTTTGCTTGTTTACAGCTCTCTTAGGAATCAGAGGCTCCTTTAGTCTGATGAACAGTGTCTGGAAATTTTCTTCCTCTGTGCAAAAAAATTTAATTTGGATTAAAAATACTGTGGAATTCCAGTTACTCTTCCTTGTTTCAGTTAGAGGGAGTTAGGACTTGCAGTAAATAAGCTTTTAGACACAGCAGTGAGGCCTCCAGCAAAGCCCAGCTCAAACTCAGCATTCCTGGTTATTTCAGAGCTGATGTTTTTGGGCTGCAGACATTTCAAGTTCTTTTTATACCTCATGAAGTAACAAGAGAAGCAAGAGAAAGAATATAAACTTCAGAAGTAACATTCCAATTCCACAAGTAGATATTAAAATATTACAGGATATAAAAGGAGATGCAAGGACTATTATTTCTAAGAAATTTGACAAATATTTAGTGGAACTAATACAACTTACATAAGTCTGTCTCCTAAGCAGAAATCTCTCTTGAATGAGAACTTTGAAGGACCTCTTTATGCAAAGCTTTCATGCAAGTTAACTTGGTGACAATTGTTTTTTTAGGTCTCCTTCCACTCTTTCTGCTCCTTCCTCTTTTTCTACCCCTAATTCTTTTTATGATACAATCCCTCCTCCCTAGAGAGGCTAAATATTTTATCACAAGCCAACCAGTGTGACATCAGATAAGAAATAAAAGCCAAAGCAGCAAAATGAACTCTTCAGGAACAACGATCCTGTTTTTATCCAAACTCCATTATCTTGTTTTTAAGTGACTCAAAGTACTGAAAAAATATCCTACAGAGAACAATCCTGATTTGGTGGAGAATAAACACAGCAGCCTAATCACTCCTCAAAGCCCAGTAGTTTGTCTTTCTCTTTTAGAGGACTGGAGCAATAACCATTTTCAGTTCTATTTTCCATCTCCCACCCCCAACACACACAAGCAAAGCCTTGAGAGAGTCAAACATTATCTCTTGGCAAAGATATTTTCTGCTTCTGAACAGAAAGGACTTGTCTGCAGCAGAGGAAGAAGCTACCTGCCAATTTCTAACAGCACAGGTTTTGGTTCTCTTCTTTGACACCCCACTAAAAACCTAAAATAAATGTAGGAAGTGAAAATAAAAGTCTGCTTCAGCCATCAATACAAGAAAAACAAAAAAAAAAAGGAAAAAAAAAGAGAAACAAAAGCCACATTGATGTAGAGAGACCAGACAGCATCACCACTCGTTATCTGAGCCGATCAGCAAAGGAGACACACCACCCCCAAACCAATACCGACTGAAACAGAAAGGGAAGAGGAAGAGAGCGGCGATTTCACTGTCTGCATTTCCACACCTACACCGACTGCTCAGAGCTTCTCTTGACACAGAAAAAGTGCTTTGAAAAAGTAGGTTCCTGACCAAAAAAGCTGACATGAAAAGTCATCTCTCTCACTCCTCCAAAGCACTGCTCCCATGAGACCACATGAAAGGCCAACGACGAACGTGACATCACCGATATGACCTTATCCTAACGGCGTTAACACAGACCCAGGGAGCAGAGCAGCAGCGATCAACAGGAAGCCACAACCCCAGCAGAAAGGGTTTTCACACAGAAGAAGGCTGCATGTGGCTCTTTTCTTCATCTCACTTGACTCCTGAGGTCCTGCTTTGTCTCATTGTGATGGGAAGCTGTTAGGAACAGCGTCAGCTCAGACCCTGCTCTGGAAAGCAAGTTAAAGTCCTTCACCCAAAAAGTCTTCGTAAAACACAGTCCAAAGTTCCTGCAGTGAAGTGCAGCTGCTTTCTGGAGACCACAGGCTGAGTGTCACCAAAGACCAAGGCTGTGTCCACACCTACCTGTCCCTGGACACATTATAGACGGTGTTTTACAGCTCAAATCAGCAACAAACGAAGCTCTGAGCCACCCCAGCGCTCGCTCTCGCCTCCTCAAGCAGGACTGGCCCAGTGCCACGGTCCGAACCGGCACCGTCCCCCATGGGGAAGCCGAGGAGAGGCCCCAGGAGACACGAAGCTACTACCGAAGCGAAGGGCTCCTCCCCTCCAGCCTGCACCGAACGGGCCCATCCCGGGGATGTGTGAGGGGGAGATGCCCGGCACCGACCGCAGCGCCCGCCTGGGGACCCCCCCCCGCACCCCTTTCCTCGGTCCCCCACTCACCCTGACGACCCACGATCTCGGCCACATGCTCGGAGCTGGGCACGGGAACGCACTCGGTGGTGTTGACGCTCTTTCGGCGAAGCAGAGCCGCTTGCTCGCCGTTCAGCCCCGCCGCCGCCGCTACCCCCCCGCCGCTGCCGTAGGCGTGGGACAGCATCGCCGCCATCATGCCCTGAGGATCGTCCGCCCCGCAGAGCGTCCCCGCCGCCGCCTCTTGCGCATCGAAGGAAGGCGAGAGGAGGACGGAGCCCAGCGCCGGCAGCAGCGGGAGAGGCTGGGAGGGCGAGGAGGACGAGGAGAGCAGCAGCAGCGCGGCCCGGTCCTCCTCCTCCTCGTCCTCCCCCGCCAGCAGCTCCTCCTCCTCCTCCTCCAGCTCCAGGTCTCCCTCGTCCCCCGCCGCCACCTCCTCCTCCTCCTCCTCCACCCCGCCAGGCCCCGGCTCTCCGGGGGGGTCAGGGGGTGGCGGCACCAAGCCCGCCCGCCGCCGCCGTGCTTGCCGCCGGCTCACCCCCACCCCTCCGGTCAAACCGCGGTCGCGAAGGCCGAGACCGGCGAGGCGTTGCTGGAGCAGCAGGAGCGGCGGTGGCGGGTGGGGGGAAGCGGGGAGGAGCGGCGGCTCAGCGGCTGGGGAGGCCGCGGCGGCGCTACCGCTCGGCATGGCGGGGGAGGCTCTGCGGGCCGGGTCGGGCCGTGCTTAGCGGCGCGGGGCCGCCATGCCGCGGAGGGCACCGATCGTGGCGGGAGCGGCCTAAGCGCTGGGGCCGCGCTCCTCAACGCGCCTTTTGTCCCATGGTGCTTCCTTCGGCGGCGGCCGCGGGCGGCGGCGGAGGGGGGGAGGAACGGGAGCGAGGAGGAGGAGGTGGCGGAGCGGCCCCGCCCAGCGCTCACCGCCGCGTTATTGGGTAGCGGAGCCGGTTCCTGGGCGGGGGATGCGGGGATGTGAGGTTGGGGTGTGGCGAGGCGGGAGGTGGCGGCGGGCGGGACTGACCGCGGCCTCAGGCCCCTCAGCTTCAGTGGCTCGGAGCAGGCGGGGCTTTGTGACGAGAGGCAGCGTGGGGTTAAATTAATTCAAAGGCCTTTGATGGACGTCTGGCTTCTCCCGGACACCTTGAGAGAACCCTCACACAGAATCCCAGAATGGCCTCGACTGGAAAAGACCTTTAGGATCATGGAGTCCAACCGTGAACCCAACACTGACCAGTCCCCACTGACCCATGTCCCTCAGCACTGTGTCTACACGACTCTTCAATCCCTCCAGGGATGGGGACTCCACCACTGCCCTGGGCAACCCCTTCCAATGCCTCAGAACCCTTGCAGCAAAGAAATTCTTCCTCACATCCCATCTCAACTGCCCTGGCCACAACTGGAGCCCATTTCCTCTTGTCCTGTCCCTTGGTCCTTGGTTGAACAGACCCACCCCCACCTCTCTCCACCCTCCTCCAAGGGACTTGGACAGAGCCAGAAGGTCTCCCCTCAGCCTCCTTTTCTCCAGGCTCAGCACCCCCAGTTCCCTCAGCCGGGAACTCAGCACACTTGTGCTCCAGACCCTTCCCCAGCTCCGTTCCCTTCTCTGGACACGCTCCAGCACCTCCAGGTCCTTCTTGGACTCAGGGGCCCAACACTGAACCCAGCACTCGATCTGTGGCCTCACCAGTGCCCAGGGCAGGGGGAAGATAAAGCTCATTCAGTCCCAACCCCCCTGCCAGCAGCAGGGACACCTTCCACTAGACCAGGTTGATCAAAGCCTCATCCAACCTGGCCCAGAACACTTCCAGGGAGGAGCAGCCACAGCTTCTCTGGCCAACCTGGGCCAGGGTCTCACCACCCTCACACCAAACAATTTCTTCCTCCCATCTCAGCTCCAGCTCCCCTCTGACACTTTCAAGCCATCACCCCTTGTTCTGTCACTCCCTGCCCTTGGCCAAAGTCCCTCCCCAGCCTTCCTGGAGCCCCTTCAGGTACTGGGAGGCCACTGGAAGGTCTCCCCGGAGCCTTCTCTTCTCCAGGCTGAACAGCCCCAACTCTCTCAGCCTGTCCTCACAGCAGAGCTGCTCCAGCCCTGGCATCATCCTGGTGGCCTCCTCTGGCCTGGCTCCAGTGGGTCCATGTCCTTGTGCTGTTGGTGGCCCCAGCACTGGAGGCAGCACTGCAGGGGGGGTCTCAGGAGAGCGGAGCAGAGGGGCAGAATCCCCTCCCTGGCCCTGCTGCCCACGCTGCTCTGGGTGCAGCCCAGGACACGGTTCTTGGCTCTGTGCTGCCAGCGCACGGTGCCGCCTCATGTGGAGCTTCTCCTCCCCCAGCACCCCAAGTCCTTCTCCTCAGGGCTGCTCTCCAGCCATTCTCCACCCAGCCTGGGGTTGTGCTTGGGGTTGCCCTGACCCAGGTGCAGGACCTTGCCCTTGGCCTTGTTGAACTCCATGAGGTTTGCACGGTCCCACCTCTCCAGCCTGTCCAGGTCCCTCTGGATGCCATCCCGTCCCTCCAGCGTGTCGACCCAACCACCCAGCTTGGTGTCATCAGCAAACTCACTGAGGGTGCTCTCAATCTCACTGTCTATGTTGCTGCTAAAGGTCTTAAACCACACTGGTCTCACCACCAACTCCTGAGGGATGCCACTTGTCAACAGTCTCCACTTGGACATTGAGCTGTTGACCACAACTCTGTGAGTGCGACCATCCAGCCAATTTCTTATCCACCAAGTGCTCCATCTGTTTAGTCCATGTCTCTCCAACTTAGAGACAAGGATGTCATGCAGGACAGTGTTAAACACCTTGCACAAGTCCAGGTAGATGACATCAGTTGCTCTTCCCTTATCCACCAACACTGCTCGCGGCGAGACCGAAGTCCAAATTGCCTTGTTGTGATCGCTCCATCAGTGGGAGCTGCCACTTGTCCACAGAGATCCTTCTCCCAGGTCAGAGCCGACCAGACCTCCTAGACCTTCATGGAGATGTTCTCTAGGTCACCGTGCTGGGGCCATAGCACCCACACTGGGCTCCAGATAAGCCCCTTCATTTCCCCTTTTCAACTAATAAATAGATAAATGAACCCTATCACCCCTATATCTATCTACTCATACAACCAAGGGTTAGATAATTGCCTGGTGGAGCCTGTAGTCAAGACAAAGAATGTTCTTGCCAATATTTTTTGAGCAATGGGGGCTGAAAACATCATTTTAGTCCCCCTTCTCCCACTTTCTCCTTTATCCTACACAAATACTCAGTAAAGACTTTCCCAACACTGCTCTTAGACTTCAGGTTGTACTTCAAAAGCATCACCAAGAACCAAAGCTCTTGATTATTTTGAAAACCTCCACCAACTTTTCCCCTTTGTTTATCTTTTGTTTCCACCTGTAAATTACTGGAATTTGAAATACAAGTTCATGAAATTGCATCTAATGGATTAGAGATCATTGGCTCAAAACAATCCATACATTAAAATTGTTAATTATGATAAGGAGGGGTTGTGCTATGAAGGAGGTGGAAGGAGGGTTGAAGAAGAGGGAACAGAAAGAGATTGCTGCAGGGATAAATCCTCCCCCAGCTCTTGATAAGGCTCACACAGGCTTTTATGTTCTTGCTGCTTTTTTTCTCCCCCCCTTGATAAAATCAGATGTAGAGAAAAGCTCAGTTGGACCTTTATACCATGTGGAACATGTTATGCAATGCCACCACTTGGGCTTTTCTTAATAAATCCCACTCAAATTCAAATGCTTCCCTCTTTTCTTTCATTCTAGGTTAAATTTGGTGTTCTGTAGCTTTCATTTTTAAATCTAAACTCAGGCTCTGTGGGAACACTCCCACTTAGGCATAAATATTTACAGGCATATGGTTGTGGGGTTTGGGGGGGGTTGTACCCAGCCTTGGTTGACCTGCTGTCCCAGGGTGACCTCATGGATGGAGGCTGGAACTCATCTTCCATACCATGTCAATTCTTCCATTCCTGGTGTTGTCTGCTCTAGGTGACTTCAGATTTAATTTAAAAATAAAGATTTGTGAAGCAGAAAGGTAATGGGAAAGGAAGGGAATGGTGAAATAAATGTGTTTTTCTTATGTTTTTCTAGGTGGGAAGGGCAGAGGTTTCAGGTACCTGTAAGCAGAAGAACTTGGCCATTCAACTTGCCTCGAGCCACAGATCTCAGAGCATCAAAGGGCTGTCTCTTCCTCCAGCCCCATGAGTTGACATGCTGATGGTAAGGACACCTGCAGGCACCTTTTCTGGGGATATTTTGGGGTTTCCACATTGGATTTTCAATCACTCCCTGCAGGTGCTTGGGAGGTGTCCAACAGTGTGGGGAGGACAAGCAGGGCAAGACAGGACAATTTCCTTACGAGGTTGGAAGGAAGAGAAACCAGAAGCTCCCTCTACACAGTGATTTATTTTTTCCATCATGTGCCCAACTGTGCTGGTTTCTGTGTTGTCCAGACACGTTGCAGCTTCCTTTGGCCTGTTCCCTCAGGTTTGGTTTTTTTCCCATGGGAAGTGGAGCACTGGAGGGAAAAAGAAGAACTTGATTTGTAGCTCTTGCTCTGAAATAACATCACAAGGCAGCTGATGCTTTCACCCAAGCCAAGGAGCTGGAGGGTGTTTCTGGGTGCCCTGGTTTGGTGATAGCCAAAGGAACCTCTTCAGCTTCTCCCTCTGCTCCTTTCTCTCCCCATCCTCCTTCTGATCCATCAACATGTCCCATCCACAGCAGGAAACTCTTATTTTGTGTTGGAAAAAGGGAAATCAAACCATAACTGTACATTATATATAATATTTCTTCATGATTTTAAAGACTAAAGTGGCTGTTATGTTGTGTTCTGTGGACCTGCTCTGCTATTTGGTCAGAACTTTTGAAGCCCTCTAAAGCTGAAGAAATAAATGAAAACTTCTTTTGGCAGCATTTGGAAAAACATGGAGAAAAGGATGAAATATGACACTAAAGAGCAGTAGAGTCTTCAGCTTTTGATGACCTGAAATGCAGAATAATGGATCTTTAGAAGATATTTATACATGGATTACTAGGTTACAGCTGTGGTGAAGTCCTGCCATTAGATTTGATGGCATGAAAGCTCTTTTATTTTTTTTTTCTGATGAACTCTATCAAAGTTTCCATGATTTCATCCAGTTCTGCTCATCTAGTTTGGTGGGAACCAAGTAAGGAGCACATGAAGAATAAGTGAAGACTACTGTTAGACTGAGTGTTGGTTGCACAGCAGTGGAAGTTCTCCAGATCATTCTCTTGCTCTCCTTCCCTCCTCTGTGTGCTCTGCCCATCATCTGTTTTGGCCAAATCTTTGCACTAGTGTTGCCTGAAGCTTTTTGGACTGGCTGAAGGCTTTTGGGGTGGCTTTATTTCCAGTTCTCTGGAAATGGCTTTGGATGTGGTGACTTGTAGACAGTATTTTTCTTGGGTTGTTTCCAGATTGCATACCAGGCTGTTTCACAATGATTTGCTTTCCATTTACTAAATAATATTTTTCTTTCTTTTCTTTTTTCCAGGTAGAAGTGGAGTCAAAGCACCTTTTAATCCAAATCCATTGGTGCCAGCCCACAAGTCAGGATGTTCCTTTCCCAAAGATGAAGGTTCACCTTGGTGACAACTACCCAGATGTTGTTTATCTCCTTACTGAGGTGTGTTGTTTGCCCTGCTAACAATTTTGCTCTTTTAAGCATTAACCTTGTACCTGCCTCCCTGAAACCAGTGCTCAGGGTTTTGAGCCATGAGAAGTGATTGCTTGGGGAGGAGAAGTTTCTTCTCCCATTTCTGTGGAGCATCCAAATCCATCCTGTGTCTGTGTAGCTCAACTTTGCTTTTCAACTGGATTTATTACCTTTCTTGCCTCCTGCCCTGATGTTTTGTCTCTGGCTGCTCTTCACAAACTCTTCCCTGCTCCCTTCTCCCAAATTTGTGATGGTTTTTTTCAGTTTTCTCCATTTTTTCCCCTTCATTCCTCTTATTTTGGTGGTCGTTTTCTCACTCACACCCCCAGTGTGCACGTAGGGCAGGTGGCAGCAGGAGGACATTCAGGTTAGAAAGCCCTGGTCCCACCAGCTGCCAAGGGCAAGATCTCACTTGCAGGAGGAGGAGATGGCTGGAGGCTACAAACATTTCTGGGGAGTAGGAAAGGAAGGAGAAGCTAACAGCTCAGGGCTGCCAGGTGTGCTTTGAGCAGCCCAACACTGATCAGATCCTCATCAAAGGCTTGGAAGACCTACAAAGCTGGTGTAGTAGCTCCATGGAGTTGCTTTCCAGAGCATCTTTTGGACTGAGAGGGTACAGGACACATGAGGGAAGAGCATTTTAGGATTCAAGACTTAGTGTGGAATGTTTAGAAACAAAGACAGGGATCAAGGTGTTTTTGGTAGAGAACAAGGGTGGGACAATGGGATGAAAAGGGCTGGTTGTGTGTAAGCAGGTTGCTGGTCAGCACCCTTGGCTGTGCCCTGTCCTGTGTGCTCATTAAAGTCCATTTCTAATTATTTCCTGGGTGAGGAACTCTCTCCTGTGTGTATGGGGGGCTGAGTGCCAGGACTGCAGTGGGACCACAGGTTGGGGACATGAGCATGGATGGGTACATGTGGTGTTTTCACCCACAGCTCAGACCATGAGGTCCTGCACTCACTCCCCCAACCTGGTGAGATGGGGAGAGGAACTCACCAAAGGGCTGGTGGGGTGGGATGAGGACAGGGAGGGCTCACCAGGGATGGGCACGGGCAACACAGACTCCACTTGGGGAAGAAAAATCCATGTAATGAGTTCCCAATCAATCAGAGTAGGACAGTGAGACACAACAACCACCTCTGACAGCACCTTCCCCCACCCCTCCCTTCTTCCCGGGCTCCCAGCACTTTGCTCCCCATTTCTGTCCCTTCTCCCCCAGCAGCACAGGGGACAGGGAATGGGGGTTCACTCAGGTCACCTCTGCTGCTCTTTCCTCCATGAGATCCCTCCCGTGGGCTGCAAGAGTCCAGGAACAAAGTGTTCCAACGTGGGCTGCCCATGGAGTCAGGGACCTCTTTGGGCACAGCTCCTGGCTCTGGCATGGGGACATCCATGGTCTGGAGATGGGTCTGCAGTCCAGTGCACCTCCTCTCCCAACTCTGGGGGTTTCCTTGCTCATCAAATAAACTCTCAAAGTCATAACTGCTCTTTGTCTCAGCTTTCTGCTCCAGCTTGGAGTCCTCCATGGCCTACATGTGGGTATCTGCTCTGCAGTTGAACTTCCATGGGCTGCAGAAGACCTCATTTACCTCCTCCTTCTCTTCATACACGTTGATCTGCATGTCTGAGGTTTTATGTCTCTCCCTTCCTCCTGTTTCCTCATGGCAATGATACTCTTTTTGTTTAGGCTGATGGTCCTTTTGTTCCAGTCAATGGTCTCCTCATGGCTCTCTCCTCTTTCTTCTTTTCAAACCAGTTCTTCCCCTCATAAATATGGATTTTCAGAGGTGTTTCTCTATCACTGATTGGCTCAGATTGTTCTGGAGGCAGGTTGGCCTTGGAGCCAGGGGAGCTTCATGAAGCTTCTCACAGTGTCCATCACTGTAGCTCCTTCTACCACTACCAAATCCAGCCCATCCACATCCTCTGTGGAGCACTCCCAGCATGAGATGCTCTGAGCATCATCCCCTCTTCAGAAGAGTGAGCAGAACCAGGAGGTTGTTTGGAGTCAACTTTGGAGGGAACACGAAGGAACATGAAAGGAAAATTTGGGATGATGCTACCTGGTCACAGACCTTCCCAGCATCTTTTTGGCAGCAACTACATGACCTTAGAAGAACTATGAAACCTGTAGGGTGAGAAAACCATTCCTACTCCCTTCTGTCAGAAAAAAAGCAGAATTTCAGGGAGGTTTTGCCTCCTCAGACATCTTGGGTGGGTGTGAGGAGGGGAAAGACTTGAAACTCCACGTGGCTTCTGCATTTTTGAGACCAAAGCTGCAAGTTGGAGGTACCTGAGTGACCTGATTAAAAATAACCCTGATTGAAAGCCAGACCTGGAAAAAGAAGTGTAATTCTGGCTGGCTGTTGATATAAACATAAAAACCATTTGGCCAAACACCTCTCTGTGTGAATCCAGTTACAACCAAACTGGTTTCCTACCAAGTGGAGACTGGGATGATGCCTGGAAGGCAGATGGTTTCTTGATAGCAAAGAAAGTGCTGAAATAGCTTCATAATCTTCAACTTGCAAATTTCCTTCTGTAGAACCAAGCAAGAAAAGAAATAAAAAGAAAATAAATGGTGGAACCTCAGAGCCTGCAATGGATTTCAGTGGAAAAACAGGATAAAATGTTTATATTGTGGATGTCCACTGGCACCATTTCATCTCCTCATCTCCTTTGGACCTGTGTCTGGTTTTTGTGTGTGTG
Organism: Caprimulgus europaeus; assembly: GCA_907165065.1. The sequence continues at coordinate 80,519,618 of OU015527.1, forward strand.
TGTCTCCATGGAGGGTTGATTTTTTTAATAAACAGCAAGTCCTTAATATTTTTTGGTTGCCTGAAGATCTATTTATAGACATTCATATCTGTTAATGATTATTAAGGTTGATTATTCATCATAGGTGTGATTTCTATCACCCAGGATTGCTTCCTTTCCTGTATTGGACAGCTAAAGGTTTTATAGGGTTTATTAAGGTGTAGCAAGCAATAAGCATGTTTGAATACTTACAAATACAGTTATTTCCATGAAAAAAAATTGCTTTTTTTCCAGACAAACATGCAAACTTACATGCAGCCCTGCAAGCACTCAGAAAAAACTGAATAAAAAATGATTTGAAGCAAATCTTTGCCCAGAAAGGAAAGCAGCAGCACTATGGTGACTGGGGGAAGCTGCTTCAGTGCAGGGTGATGAGTGCCTGCATCCCTGCTACATGATAAGAAAAGAAAAAGGGTTTTTTTGTCACTGGGCCACTGATCTCCTGGAGATGAACAGGAACAGGTTGGGAATTTATCTGCTGGATTTTTAAATGCAAGAACCACAATCACATCATTTAACATAGCCTGCTTGGGCATGGTGGGGTCAGTAGGACAGGTAAATATCTTTTTAATATGATGTTTCAACCCATCTCCAGAACAATTCTGGCTTCCAAAAGAAGGAGAAAGGTTTAAAAAACAAACAAACAAAAAAACAACTTTTCCTTTTTCAGCTGAAACCACTTTTCTGAGCTTTTTTCTTGCAGGCTGTGCTGAGCTAAACCCAGTTTGGGTAAGAAGGGCTCAGATGGAGTTTGAACTGTACAGTGCTCAGCCTGTTTGAAGCACTTGATTAATAACTTTGCCCTCACCTTCTCTGTAGCCTGAGGAGATGATTATGTCCCACCAGTAAAAACATCTTTTCAGGTAGTCTTAATTTACTCCAAACTTCATTTTAGTCTGTCATGGAAATGATGTAGAAGTTATCCTGATACAGAATATAGGGATGAGTCTATTTAAGTACACATCACTGATGAAAACACTTCTTTTGGAGACTTCTTGAGGCTCTGAGACAACTCAAGAAGAGAAAATGGGTTTTTTTCCTGCCTTCAAGCAGCTGAACATCTGAACACGGCTTCCTACAGAGATGGTGACCTTAGGGGATTTTCTTCACCATCCAAATGACCTGGAGCAATGATGTTATCTTGACATCACCTAGCATGGAAACAGCTGTTATCTAATATATTTAATAGATTTGTGAGGTCAGAAGAGACCGTTATGATCATCTGGCTTGACAGTTACTATGATCAATTGGGATATTTTGGGCTCCAGCCAGCAGCCTGTGAGGGTCAGGGAGGACTTTTTCTCCCAGTGGGTATTTGTTGGGTTTACTTTATGAGTTTGTTTTCTCATTTCATGTTTTCTGGAGGCTTCCAAGGTTGGTTGTGACTGGAGATGGGGCCTGTACAGGCCTGGTTGTGTACAGAAGCTGGTTCCTCCATGGTGGTGATGTCTTTTCCTGGAGATGCTGATGTGCTGGCAAAGCAGAGAAGCTTTTGGGCATCATTTTTGCCTCCCAAGCCACTATGTTGACCTGTGACCTGGGTCAATCCCATATGAGATATGGGATCAGAACAAAGTATTTCTCCCAAATTAGATTGGAAGGGGCTTTTTGCTGCCTTCTGCAAGATGTGGTGGAGGGGGCTGGATTCTCTCCCCTGGGCATAGCTCATATCATAGAATCCCAGAATGGCCCAGACTGGAAAAGCCCTTCAAGCTCATGGAGTCCAACCATGAACCCAACACTGCCCAGTCCCCACTGACCCATGTCCCTCAGCACTGTGTCTACACGACTCTTCAATCCCTCCAGGGATGGGGACTCCACCACTGCCCTGGGCAACCCCTTCCAGTGCCTCAGAACCCTTTCAGCAAAGAAATTCTTCCTCACATCCCATCTCAACTGCCCTGGCTACAACTGGAGCCCATTTCCTCTGGTCCTGGCCCTTGGTCCTTGCTGGAACAGACCCACCCCCACCTCTCTCCACCCTCCTTGCAGGGACTTGGACAGAGCCAGAAGGTCTCCCCTCAGCCTCCTTCTCTCCAGGCTCAGCACCCCCAGTTCCCTCAGCCGGGAACTCAGCACACTTGTGCTCCAGACCCTTCCCCAGCTCCGGTCCCTTCTCTGGACACGCTCCAGCACCTCCAGGTCCTTCTTGGACTCAGGGGCCCAACACTGAACCCAGCACTCGAGCTGCACCCTCACCAGTGCCCAGGGCAGGGGGAAGGGAACTTCCCTGCTCCTACTGGCCACACTGGTGCTGATCCAGGCCAGGATGCCCTTGGCCTTCTTGGCCACCTGGGCACTCTGCTGCCTCCTGTTCAGCTGCTGTTGCCCAACACCCCCAGGTCCCTCTGTGCCCAGCAGCTCTCCCCCCACTCCTCCCCAAGCCTGTGGCGCTGCCGGGGGTTGTTGTGACCCAAGGGCAGGACCCGGCCCTTGGCCTGGTTGAACCTCACCCAGTTGGTCCTGGCCCATGGATCCAGCCTGGCCAGATCCCTCTGCAGCAGTGTCCTTGCCCTTAGTGCAGCACTTGGGCACCCCTGGGACTTCATCCCATCTTCTCCTTTGCCTGTGGCACTTAAAAATTCAATTTCTGGAGAATGAAACCAACTGAGCTTGGCAAGAATCAGTCCCTGCAACGTCATCGGGGAGGACCTGAGTGGATTATGAGGAATGGGAGGTGAGGTTGGTTGATCTAATTGGCTTCATTAACCTCCAAGCTGAGAAATGACTGCTCCTGACTGTATTATTTGACCTTTTGCTTTATTCTTTGGAATGATAAGAACCTAATTCTCATGATTAGAGGAAAACTGAGAGCGGAGGAGTTGAATTGCCTGCCAGGAGTGACCTGGGAAGGCAAGGAAAGCTCTGTACCACTCGGTGTGCTGGGGAGTGGGAGTTCACTGTGTGTACTGGGAATAGAAATCACCAGATCAACCCAGAATCAACAGTTTTGTCAGCTGTGGAGTGGGGCTGTGCCAGCTACAGACTCTACCTATGTAATTCTTATTCTAATCCTTTCTCTTCCACCAGTCCCATAATGATCTCGTTGCATAAGGAGGGATTTTTTAAGGAGGTTAGGAAAAAAGGAAATATTTCTACAAATCCATTTATGGAAGGTGGACTGCTTTGCTTCCTTCTTCAAGCCAAGGATTTATCCCTGTGTGGCTGAAAAAGAAAAAAGAAATTCAAAATATTGAGCACCTTTATTCTAGGTGAGTAAAAAAGCATTTTAAAGACTTAGCCAGGAGCCCAGGCTCATGTCTTTTTTGTGACAGCCAAATAATGCCTTGTGCTTGACACTACAGCTGCTGTTTTCCACCTCACTGGCTTTAATCTGATGAATAAACACTATACTAATTGTTTCAGCTTGGAGGGCAGCGGGGTTTGGAGGGCAGCAGGGTTTGCAAGGCAGCCCAGTCATGCCAGGAATTTCTGTTTATGTAATTTGGTTTTTGCTGTGGATTGCAGGCATGGACTCTGGCCAGCTAGGGTGTGAAATGCCATGTGTTGGAGATGTCTCCAGCCAATGGGAGAACCTGCTCGGTCCTTAACGCCACCAGAGTATCCTCCACAGGCAGAGGATCCCATCACACCGTGATGCCAAGGGAGTGGCTTTGCTGGGTGCCACCTCGCTGTGATCATCCTGCTGGGAAGAGGGCATGGAGGAGAAGCCAACGCAGCTCTGATAACTCTGAGAGCAAACTTAAAGAAGTTGTGAGCTGGAAGGGACCCACCAGGATGATGGAGTCCAACTGCTGTCCCTGCACAGGACAAGCCCAACATTCACACCATGTCCCTGAGGGCACACGTTGGCCAAATGCTGCTGGCATCTTGTCAGGCTTGGGGCCATCAGCACCTCCCTGGGGAGCCTGTGCCAGTGCTCCACCACCCTCTGCCTCAAGAACCTTTTCCTCATGGCCAACCTCCCCCTCCCCTGCCACATCTTCCTGCCATGGCCTCTGCTCCTGGCGTTGGTGGCCAGAGAGAAGAGCTCAGCGCCTGCCCCTCCTCTTCCCCTGGGGAGGAAGTTCCAGACCGCCAGGAGATCTCCTCTCAGTCTCCTCTTCTCCAGGCTGAACACACCAAGTGCCTTCAGCCTCTCCTCACACCCTTCCCCTCTAAACCCTTCCCCAGTGTTGTGTCCCTGCTCTGGACACTCTCCAGCAGCTTCAGATCCTTTTTCTCCCGTGGTGCCCAAGCTGCCCCCAGTGCTGGAGCTGAGGCTGCCCCAGTGCAGAGCAGAGCAGGACGATCCCCTCCCTGGCCCGGCTCACAGTGCAGGGCTGGGTGCCCCCAGGACACGGGGGTCCCTCTGGGCTGCCAGGACACACTGTTGGCTCATGTTCAACTTGCCATGGACCAGAACCCCCAGGTCCCTCTTTGCAGGGCTGCTCTCCAACCTCTCCTTCCCCAGGTTGGATGTAGATCCAGTGTTGCAGTGTCCCAGGTGCACCATCCACCACTTACCCTTGTTCAGATTCATCCAGTTGTGATTGCCCAGCTCTCTAATTTATCCAGATCTCTCTGCCCTTGAGGTTCTCCACACACTTTGTATGGACACAATCCAGACATGTCTGGCATTTTCCCTGCCCAATGCATTCGCTGTGGTTTCAGTCCACCCCGGGGTAGGACCACCCCGCTGCCCGCCGGCTGGAGCAGGGATGGGAGCACCACCTCTCCAACTGCCTCCCCTGTGTCACCATCTCTTTTCCTGCAGAATAAACCCAAACACTCTGTGTCCTTTGCTTTGTGTTTCAGCTCCCCCCTCCCATCTGCTCGTCTCCTCTCCTCCCCTGCTTCCCTCAACATCCCTCTGTGCCATATGGTCCCTTTCTCCTGTGCAGCCTCAGCAGAGCTGTCTGGTCCTCCTCCCCTCTGGGCACCTTCAACCTCGCCAAGCCTCAGGATTTTTCTTGCAAAGCTCCTGAAACTTGATGATTTTAGTGCTGTCACAGCTCCTGTGATGATGGTTGGATTGCAGCTGTTTCCTTTTATCTTCAAAACCAAAGTTTCCAGACCCAAGGCTTGAATTGATGACATTTAGTGCCTTGGGAGTTTTCAAGCTGGTCAGGTGGGATTTCTCCTTGATCTTTGAAACCCACTAAGCTCTCTGGCTGCCTTTTTCCTCTCCATTTCAGGGATATTAGACTCTGTTTGCCTCCTTCCTTTCAACTTTCTGCTGACAGGTCACATCTGCAGTTCAGTTTGGGGTGGATTTTCCTCTTTAATCTCCTCTTGTTATGTAGCAGCAACCCTGAATGATCTCATCTTTCTCTGCCAGCTAGGTAGACATCCAGTTTCTTCTGCAATGAAGAAGAACATTTTCATAAGTTGTTGGAGTAAGCAGGAGGAGGTAACACAGCCACTCATCCCTGCCAGCCTGGTCCATGTCTGCTGGTGATGGAACATCTGCCACAGGATGGGAAGGTTTAATTTAGAGGGTCATCATTTAAGGAAGAACATCTTTCTGTGAGGGTGCCAGAGCCCTGGGCCAGGCTGCCCAGAGAGGCTGTGGAGTCTCCATCTCTGGAGATGTTCAAACCCACCTGGACACTTTCCTGTGCAACCTGGTGTAGAGAACCTGCTTTGGCAGGGGGGTTGGACTGGATGATCTCCTGAGGTCCCTTCCCACCCCTATGATTCTGTGATCCTGATGTGGTGTTGCTGAACCCTTTCTTTTGGTGAACACATTTCTTTTTGGGATATTTCCTATCAGTTTAGAACCAGCTCTAGTGCTGATCAGAAAAAACCCAGACTGTGCCCATGGTGACGAAAGGAGATGGACAAAGGGATGATGGGTTGTCCTGTCTGCTAGGGAGTGCAGTCATGGCTGAGAGACATCCAGACAAACCTTTCATGCCAAGAAAGTCAGGATTTTTGGCTTATCCTGATAATATGCACAGGTGCCAGGGAATTCTGCTTTTTGAAGGCATCTGATCTGCTCTTGGATGGCTGATTCAAAGGGAAGCCATCACACACGGCTGCATCCCTGCAGGAGAATTGCCATCCACAACTCCACCATCTGCCTGCTTCGTTTGGGGATGCAGCATCTTGTTTTTACAGTTCCAGATGGTTTGAGAAGTTAAATCAACTTGACACAACCATGGCACAGAATTTTTCCTTCCCTCCCACTCGTGCGTGTCAGCGCAGCCCCGTTATCCATCAGCTCTTTGGGTGGTGATGGGTGGTTGTTGCCAACCAGCCTGAGATGCTGGAGTGTGGTGGGGCCCTGTTTTTTTTGGTAGTGGGGGATGGAGCCACCTTGTGAGAGTGAAAAGCTCCCCTGGCTTCAAGGTGGAGACCCCCAAGCCCAGGCTAGGCCAGTGAGCACCAGAGAAACACCTCTGGGAATCCATAGTGGTGAGGGGAAGGAGTGTCCTGAAAAGAAGAAGGTGGAGAGAACCTGGAGGAGAGGCCGTTGGCCTGAACAAAAGACCATTGGCCTGAACAAAGGACAGACACAGAGAGAGAGACAGACAGAGCTTCACTGCCAGAGGAAAAGACAAAGACCCACACCCAGTTCAACCCCATGAAGCAGGAGAAGACAAAGTCCCCTGCAGCCCATGGAGGTTCAGTGCTGGAGCAGAGACCCCCGTGCAGGCCATGGAGGACCCCACACTGGAGCAGAGAAGCTGAGCCTGAGGGCAGCTGTGACTGGAATTGGGACCCCGAGAGTCACTCGCTGCCAGAGCGGGGGTGGGACCCCCAGAGTGGGGGGTGACTCTGCAGCCCGTGGGTGTCCCCATGCTGGAGCCAGGAGCTGAGCCCAAAGAGGTCCCTGACTCCATGGGAAGCTGCTCTGGAACATCTTGTTCCTGGACTTCCATGCTGGGAAGAGCAGCAGAGGTGACCTGAGTGAACCCCCATTCCCTGTCCCCTGTGCTGCTGGGGGAGAAGGGACAGAAATGGGGAGCAAAGTGCTGGGAGCCCGGGAAGAAGGGAGGGGTGGGGAAGGTGCTGTCAGAGGTGGTTGTTGTGTCTCACTGTCCTACTCTGATTGATTGGGAACTCATTCCATGGATTTTTCTTCCCCAAGTGGAGTCTGTGTTGCCCGTGCCCATCCCTGGTGAGTGAGCCCTCCCTGTCCTCATCCCACCCCACCAGCCCTTTGGTGAGTTCCTCTCCCCATCCCACTGGGTTGGGGGAGTGAATGCAGGACCACATGGTCCCACTGTGGGTCAAACCAACCCATGGAGTCAAGCATCTTGCAGCCATGCAGGAAGCCATGGACTGTAGGAGTCTTCAACATCCTTATTTTCCAAGCAACATCTGAAAAAACATCTGCTTGTGCATCTTCACCAGTCAAAGTCCTAGACTTGGAGGTTTGATTTTTTTTCCTAAATCATCTGGCCTGCAGCTATCTGGGCTGGTGAGCAAACACAATCCATTGCCTGTTCAACCAGCAGAAACCATTGGTCATCCAGGTCTCATCCCACCCTTGCCATGGTCCATATTGACCTCAGCAGAAGGCTGAGTGGCTTCTGAATGAAGAAAAACCAACAAACCAAATCCTTCTTTTGAAGAACAAACATTACCCAACTGCTTTTATTTCTTATTTGATATAACTCAATTATTTCTTCTTATTTCTTTATTAGTCTAGATTATTTTTCATTCTATTTTAATTACTGGCTTCAGTTCAACTCCATCTGTAACTTCTTCAACCGTGATAGTTCAACTCTGATCTCAGTTTTAGCTTTGGATTTCCAAGTGGTGGCTCAGAGGGAGATTTGAATGGTTGGTTTTTGGTCCAGGTACCACATCTTGACCTCCACAGAATCACAGAATCCCAGAGGGTCAGGGATTGGAAGGGACCTCGAAAGCTCATCCAGTCCAACCCCCTGCTGGAGCAGGAACACCCAGATGAGGTCACACAGGAAGGTGTCCAGGGGGGTCTTGAATGTCTCCAGAGAAGGAGACTCCACACCCTCCCTGGGCAGCCTGGCCCAGGGCTCTGGCACCCTCACAGGAAAGAAGTTCCCTCTCAAATCCAAGCAGAACCTCCTGTGTTCCAGCTCACACCCATTGCCCCTTGTCCTATCACTGGACACCACTGAGAAGAGCCTGGCCCCATCCTCCTGACACTCACCCTTCAGATATTGATCAACATTAATGAGGTCCCCCCTCAGCCTCCTCTTCTCCAAGCTCAAGAGCCCCAGCTCCCTCAGCCTCTCCTCATCAGGGAGATGCTCCACTCCCTCCATCACCTTGGTGGCTCTGTGCTGGACTCTCTCCAGCAGCTCCCTGTCCTTCTTGAACTGGGGGTGATAATGATCAGAACCCCAAAATGGAAGAATTCAGAGTCTGGCAATCCATGGATTTACTTGTCAGTGGAAATAGATTTAACTGCTAATGCGTAGGGAGGGGAAGAGGTTAATTAGAGCGCGGCTAATTAAGTGCTCCACTGAAGCGGGCTGCTAGGAGTTGATTGCGTTGATGTTTAATTGGCACCGTTAAAACAGGGGTTCCAGTCTTAAAAACAGGCTAAAAATGAACGTAAATGGGAAGGAAGTGGCTTTGTGGTCTGTGATAAACAGAGAGATCTATAGATAGATTTATAGATAGATTTATAGATGGATTATTTTATTTCTCCTCCTGAAATTCCATCTTGATCCCCTGCCTTCATCTTCAGCATCTGGAGTGGTGGTGGCCTGACCTGCTGGCATGGCAAAAAGAGGTGGCATTGAGTCTCTTGTCCCAGCAGACACGGACCTGGTGTTGCAATGTCCGAGGTGGCCAAGAGCATCCTGGCCTGGATCAGCACCAGTGTGGCCAGTAGGAGCAGGGAAGTTCTCTTCCCCCTGCCCTGGGCACTGGTGAGGCCGCAGCTCGAGTGTTGGGTTCAGTGTTGGGCCCCTGACTCCAAGAAGGACCTGGAGGTGCTGGAGCGTGTCCAGAGAAGGGAACGGAGCTGGGGAAGGGTCTGGAGCACAAGTGTGCTGAGTTCCCGGCTGAGGGAACTGGGGGTGCTGAGCCTGGAGAAAAGGAGGCTGAGGGGAGACCTTCTGGCTCTGTCCAAGTCCCTTGGAGGAGGGTGCAGAGAGGTGGGGGTGGGTCTGTTCCAGCAAGGACCAAGGGCCAGGACAAGAGGAAATGGGCTCCAGTTGTGGCCAGGGCAGCTGAGATGGGATGTGAGGAAGAATTTCTTTGCTGAAAGGGTTCTGAGGCATTGGAAGGGGTTGCCCAGGGCAGTGGTGGAGTCCCCATCCCTGGAGGGATTGAAGAGTCGTGTAGACACAGTGCTGAGGGACATGGGTCAGTGGGGACTGGGCAGTGTTGGCTTCATGGTTGGACTCCATGATCTGAAAGGTCTTTCCCAATCTGGGCCATTCTGGGATTCTGTGCCTCTGCCACCCATCCCATGGCATCTACATGGGGAGAGTCATCTCCTCCTGTCCCTGGCATTTGTGTTGTTTCCAGGTGCCATCTTTCTACACCATGTTTTATCCTGGTACAGAGAAGTGGAAACACAGATTGATGGGATCTCACTCCAAATTGAGGACATGGCTCTACAGGACATGCAGATAACCCATTTTTCAACAGCTAAGTGAAGCTGACCACCTCCACCCAAGATGTCATGAAGAAAACACTCCCTTGCTTAGGCTGATTGGAAATCTTTGCCCAATTAATTGTTTTGAGCCAAGTACCCTTCATTAGCACGTTTAGGAGACCCATGTTGAGTGGCTCATTCCTGCTAAGGAGAACTTAGGCTGTGGTCCAAGGGTGAGTGAGGATTTTCATGTCTACATAGAGGATTTGGGGCAATATCATGAGAAGAAGACACTTGTTCACTTGTTATTTTGATTAAGGGCTTGAAACTCCCTGAGATAAAGTTACACCAGCTGTGAGAGGAGTCAAAGAACATCTCCAAATGAAGAAATCCAAAGAATTTCTGAGCCACAACTCTGGAAGAGGGAGAACTTAGCCAGTTAAACAAGGTACTTACCAAAAAGTAGATTTATTTTGTCTCATAAGAATAAAAAACTTCTTCTTCCTTAATATTCATGAAGCACATAAATATTAGCATGGATTATGCTGATAGATGCAAATTAATAACATCATGGTGCCGGGAAAAACGGTGATTTGTGGCTTTATACGAAGAATTTTGATTTAAATGAAGACATAGGTGTTGGTATCTCCCTGTTTTGTGTTGTTCAGTGGAGGTGTCAGAGGCTGGAGAATCGAGAACTTCACTTGAAGTCCTCTTTTAAAAGTAGGAAATAAAGGATCAAGGCATTTGTCATATGTAAGAGATGCTGGTTCCTGTGGGAGAGCTCCCTCAAGGAGGTGACCACCTTGATTTCTGTGATCTGAGGTGGCCTTTTCATTGCTTACATCACCCCCAAACACTGTTTTGAGGAGCTGGCCATGCTCAGCATGCACAGAGCTTGGAAAACCCAGAGGTAACATGGAATTATTTTGATAAATCAAGTGGCAACTGGCATGAACAGATGTCCCTGGGTAAGAACCACCAGGGAGATGGGGCTGGACTGATTGTCTTCTCCAGCAAGCCCTAAATAATTAACCTGCATCACTGAAACGATTGCTGTGGCTGTGATAGCTTTTTGGGATAGCTTGGTAGCTGCTTTAGCTCCTTGGAGGTCAGGTCTGCTAGAGGAGGTGTGAAGGTTCCCTTTGACTTCAGTGGGATCTCCACATCTCTGGGAGGTTTGGTAGATAATTCACTGAAGTGATTGGACTCAATCCCATGCATTTGAGGCAGATATCTCATTTTTAAAGGAAATAATAATGAGAAGAACAAGTTCAGGAGGATCCAGCCACGCACGGTGACTGATTTGGGGTAGTGGATATAAAGGTGAGGAGAAGGAGGAGCAGGCTAAGTGCTGCCATCTTCAAAGCTACTGATTTAAGGGTGAAAATGAGTTCTCCAGCTCCAGAAATGAATAATAACATTTCCCCTGTTCCTCTCCAGCCAGTGATGGGTTTGGTGGATAGAACCTGCTCTTCTCCACGCTGCACCCCAAGGATGGAGCTGCTGGTGAGATGCTCTGTACGTTCACTACGTGCTTTACATGTGAATATGGTCCTTTTATCTTAGACTTCAATGTTTTTCTGGTACATCTTTTCCACCTCTGTCTTCTCAACCACATCCTGCAATGCCAGAATGGGCAGGAAAAGAAATGCAAACTCTGGTGGTGGGTTTGTGTGTGTGGTGGGGCCCATTTTTTTTGGTAGTGGGGGATGGAGCCACCTTGTGAGAGTAAAAAGCTCCCCTGGCTCCAAGGTGGAGACCTCCCAGCCCAGGCTGGGCCAGTGAGCACCAGAGAAAATCCATAGTGGTGAGGGGAAGGAGTGTCCTGAAAAGAAGGTGGAGAGAACCTGGAGGAGAAACAGTTGACCAAATAAAAGACCATTGGCCTAAACAAAGGACAGACAGACAGAGCTTCATGGCCAGAAAGAAGGACAAGGACCCCCACCCAGTTCAACCCCATGGAGCAGGAGAAGGCAAAGTCCCCTGCAGCCCATGGAGGTTCAATGCTGGAGCAGAGACCCCCGTGCAGGCCATGGAGGACCCCACGCTGGAGCAGAGAAGCTGAGCCTGAGGGCAGCTGTGACTGGAATTGGGACCCCGAGAGTCACTCGCTGCCAGAGCGGGGGTGGGACCCCCAGAGTGGGGGGTGACTCTGCAGCCCGTGGGTGTCCCCATGCTGGAGCCAGGAGCTGAGCCCAAAGAGGTCCCTGACTCCATGGGAAGCTGCTCTGGAACATCTTGTTCCTGGACTTTCATGCTGGGAAGAGCAGCAGAGGTGACCAGACTGAACCCCCATTCCCTGTCCCCTGTGCTGCTGGGGGAGAAGGGACAGAAATGGGGAGCAAAGTGCTGGGAGCCCGGGAAGAAGGGAGGGGTGGGGGAAGGTGCTGTCAGAGGTGGTTGTTGTGTCTCACTGTCCTACTCTGATTGATTGGGAACTCATTACATGGATTTTTCTTCCCCAAGTGGAGTCTGTTTTGCCCGTGCCCATCCCTGGTGAGTGAGCCCTCCCTGTCCTCATCCCACCCCACCAGCCCTTTGCTGAGTTCCTCTCCCCATCCCACCAGGTTGGGGAGTGAATGAAGGACCCACATGGTCCTACTGTGAGTCAAAGCACCACCACAGCCTCAGGTGAAGCTGGGCTGCAGATAAAGCCATAGAAATCTTATTTATTTCACTTATTAGGCTTTTAATTAGAATCCTTTGACAGCAGTCAATAAAGATGGTCCCAAACAGAGACAGCTGGTGTAGAAGAGTGGTTGACAAGCAGAAATACAATTAATTGGACTAGAAAGACCTTCTGCTTCACTAAAAATGGATCAACTGCATAGAAGCAGAGAAGAATTAAGAGGTGGGGATGTTGTTTCCTCTTGGAAACAGGGTTTTGATGGAAAAGTGAATTTTCAGACAGATTTTTTCACTAGTTACCTTGATTTTTTTGTAAAAATAAATTTTTATGGGAGAAGAAATGAAAACCCCATGTTCTGAAAAGTGAAAGAACAGTTTCTTCTCCCATTTTAGCTGAGATAGAAATATTTGGAGCACCAAACCAAGCTTTCTCATCTCAAACAATTATCTCTGCATATCCTTGCTTGATGTACAGGGGAAAAAATAAAATACAGCATCCAGATAAGTGGGTGAATAAAAGATGGATTTAAAATAAAAATATAAATATCCTAAAAAAAGAAGAAAAAAAAGTGATATATATTCTATTCCTGACCTCTCTGCTGAATGTAACCTCAACCTGATTTGCTTTGGTCAAGGGTAAGTTAAAACCTTCTTATTTCAGCTGAATATTTTTAGATCCAAAATCCAAAATACCCATTGTGGGGAGTGGCCTTGCCCTCAATTTGGTTTCTTTTCTCTCTCTCTTGTTCCTCTGCACTATAATCATCTCCAGGCTTGTGTTGGTGCTGTGCTTATATTTACCCTGCCATGTGCAAATTGGTATCTAAAATACACCAACATCTTTCCACTGCCTGTCTCAGGAAGCACTTGGTTGGCTCTAGAACATAGTTGAGGCCATTAAAAACCCACCCTAATTATTCTCTAATTAAATGGAAGCACCTCCAAGATGAATTTAAGAAGTGGGTGAGGACACTCTCGGGAGCAAAGTGTTGGGCTGGGTGAAAAGCAGGAGGAAATTTGCCCTCTTCTCTTACATTTGCTGGTTGGTATCTTCAAAGGTAGCTTGATGATGGCCAAGAAGAGGCAAGAAGGTGGTTGTCCCATCCCTGGAACCATGCCTGAGGGTTTCCACCTCCCCTTGAGCTGCTGGGTGCTGCATGAGCAAACCTGCACCCTCCCATGCTGCAGGGACAACTCATCTTCTTGACCTCTGCAGCGTAACCATCTCTGCACAAAGAAATGAAGAGCTTTTTGTTCTGACAAGAGGATGATAATCCTGTCCTGAAGCAAAGCTTCACCTCACAACATGTCCTTGCATGTTCTCCAGCAGTTGGCTTTCCCCTTGGACATCAGGCACCTCAGCAAAGTCTCCAGTGAAACTGCTGTGGGCTCCAGTCCTGAGGAAATTACAACCTGGGTGTGTGGAGAGAGATCAGAGAGGTTTGGGTCAGCTGCTGGCACTGACCTCAGGGCAGGCTCACAGCACCAAGCTGGAGGAGAAGGAAGCAGAGACTGGATTTAGCAACAGTTATGCCAGGTCCACCCTGGCTGGGCTGATATTCCAGCCTGTGCAGTGATGGTTATGCTGGGCCACCACGTCTGTCCCCGCTGGCTGTGAGCTGGGACCTTCCATGGCTGTAGTTTAGGAAGAGGTTGTGTTTGGAAAGCAACCTGATGAGGTGGAACCACCTTTCCTGGGGTGATGAATTGCATGCAGATGTTTTCTCATTGCACAGAACCAGTTTGTTTTTATTAAGTGTAAATATATTTCCCTCCTACCTTGCATTCTTGGTGGGCATCAGTTAATGGTGGAAACCTTCCTCCTGCTGTTCCTGAGGGAAATAGTTGTTCCCACTGCAATAAAGAAATGTCCCAGATTCCCAGAATTGCCCAGATTGGAAAAGACCTTCAAGATCATGGAGTCCAACCATGAACCCAACACTGCCCAGTCCCCACTGACCCCTGTCCCTCAGCACTGTGTCTACACCACTCTTCAATCCCTCCAGGGATGGGGACTCCACCACTGCCCTGGGCAACCCCTTCCAATGCCTCAGAACCCTTTCAGCAAAGAAATTCTTCCTCACCTCCCATCTCAACTGCCCTGGGCACAAGTGGAGCCCATTTCCTCTTGTCCTGTCCCTTGTCCCTTGCTGGAACAGACCCACCCCCACCTCTCTGCACCCTCCTTGCAGGGACTTGCACAGAGCCAGAAGGTCTCCCCTCAGCCTCCTTTTCTCCAGGCTCAGCACCCCCAGTTCCCTCAGCCGGGAACTCAGCACACTTGTGCTCCAGACCCTTCCCCAGCTCCGTTCCCTTCTCTGGACACGCTCCAGCACCTCCAGGTCCTTCTTGGACTCAGGGGCCCAACACTGAACCCAGCACTCGAGCTGTGGCCTCCCCAGTGCCCAGGGCAGGGGGAAGATAAAGCTCTGGCTGATGATAAAGGTCTTTATTTTCCTCTGGGTCTTCATTGACCTTTTGGTTCAGCAACTTGCCTGAGCTCCAAGTAAGCAAACAGTTGGGATGAGATCGTTTGTTTGAGATAACTGGTTTATTTTGAAGGTTTCTACTCCGTTGGCCAGCGTTAACGCGACGTCGGAGGCTGCTGTGGTTGAGTGTGCATCTGGCTTTTGTCTCCTGCATCTTTAATAAAGCATTTAGTGATGTGTCAAAGGACAGTTGGGAGAATTAAATAGGGCAGCGTGGTCCAGAAGAAAGTATTTTGAGGTAGGGAAGGGCTGTGTAGGATATCATCATCTGACAGTAGTCATCAGTGGCTTCCAGTTGGCATGGAAAGAGCCTTGAGTGTGTTTGGGGGTTACTTGAGGTTGGGTCCTGGGGTGGAAACTCATCTCTGGGCTTTGGGGGGGATGTGGGTGGTGCAATAATGTTCTTATTAAATCTGCAAGATAATCCCAGCCTGGGAAGATCTTCAAAGGCTTTGCAGGACAGGGCTAGAGGTTGAAAGGATCTTGGAGAAATGGTCTCAAAAATGACCTGGTGCTCTTCAAATAAGGTAAATGCAATGCAAGTGGATCAGCAACCCAGTGTGAGATGGGACACAACAAGCAAGGTGGAGGCTTGGGGGTGTCACACTCCCCAACTGAACCTTTGGGCTGGAGGTGACCATCACCCTGGGCTGCTGAAACAGGGATAGCACAGAATCACAGAGTCCTAGTGGTTGGAAAAGACCTTTAAGATCCTTGAGTCCAACCATGAACCCAACACTGCCAATTCCACCTCTAAACCATGTCCCTCAACACCTCGTCTACCCTTATTTGGTGAGTATCTGGAACATCTCAGGGCCAATCCTGCTTATCTTGGTGCTGGTGAAGCCCCATCTGGTGTCCTGTGTGTGAGACTGAGCACTGGTCCAGAAGAGAGCAGTGGGGAGAGGAGGAAACATGAGGACTTCTCTGGTGCTGTGTCCCCTGTGTAACTCCAGAGGAGGTGGAGGAGAACACGGTGGTGGTTTTGCAATGCACAATGTGAGAGAAGAAGGGAATAAATTGTTTTCTGGGAGTTTTTTTGTGGTTAGGACCTCTGAGTAACGTAGCAATGTGAGCATCACTGAAGGATGTGGTTTCTCAGCTGCATTGGGAATTGCCACCCAGGTAAGGGCTGTCCCCACACAAGCTGAGACATCCTTATGACTCTGCTTTCTGACCTCCACATGCAGCTGGGCTCCTCTGGACATCCACAAAAGAAAGATAAAACACCAGTGAGAAGAACAGAGCTTGTTTCATCCCACCCAGGAGCCAGTGCTGGAGTGGAGACACATAGTTTATTAGCATGTGTGGTGGGTTGACCCTGGCTGGACATCAGGTGTCCACCAAAGCTGCTCTATCACTCAACTGGCCAAGGGGGACAAAAATATAATGAAAGGCTCATGGGTGGAGATCAGTGCATTTAGCAATTTGCATTTCTCATCTAATTCCAACATCTGCAGGTTTGGGTTTTTGGGGTTGTCCTCCCCCCGTTTTGCTGTGGTCAGGGTGATGGTGAGATGTCTTTTCCTTTCTAACAAGAGCATTTTTTTGTCCTAGAGTTAATGTGGCATCGTTGACCTGATGCTTGGTGACACGCAGGCTTGGCTGAGCTCTTGACAGCTGTGTTTTTAATGGCTCCATAATGGAGTCACCTCCCATGGCAGAGCTGGTTTTGGGGTGAGATGGATGACTTGGAAATGTGCTGCTCTGGCAAGCTGAGACAATGACTGCTCCGTGACCGGTGAGGAAGTCGTTACCCTGTCTCACTGGGAGATTTCAATTGATAGAATAGATAATTACAGCCAAGGATGAGCTTTGAGGGCTGGACAGATGGCTGAGGGCTGAGGTCTCTGTGATGGTCCACAAAGGTGAGTATCCTGCCCCTGCCTAGGGCTGTGGGGTCTGGCTTAGCCAGGCACCTCACAGCAGAGCTGCTCCAGCCCTGGCATCATCCTGGTGGCCTCCTCTGGCCTGGCTCCAGTAGCTCCATGTCCTTGTGCTGTTTCTTCCTCACACCTCAGCTCCATCTCCCCTCTGCCACTTTCAAGCCATCACCCCTTGTTCTGTCACTCCCTGCCCTTGGCCAAAGTCCCTCCCCAGCCTTCCTGGAGCCCCTTCAGGTACTGGGAGGCCACTGGAAGGTCTCCCCGGAGCCTTCTCTTCTCCAGGCTGAACAGCCCCAACTCTCTCAGCCTGTCCTCACAGCAGAGCTGCTCCAGCCCTGGCATCATCCTGGTGGCCTCCTCTGGGCTGGCTCCAGTGGGTCCATGTCCTTGTGCTGTTGGTGGCCCCAGCACTGGAGGCAGCACTGCAGGGGGGGTCTCAGGAGAGCGGAGCAGAGGGGCAGAATCCCCTCCCTGGCCCTGCTGCCCACGCTGCTCTGGGTGCAGCCCAGGACACGGTTCTTGGCTCTGTGCTGCCAGCGCACGGTGCCGCCTCATGTGGAGCTTCTCCTCCCCCAGCACCCCAAGTCCTTCTCCTCAGGGCTGCTCTCCAGCCATTCTCCACCCAGCCTGGGGTTGTGCTTGGGGTTGCCCTGACCCAGGGGCAGGACCTTGCCCTTGGCCTTGTTGAACTCCATGAGGTTTGCACGGTCCCACCTCTCCAGCCTGTCCAGGTCCCTCTGGATGGGATTTTGCCACTTCCTCCCATTAACAAATGCCCCTGAACCTCTCTCCAAACTCTCACCAACTCTTTTCCAACCTTTTGTACTTAGAGGGGTGAAATCTGGGACAAAATTTCATTGTTGTTCCCAACCCTTCCCAGTTGCAGCCTCGCAGATCTTGGTCCTGGCACAGGGATGGGGCATTTGGTCCTTTCCCTTCTTTACCAAGTAGGAAAGATTTCCCTTTTTCCCTCAAATATTTTATTATCATTATTACACCCTGAGCACAGCAATAAGAAAAAAATCAAACTTTTTGGTTTTTAATGATTTGTGTTGATCCTCTTGCAAGGATTTGGGGAGGAAATGCTTAGAACTTCAGAGAAACAGAATTAAATCAGTGTATTCAGGGAGGAAAAAGGACCTAGAGCAGCTATTTTGGTGTTATTTGAGAATAAAAAGGCTGCTTCACCCCTTAATCACAGCAAACTCGTTTACCAAATTCATAATGCTAAAGCAAAAAAGGCAAAAAAGCTCTTTTTAATTAAAAAAAAAAGAAGTGGCTGCTGCCTTGATTTTATTCCAATAAAGTTAAAATGGGTAGAATTAAGGTCCTTAATTTTATTAAGGTTTTCTTTTGCCTCCTCCCAAAAGCTTTGCCTTCTTCTGCCTGCTCCTAAGTCCATGTGTGAGCCAGCAAAAGGTTTTTAAAGGTTCCCTGGTTGGGAAAAGGAAATTTTCCCTGTTTTTTTTTTCAAATATTCATGTTCACACCTGCAAAAAAAAAATAAACCCAAGAAGCATTTTTATTTACCTCTTTTTTAAATTATTATTTATTTATTTATATTTATTTACCTCATTTCTCACAATACAATGAGCTTTTTGCCCTTTTTTAGAGGTGTGAACCTCTAAATTTCTCTGATATTTGCTGTGCATTGGGATCAGGCAGTGGAAAGGTGATTGGAAATGTTTTAGAAATAGGAAAATTCTCCTGTGTGTCTCCTAGATGAAATAAAAATCAAGGAAAATAAAATAATCTGCGTGGATTTTGTTCAGAGACTTCCCCAAGAGAATTCACTCTCAGGTGGGCACCAACCATGTTATCATTTTACATCAACAAGCTTCAACCTGAAGCTGATATATTTCATGATAAATAAATTCTCAACCTTCAAAAATCTACAAAGGAAAGGGAAAATTTCTTAGAAATCCTGAAAATCCTGAATTCCAAGAGGGCTTGGCTATAATTAAACACCATACTGAAGAGCTCTACAGGCTTTCAGCAGGGTTGTGATGATCTCAGGGTGAGTTTCCCTCAGTAAAAGGTTCTGTTTGCTTCATTAAAACCTGGCTTTGTGTCCTTGATGTGTTCTTGCTCCAGTTTCTTCCATCAGTTGAGTCTTTGGAAGAGTTGCAGAACATCACCCATGAAGGATGCTGAGAAGTAGGTGCTGAGAAAAAGTTACCAATTAAATATCCTTTCCCAGCTCTGCTCTCATTTTTGCACCTTAAGTGGAAAACTTGACTAAAAACCCTTCTCCAGGTGATCTTCCAGATGTTGAAGAAGTCAGTAAAATTGAGATGTTCTCCTTCTTTTTGCCAGTTGATCTTCCAGATGTTGAAGAAGTCAATAAAATTGAGATGTTCTCCTTCTTTTTGCCAGTTGATCTTCCAGATGTTGAAGAAGTCAATAAAATTGAGATGTTCTCCTTCTTTTTGCCAGTTGATCTTCCAGATGTTGAAGAAGTCAATAAAATTGAGATGTTCTCCTTCTTTTTGCCAGTTGATCTTCCAGATGTTGAAGAAGTCAATAAAATTGAGATGTTCTCCTCCCTTTCAGCCACTTGTGTGTTATTACATGGTTAATATAAAATTAGAGAAGGTGGTGGTGGTGGGGCACTGATGGGGATGGGGTTACAAACCATGATGCCACCCTTTACACCACACACAGGTGCCTGCAGCACCACTTTTGGTGGAGGAATCCCACTGGAAATAGCACCATTTGCTGCTGGTTTCCTCCTGACAACCACTCTTGGAGACCTGTCAGCCAACCCTCCATCCATTGAAGGTATTGATAGCTTATTGATTTCATTATTGATATCTCTACCACCATAAATGTTCATCAGAGCATCAGCTCCATGCTGCTCTGACCTCTTTAGAGGAGTCTATTACCTCGACCACCAGTGGGTGGTCACCAAACCAGTGGGTGGTCACCAAACCAGTGGGTGGTCACCAAAGCTGCTCTCCTGCCCAGGTCAAATAGCCCAGCCTTGAAGATTTTACAGAATCATTAAGGTTGGAAAAGACCTCAAAGATCATCGAGTCCAACTGTCAACTCATCACCACCACACCCACTAAATCATGTCCCTCATAATAAGGGCAAGTGTGGGGTGTTGCACCTGAGCAGGAACAACCCCAGGTTCCAGTACAGGTTGGGAGATGATCTCCTAGAGAGCAGTGTAGGGGAAAGGGATCTGGGAGTGCTGGTGGGCAGCAGGGTGGCCATGAGCCAGCACTGTGCCCTGGTGCCCCATGCACCCCAATGGCATCCTGGGGGGCATTAGAAGGGGGGTGGTCAGTAGGTCCAGAGAGGTTCTCCTGCCCCTCTACTCTGCCCTGGTGAGGCCACATCTGGAATATTGTGTCCAGTTCTGGGCCCCACAGTTCAAGAAGGACAGGGAGCTGCTGGAGAGAGTCCAGCACAGAGCCACCAAGGTGATGGAGGGAGTGGAGCATCTCCCTGATGAGGAGAGGCTGAGGGAGCTGGGGCTCTTGAGCTTGGAGAAGAGGAGGCTGAGGGGGGACCTCATTAATGTTGATCAATATCTGAAGGGTGAGTGTCAGGAGGATGGGGCCAGGCTCTTCTCAGTGGTGTCCAGTGATAGGACAAGGGGCAATGGGTGTGAGCTGGAACACAGGAGGTTCTGCTTGGATTTGAGGGGGAACTTCTTTCCTGTGAGGGTAACAGAGCCCTGGGCCAGGCTGCCCAGGGAGGTTGTGGAGTCTCCTTCTCTGGAGACATTCAAGACCCTCCTGGACACCTTCCTGTGTGAACTCATCTGGGTGTTCCTGCTCCAGCAGGGGGTTGGACTGGATGAGCTTTCGAGGTCCCTTCCAATCCCTGACACTCTGGGATTCTGTGATTCTGTGATCTACACCTCAGGGATGGGGACTCCACCACTGCCCTGGGCAACCCCTTCCAATGTCTGACCACTCTTTCAGAGAAGAAATTTTTCCTGATATCCAACCTGAACCTCCCCTGGTCGCAACTTGAGGCCATTTCCTCTTGTTCTATCACTGGGAGAAGATACCAACCACCACCTCACTACAACCTCCTTTCAGAGAGTGATCTCTAGACCCAACAGCCATCCCAGTGGGGTTTTTTGCCTCCTGATGAAAACTTTCTTTATCCACCTCTACAGCTCATATCTTCTCATTCAACAGATGTTCTTACCAATTTCTTTTCATGCTTCAAATGGCACTTTTTAAATCTCTAATTCTTCCCCAGTAGACCATATTGTGTCCTTCCCTGATTCTAAAGCCACATTTTGGCTTCAGATTCTTCTTAAAGAACAACCAGGATTTATTTACTCATTTTGTTTATTCTTTCTTCCCAGGAAAAGTCATTTATCACTTTCTCCTGCCTTGGGAAATCAGGATCTTTAAAGCATGGGCTGTATCTACACCATTCTCATGGTGCAGCTTGTCCCCCATGGTGCTGTGGGCCAGGATCCACCTCAGGACCAGTGGAACACTTCCAAAATCAAACAACCTGTTGCAAAATAAACCATCCAAACTCATTAATCACAGGTCAAACTGACCTTGCTACAAGTTTGAGGCTGATTAATATCTTCCCAGCTTGTTTTCAACTTTCTTCTTAAGGTCTCCAGATGTTTTAATGTGTTGGGGCTGGTTTTGGTTGTGGGGGAAGGGGTTACAGTGATGGCTCCTGTGAGAAGGTTCACAAAGCTCTCCTGGCTCCAAGGTGGATCCACCTCCAGTCCAAGCAGAACCAGGGAAATGCCTCTTCAAATCCATATTCAAGAGGGAAGAACTGGTTTGGTAAAGAAGGAGAGAACCATCAGGAGACCATCAGCCTGAACCAAAAAAAAAGACTATCATCAACATGAGGAAAAAGGAGCAGGGGGGGAGAATGAGAACATCAGACACCCAGATCAGCACAGAGAAGAGTAGGGGGACGTCAGTGGAGTCCCCTGCAGCCCATGAAGGTTCAATGGCAGTGCAGGTACCCACATGTAGGCCACGGAGGACCCCAAGCTGGAGCAGGATGCTGTGCCCGAGGGCAGTTGTGACTATGTGGAGAGCTTGTGATGAGCAAGGAGACCCCAGAGATACTCAATGCCAGAGCTGGGTGGGGAGGAGGTGTGTGGGACCAGGGACCCATCCCCAGACCATGGATGTCCCCATGCCAGAGCCAGGAGCTGTGCCCAAAGAGGTCCATGACTCCATGGGCAGCCCACGTTGGAACACTTTGTCCCTAGACTCTTTCAGCCCACGAGAGGGATCTCATGGAGGAAAGAGCAGCAGAGGTGACCTGAGTGAACCCCCATTCCCTGTCCCCTGTGCTGCTGGGGGAGAAGGGACAGAAATGGGGAGCAAAGTGCTGGGAGCCCGGGAAGAAGGGAGGGGTGGGGGAAGGTGCTGTCAGAGGTGGTTGTTGTGTCTCACTGTCCTACTCTGATTGATTGGGAACTCATTCCATGGATTTTTCTTCCCCAAGTGGAGTCTGTGTTGCCCGTGCCCATCCCTGGTGAGTGAGCCCTCCCTGTCCTCATCCCACCCCACCAGCCCTTTGCTGAGTTCCTCTCCCCATCCCACCATGTGGCAAGGAACAATTGAAGACCTGTGTGCATCATTCACTACCTTCAGGTGTTCACAACCATCCTTCACTTGAAAAACCTGGTGCTGCTCTTTCCTTGGCTCCACATCACCTTCATGAACCCCTAAGTGATGCAACCCAAGGGGCACCTACTCCTGGATCTACTTAGACTTGAATAAACTCTACAGCTGAGTTGTCTGAAGAAGACCTGCAGCTACTTCTTGCTCTGTGTGTCAAGGCTGACATAGTCTTCTCATCTCTAGAAGTCTTTAAGGCTTCATCTACTAAATCATTGGGGTTAGTAGGACTTCCCATCAGCATATTACTTAAATTCTTTCTTTTTTTTTTAAGGGATACATTAAACTTCCAATTCTGAAGGTTTTTTTAGGAAAAAAAATAATAATAATGGGCAATGGGATTTATTGTGTCTCAGGACAAGAGTTCCTAAGTGACCTTAAAGTCCTGGAGCACCAGTGATGATGGGAAAAGATGGATATCCACATGAAAAAATGCTTCTGATGTGTGATATTTCTGCATGAACCTATTAAAAAAATCCCTTCTTTGTGCCTATTGGTGTTAATATTAAAAAAAATCATCTGGCCATGGGTTCTTTGATAAATAAGGGCAGAATTCAGCCCCAGTTTAAGCACTTTCTAGAATGATTTTAGCACATAACAAGTAGGAATTTCTTCAGTGCCATATATCCACGCCAGTCCAAGTGAGAAGATTGAAGGATCACACCAAGGCATGAGTTGGAAACCCTTTATTAGCTCTAAAAATGAGATATTTTTAATTATAGGCAGGAAAAGTGTCAACCCTCAAAAAATCTTTTGCAAGATCTACGTGGTGACCATCCCTAATAGACCTCATCTCTCTTCTCCCACACTAAAAACCATAAATCATGGGTTGTGGTAGGTGTCTCTAGACAGGTTCCTACAACCAGAATCCAATGTTTGAAGGAGATCTCTCCTGGAGTTAGTTCCTTTATTAAAAAGAACATCTTTGTCACTGTCATTGGTTCAAGGGCAGCTCAATAAATGTCACATCAGGGACACGGTACCAGCACTTGCAGCTTCCATAATTTATAACCCCTGCTGCAAATTAAAATCCAATAAAGCTTCTCCAAAGGCTGCTTTAGGAGTAGCCAGTTCTCTCCATGATGCTCATATTTTAGGTGATAGATTTGTAGAATGACTTGATACTCCATAAAGAAGGTGTCATTCTCTAAACTTCTGTCCATCTTGGTTGTAGAAGAGCTTCATAAATCTGTTGTCTGCAAGCACAGGCAGCGTGGAAGGAATATGGGGGGTCCATCAAATGTCTGTGTAGGTGTAGTCCAGTTGATGTAGCTAAAGTTCTGCCTCTTGGTTCACTTCACTTGGCTCTTTTGAAGAGCCAAAATGAGCTGACAGCTTCAAAGCCATCCCCACCGTGGCAACAACGTGACTTTGTGCACAACAAATGCTCCCCGTGAATCCTACGCAGCATTTTTGGAGAGTCTTGGGTTGGGTGACTCCTGCTGCTCACCCATCAATGACCAGCTTAGTTTTGGATCACAATTAGCAGTGTCTGGTCTCCAGAAGTCTACTGCTCAACTCCAGTCCTTTTCAAAGGCATTTGAACCCCCCAGGAGGTTTACATCTCCACATCTACAGGGAGAGTGAAGTCCCAGTTTCCTTAGTGTTCTCCAAAATGATGTCTCACCAAAAATCGTTGGGATTAACTTGTTTAGCTGGTTGGGAGATGGGGTCAAGGAGATAAGTCCTGGACCTGGATCTATTTAATCCAAACCCAACTCCTCCCATGACACCAGAAGCAAAGCTCCTTCCAGAAGAGAAGATGGACCCACAAGGTCCACACGCACCTGAATTTCCTACTCTGCTCTTACCCTTTTCTTTGTTGCTTTGGTAGAACAAAGAGAAGCCACAGAGTGAGGTAGAACTATTAAAGCAAGAAGGATTATGAGCCTGATTGTAAACTGAGCTGGAAGGTTAAGTCTGAAAAAAGAACTACTGACATGGAGACCTGTTGGGACCTGTTCCTCACAGCTACCTTCACATCAGCCAAGCAATGTCACCTCTGCCTTCCCTGATTGCTTTGCTCTTACCCCACCATGGCTGAAGACATTTATTTTATTGAAGAACCTTGTTAAAAGCCCAGCTGCATTTCTGCTGACCCAAGAGGGTGGGGTTGGAGCTTCTCAGGTTTTCTGTCAGGATTTAAAGAACAAAATACCCCAATTAAGTGATTGCTTCATTAAAGGGATGATGTGAGCACAGGGACAGCTCTGTCACTCAGCAGGACCCCAAATATCAGGAGCCATGGCCAAAGCCCAACTGCATGTCAGGTTCATCCCTACACCATCCCCAGCCACCCCAAGCTGTCACAGAATCACAGGATGGTTTGGGTTGGAAGGGACCTTCAAGCTCATCCAGTCCCAACCCCCCTGCCAGCAGCAGGGACACCTTCCACTAGACCAGGTTGCTCAAAGCCTCATCCAACCTGGCCCAGAACACTTCCAGGGAGGAGCAGCCACAGCTTCTCTGGCCAACCTGGGCCAGGGTCTCACCACCCTCACAGCAAACAATTTCTTCCTAATATCTAACCTAAACCTGATGCTGTTTGAGTGTTGAATGTACATGTTGTGGCCTTCCTTTGGTTATTGAATTTGTTCCAGTACACCTGGAAAAGCTTCATTAGTTCAAGGCTGTCCCTCAGGTTTCCTGGACTGTCCTGGACAGCACGTTAAACCAAGAACTGCAGGAGAAGGAGGAGAGCAGTTGTTTTGGAGAAGCCCAGTAGCTTCTTGAGAACTTCTGTATGTTTGTGTATTTGCAGCCAATGTTCAGCCTGGAGAAGAGGAGACTGAGAGGAGATCTCCTGGCGGTCTGGAACTTCCTCCCCAGGGGAAGAGGAGGGGCAGGCGCTGAGCTCTTCTCTCTGGCCACCAACGCCAGGAGCAGAGGCCATGGCAGGAAGATGTGGCAGGGGAGGGGGAGGTTGGCCATGAGGAAAAGGTTCTTGAGGCAGAGGGTGGTGGAGCACTGGCACAGGCTCCCCAGGGAGGTGCTGATGGCCCCAAGCCTGACAAGATGCCAGCAGCATTTGGCCAACGTGTGCCCTCAGGGCCATGGTGTGAATGTTGGGCTTGTCCTGTGCAGGGACAGGAGCTGGACTCCATCATCCTGGTGGGTCCCTTCCCGCTCACAACGTTCAGTGATTCTCTGATTCTGTGATTCTCTATCTTCTCCAAAAAATCCCAATTTCAGGGTCAGACTGGGCAGGAGAAGACTGGACATCTCCAGCCCATCAGCCCATCCAGCTGCACATCAGCAGAGATCTCCATTTTACAGTGACTCACAATGGATGTTTTGAGATGACTTTATCCCAGTGGATGTCCCTTTGCTTTCCTCTCTTGATGCAAACCTGAAGACCACACAACACACCAGATAACTGCCTCATCCAAAACATGGCCATAAGGAACAGGCATGGGCACAAAGAGAGAAACCCATGAGATGGGACCACCTTGGGTCTTCTCCACTGGGGGAAGCACCTTCAAAAACTGAGAAGACCCTACAGAATTTGCTTCCACCACCTTCTAATCTCTTTTTTATTTGTTTTCTATGAATTTCTTTTAAGAAGTGGGTTTGTTCTTGAGCCTGTTTGCACCAACAAGTAATTTTAGGAGATCATTATTAGCTGAGAATTTAATTTGTAGACGAGGAATCCACAACTACTTGCTGTGGAGAGGTGACTCCAAAGCCCAGGTGAAGAACCAAGATGGAATATTGTGTGACAAGAGTGTCTGCAAAGGTTAATTAAAGTGTCTTAAGTGCCCATAATATAAAATAGCTATAAAATAACTATAAGGTGAAGGTTATTCATTGAAGTTCTTTGGTGCTTAAAATTTCAGGTAAATAAAATAATAATTAGAATTAGTTCGTTAGAAAGATGGTGAGGGAAATAAATAAATAATTAAATAATGAAGGCAGATTAATTGTCTCTGTTATTCACTGTAAATTATTTGTTTCATCCTGATGTTCTACCACACCAGAAAATGCTTTTAATCCAATTGTGACACAATTGTACAAGGTGACCATGTTTGGGTAGTTTGCAAGCACAAAGGACTGGGAGGGGAGCAGAGTAGTAATTAGCAAACCCCCAAATTGGCATTTGGATGTGCCAATGAGATATTCCAGATGATGTCACATCATGGTCAGTGCAGTAACCAGGGATGAGCAGAAAGAGGGGGATCCTGTCAGGAATCGCTCAGGCTCGCTTTTCTGGTATTGCGATTTTGGGTTCAGGGTTCTCTTCTCCAGGCTGAGCAGCCCCAACTCTCTCAGCCTGTCCTCACAGCAGAGCTGCTCCAGCCCTGGCATCATCCTGGTGGTCTCCTCTGGACTGGCTCCAGTAGCTCCATGTCCTGGCTGAGAGAGTTGGGGCTGTTCAGCCTGGAGAAGAGAAGGCTCCGGGGAGACCTTCTAGTGGCCTCCCAGTACCTGAAGGGGCTCCAGGAAGGCTGGGGAGGGACTTTGGCCAAGGGCAGGGAGTGACAGAACAAGGGGTGATGGCTTGAAAGTGGCAGAGGGGAGATGGAGCTGAGATGGGAGGAAGAAATTGTTTGGTGTGAGGGTGGTGAGACCCTGGCCCAGGTTGGCCAGAGAAGCTGCGGCTGCTCCTCCCTGGAAGTGTTCTGGGCCAGGTTGGATGAGGCTTTGAGCAACCTGGTCTAGTGGAAGGTGTCCCTGCTGCTGGCAGGGGGGTTGGGACTGGAGTAGCTTTAAGGTCCCTTCCAACCCCAAACCAGTCTGTGACTCTGTGAAATAAATCCCAGCAGTCCTGCTAAGGGCTCAGCGTTGCTCCAACACCTGAAACACTTTGCTTTGTGCTGTTGGATTTTTCACTCACCAAGAGATTCTGTAAGCACAGAAGTGAAGAAGAAGTAATTTCAGAAGAAATAATTTCAAAAGAGATAATTTCAGAAGAAATAATTTCAGAAGAGATAATTTATCATCTTCTTGCATGCTTCCAAAAATAAATGCACTCCCAATTGCAGAGTTTTCCCAAGTTTCCTTCCATCACAGCCTATTTAGAAGGACTCAGCTCTACTGAACTTGCTGGGGAGGTTTGAATTTTTCCCTTCAACAGCAGCTTCTATCTGTGGATCTCCAAAAGCTTATGGAAATAGCAATGGGTGATGGTTCCCACTGCTTCTGCTGAGTGTTGGCTCCTTTTTAGATAGCATGAGACAGGTAGAGAAACACAAGGTAGGTTCCTCCAAGTCATGTCTGGATATTGCTATAAATAGGTTGAGGTGATGCTGTCTGCTGGCTCTGGTGTGATGGGGACCTAAAAATTCCTGTCCTGGACTCATTTTGTAGCCTGGAAATTTGCTGGTGGTTCTCTTCCCCCTGCCCTGGGCACTGGTGAGGCCACAGCTCGAGTGCTGGGTTCAGTGTTGGGCCCCTGAGTCCAAGAAGGCCCTGGAGGTGCTGGAGCGTGTCCAGAGAAGGGAACGGAGCTGGGGAAGGGTCTGGAGCACAAGTGTGCTGAGTTCCCGGCTGAGGGAACTGGGGGTGCTGAGCCTGGAGAAAAGGAGGCTGAGGGGAGACCTTCTGGCTCTGTCCAAGTCCCTGCAAGGAGGGTGGAGAGAGGTGGGGGTGGGTCTGTTCAAGCAAGGAGCAAGGGCCAGGACAAGAGGAAATGGGCTCCAGTTGTGGCCAGGGCAGTTGAGATGGGATGTGAGGAAGAATTTCTTTGCTGAAAGGGTTCTGAGGCATTGGCAGGGGTTGCCCAGGGCAGTGGTGGAGTCCCCATCCCTGGAGGGATTGAAGAGTCGTGCAGACACAGTGCTGAGGGACATGGGTCAGTGGGGACTGGGCAGTGTTGGGTTCATGGTTGGACTCCATGAGCTTCAAGGGCTTTCCCAATCCAGGCCATTCTGGGATTCTGTGATTCTGTGGACTAGGAATTGGCCACTGAGGGACTCCTCCATGGTAGATCTCACATTCATTTGTTCACAGATTGCTTTAAAAAAACCATTCCAGGGTATTTCTCCAATTGCAGAAAGGTCAGACGTGGCAAAACAGATGACACCAACTGCTCACAACTTGTCCTGTGTCCCCAGAGTGGTGTGTGCTGGGGTCTGGCATCACACCTTGCACTGGAACATGGGCCAGACAGACGGTGGTGTGAGAGCAAGCCTCCTAATTATCTTCAGATGATTTAATTAAATGGTGCTAAACACATCCATGGTGTTGGTTCCTGGGTGATGGTCACGTTCCACTGCACAGGAGAATTAATTTGTCTTTGTTAGGGAGAACTAAGAGAACAAATCTCCATCTCCTGCCATGTTGAGTGTGTTGAAATGGAGAAGATCTGTACAGAACACAGCACAAAGCATATTCAGCTTCCATGAGGTCACCTCAGGAGAAGAGAGACAAGCTACCAGGAGACAGACTGCACAAATGTTTAATCTTGAGCAATGATATGGATATTTAGCAATTCTGTGGTGGTTTACTTCTTCTCATCTTGCCAACATCTAAACCTTAGGTCTGGAAATGTGGGCTATAAAGTGGAGAAGTGTCACAGCCCCATGCAAGGCTTTGGGGATGGGTACCATGAGGCTACCAATAGCCAAAAGGAGGTTTGAACCTGATATGTTCTGGTATGGTTGGACTCAATGATCTTGAAGGTCTTTTCCAACCAAAGGATTCCATGATTCTACACGTTATTGAGGCACCTGCTGGCTGAGAGCCTTTCTGTCATTGCATGGCTGGAGAAAGGCAGAAAGCAAAGCCCACATCATCTCATGGAGCTTAGGACACACTCCCATGCAATCCATCCTAACAAGGAACTCAACCTGGTGAAGATGTCATCTTCTTTATGTGGGAAAGTTCCTTTGTGGAGTTTCCCATTGAAATTCTCTCTTTGGACCCTCCCACTCACAACAAATCTGGTTTGGAAAGACCAACCTCAAAGGTTTGTTCAGGTTGCAGCAGAAAAGAATCTGAGGAATCACATGTTCATGGAAGAGCATTCTCCAGTGGAAATGTTTATTCTTTTTAATTTCATTTTTTCATTTGAATCCTTGGAAGTTTCTAAGACAATGCCATGAAAATTCTCATTTTCTGACCAAAGTCATATTTTGTTTCTAAAAGATCACACAAAATATTGGGAAAACCAAACAAAACCCAACAAAACTTCATTGAAAAATGAGTAGCCCAGCCTGAAGCTTTGTCCTCCAACATTGTGATTCTCTATCAATCTCTTGGGTGCTCAAGCACAGGCAAGGTGCCTTTGGGAGATGATGCTTCTCCAGGCTGGTCCCACTGTTTCTCCAAGTTCCTGTGGTGAAGACCATCTCCCATGGATCTGGTCTCAACAGATATTCCACCAAATATCATCTCTGATGGTGAAGGGAGTGGGAAATAGGAGCTTGCTGAGCTGTGCATCTCACAACTACTGCAAGAAGCTGAAGGGTGATGAAGATCACATCTGAAACCTGTAGGAAATGAGGAAGCTTCTCATGGTGAGACCCTGTTGGGAGAATTACACCCTGGTATGGAGCTGATACAACACACAACCCTTTGCAGTCCAGAAGAACAAGCCTTTATTGTCCTTTCAAAGCAACCCAAGTGCTACCAGCCAGCTGGAATGACCACCCTGAGCAGCTCCTGAAGATACAACCTGAAGTCCTACACAGCCTGGCATCACTCCTGTGCTCTCAGAGTGGACAAATCAGTCCAAAATAACACAAGTTTTAGTGTTTCTGCAGAGAAAGAGCATGAACAAGTAGACACAGAGCCATACCCTGGTTTCTCATGCTCTTCCCCAGGAAGCCCATGATCTCAAACCACCTTGAGGAGGCACCAGCAGGTTTCTGCTCTGCTGCTGGAAACTGGTGTGAGAGCTGGGACTCATCACCCACCATGCCATGTAATCAGACTTGTTGGCAAGTGCTATCAAATGGTAATTATTGTGATTTGCATAAATATAGGTGAGCTCATCAGCAGCAGCTGCTCCCTCCAAGCATGGACGCAGCGTGGTTGTGTCTGTGCTGAGCAGCAATTCTGGGGGAAAAACAGGGGGAAATAGCAGTGGAGGAGGAAACTGTGGGGTTGTGTGACATCACCCCTTGGTCACCAAGGGGGTTGCCATGCACATTGTCCTTCTAAGATGCCACCTTTACAGAATCCCAGAATGGCCTGGATAGGAAAAGCCCTTTAAGCTCATGGAGTCCAACCATGAACCCAACACTGACCAGTCCCCACTGACCCCTGTCCCTCAGCACTGTGTCTACACGACTCTTCAGTCCCTCCAGGGATGGGGACTCCACCACTGCCCTGGGCAACCCCTTCCAATGCCTCAGAACCCTTTCAGCAAAGAAATTCTTCCTCACATCCCATCTCAACTGCCCTGGCCACAACTGGAGCCCATTTCCTCTTGTCCTGGCCCTTGGTCCTTGGTGGAACAGACCCACCCCCACCTCTCTCCACCCTCCTTGCAGGGACTTGGACAGAGCCAGAAGGTCTCCCCTCAGCCTCCTTCTCTCCAGGCTCAGCACCCCCAGTTCCCTCAGCCGGGAACTCAGCACACTTGTGCTCCAGACCCTTCCCCAGCTCCGTTCCCTTCTCTGGACACGCTCCAGCACCTCCAGGTCCTTCTTGGACTCAGGGGCCCAACACTGAACCCAGCACTCGAGCTGCGGCCTCACCAGTGCCCAGGGCAGGGGGAAGATAAAAATCATCCAGTTCCAACATGAATTTAATAAACCAGCAGCATTTTATTGCTGCTCAACCTTGACCAGGCTCTTAAATCCACAACTTTATTCAATTTTAAGCCCATTTGAAGGTCCTTGTGTTTAAACCCCTGGCTGAGGTGTTGCTCAGGGATGATGTTGAGATTCCTGAGCAGAGACAGCAATGATTTTTTGATGTTCTTGCTGTAACTGGGAGCTTTTTCTTTTACTACACAGAAATCTCTTCTTGGCTGTGGGTGACAGCAGACCCAAAGGTTATAGATGGGTGCAATTTTTTGTGTTATTTGATTTGGAAAAGGAGAAGAGAGAAGTTTGGTTTTTTTTTAAAAAAAATAAAAATAAAAAGGTAGTTTAAGTTTTTAAATGAAAAGGGAACCAACAATTCATGGAGTTTTGACAGAGCACTCCATCATTTGCTCCTCTTCCAGGAACAAAAGAGAATTGGCAAGAAAAAAATGAGGACAATGAGGAAATACAAACTTTTTCCGAAGGGAAACACGAGGGCACAGAATCCCAGAGTGTCAGGGATTGGAAGGGACCTCGAAAGCTCATCCAGTCCAACCCCCTGCTGGAGCAGGAACACCCAGATGAGTTCACACAGGAAGGGGTCCAGGAGGGTCTTGAATGTCTCCAGAGAAGGAGACTCCACACCCTCCCTGGGCAGCCTGGCCCAGGGCTCTGGCACCCTCACAGGAAAGAAGTTCCCTCTCAAATCCAAGCAGAACCTCCTGTGTTCCAGCTCACACCCATTGCCCCTTGTCCTACCACTGGACACCACTGAGAAGAGCCTGGCCCCATCCTCCTGACACTCACCCTTCAGATATTGATCAACATTCATGAGGTCCCCCCTCAGCCTCCTCTTCTCCAAGCTCAAGAGCCCCAGCTCCCTCAGCCTCTCCTCATCAGGGAGATGCTCCACTCCCTTCATCACCTTGGTGGCTCTGTGCTGGACTCTCTCCAGCAGTTCCCTGTCCTTCTTGAACTGGGGGGCCCAGAACTGGACACAATATTCCAGATGTGGCCTCACCAGGGCAGAGTAGAGGGGGAGGAGAACCTCTCTGGACCTACTGACCACCCCCCTTCTAATGCCCCCCAGGATGCCATTGGGGTGCATGGGGCACAAGGGCACAGTGCTGGCTCATGGCCACCCTGCTGTGCACCCATCCTCCACCCCACCAGCTGTTGGTACCTCACAGTCACTTCTCCTTTGTGAAATAATTGCTGTCTGTGGTGGGTTTGGAGAAGGCTGAGGTTACTCTTCCCATAATAATGAAGATGAGAAAGGCAGTGAAATCCTTTCCTGGTGGCACCAAACATTTGTTATATTAGAAAATATCCATATTTTCTGCAGAGACACCCTTGAGGTGGTGTTTTGAGTGTTTTCTTACTGCATAAATACCCCAAATCCATTAGGAAAGTAGGAAAAAAGTTTCCAGAGGTTGAGTTTTTTTTAAAAAAACCCTGAAAATAATGATTTTTGCTTTGGCCAAATTTCTCCTCACTCTTTTTTTCTTCACCAAGTGGTAGCTGGAGGAAAGGGTGTTGTGTGTAACACTCCTATCAAGAAGCTTGTGGGAGAAATGAGTTTTTTATTGGAGTACAAGGTGGAGATGGTTCTCAAAGGGGTTTTTTTGCATCCAACAAATTTAAGCTGATGGCAAAGCCCGAGGCTGGGCAGATGAGGAGGTTCTAACGGGGCGTGCAACGCTTGATTCAAATTGATGGGCCATTGGAAAGTGCATCTCAGTGATGGTCATGATCATTCAGCTGCTCTTTAATGAGCTTGGCCTGATTGCCCTCTGTGCTTTTTGGAAAAAAAACCTGATTTTTGGAAGTGCTTCCAGGCTGAAACCCCAAAGTTGGTGCTAAATTCAGCTCATTCTTGCTTTTCTAAAAGAGAAGCTGATGGTAGATCAAGTTGGCCACCAACCTGACTCTGGGTTTCAAGCAAAAGCTTTGTATTTTTCCCCTCTGTTGATGAGAAATCCATGAGTCTGTGAAGTTTTGGCATGGCAGAAAGTGAAAGCTCTCTGGGTTTTGCTCTGTTTTCCTTTGAGCTGTTGGGTTCTTTCCAAACCTACGTCGGGAAGTGGAGGTTGGGTTGTGGGAAAAGCATGGCTGAGGCACCCTGGAGGGTTTATGCTGGAGGCCCTGATAAGCAAAACCACAGAATATTGCTCAGCTCAGCTTGCTGGGCTAGACAGAGCTTCAAAAAAACCTCCCTGAGCTGTGTGCTGGGCATGGTCCATCAGAAATCAAACTCCTAATGAGAGGCACAGCAAGGCTTGGTTTCTCTCCAGGCTATAGATGCACAAATGTTTTGAAAGGAAGCAGAAACACTGTGGATTTTTCATAGCCTGGAACTAGGAGATCCATTCCTTCCTGAAAAACATCTCAACTTACACAGCAAGATCATATCCATCAACAGCCCCACGCTCGTTGGACTGCCAGCATCTCCCTGTGGCCTGGTCCTCAGGGGCAGGGTTGGCTCTGTGCTTTGGGCAGGGAAAAACTTGATGACACGCAACAAGGACAAGTGTTGGGAGTTGCACCTGGGCAGGAACAACCCCAAGTTCCAGGATAGGTTGGGAGATGATCTCCTAGAGAGCAGTGTAGGGGAAAGGGATCTGGGAGTGCTGGTGGGCAGCAGGGTGACCATGAGCCAGCACTGTGCCCTTGTGCCCCAGGCACCCCAATGGCATCCTGGGGGGCATTAGAAGGGGGGTGGTCAGTAGGTCCAGAGAGGTTCTCCTGCCCCTCTACTCTGCCCTGGTGAGGCCACATCTGGAATATTGTGTCCAGTTCTGGGCCCCCCAGTTCAAGAAGGACAGGGAACTGCGTGAGAGAGTCCAGCACAGAGCCACCAAGGTGATGAAGGGAGTGGAGCATCTCCCTGATGAGGAGAGGCTGAGGGAGCTGGGGCTCTTGAGCTTGGAGAAGAGGAGGCTGAGGGGGGACCTCATTAATGTTGATCAACATCTGAAGGGTGAGTGTCAGGAGGATGGGGCCAGGCTCTTCTCAGTGGTGTCCAGTGATAGGACAAGGGGCAATGGGTGTGAGCTGGAACACAGGAGGTTCTGCTTGGATTTGAGAGGGAACTTCTTTCCTGTGAGGGTGCCAGAGCCCTGGGCCAGGCTGCCCAGGGAGGGTGTGGAGTCTCCTTCTCTGGAGACATTCAAGACCCTCCTGGACACCTTCCTGTGTGATCTCATCTGGGTGTTCCTGCTCCAGCAGGGGGTTGGACTGGATGAGCTTTGAGGTCCCTTCCAATCCCTGACACTCTGGGATTCTGTGATTCTGTGCTCTCCCTCCCTAGGGCTTCAGGCTGTCATCCAGATGGACAAACTCCATGGAAGGAGAGAAGCACTGTGAAGGTAGAGGAGGGATTGAGAAGCTCAACATGGGCCTCCCAGTACCTGAAGGGGCTCCAGGAAGGCTGGGGAGGGACTTTGGCCAAGGGCAGGGAGTGACAGAACAAGGGGTGATGGCTTGAAAGTGTCAGAGGGGAGATGGAGCTGAGATGTGAGGAAGAAATTGTTTGGTGTGAGGGTGGTGAGACCCTGGCCCAGGTTGGCCAGAGAAGCTGTGGCTGCTCCTCCCTGGAAGTGTTCTGGGCCAGGTTGGATGAGGCTTTGAGCAACCTGGTCTAGTGGAAGGTGTCCCTGCTGCTGGCAGGGGGGTTGGACTGGATGAGCTTGAAGGTCCCTTCCAGCCCAAACCAGTCTGGGATTCTATCTGACAGAGAAACCATGGGACACATCACCATGGGAAAATGGCCAAATATACATATAATATATATATATTTATAAATATATATATTTATATATATAAATATAATATATATTTATAAATATATATATTTATATATAAATATATATATTTATAAATATATATTTATATATATAAATATAATATATATAAATATAATATATATAAATATAATATATATATAAATATATATATTTATATATATAAATATAATATATATATATAATGGGCCAAATTCCTGCTTCCCATAGACATCTTCCTCCAAACCCATCAGCAGATGCTGGTGGTGGAGTTGGGATGCTTTGCACAAGCCTAACTTGGAGGTGGATAAAATTACCTGATAATAAATAACCAAGTGCTGCAGTCAGCTGGGGTGAGCCTGGATTTGAGTGGGGAATTCAGCTGTATTTTTGGACAGGAAGGAGTTATTTCATTCCCTTTCTCCCCAGATGGGTAGAACTCCTCCAGAAAATCAAATTCAGGATTACCAGCCATGTAAATATACATTTTTTTGCAAGCTGTAATGGATTAAAAATGCTTATGGAGCTTTTATAAAGGAAAAAAATCACTATAATCATCATAAAAATCTCTATCTTACAGATGTATTTAATGGAAATATACACACTGGGAATGTTTGCTTCCTCTTTTGCTGAAAACAGATAATGTGGTGCAGAAATATTTGATGGAAATTTATATTATACATGGAATTAATTTACTGTTTCACTTAAATAACTCCTTCCTTAGAGCAGCAATTGTTAATGGCAACGTGTTGGAAAGATGTTTATTCTAAAAAGTAATGTTTTCATGGGGTTTTTTTGCCCCAAATGCTATGTGACAACCAACATTTCATTTTTTTTTCATTTTCATTTTATTTTTTTCTTTTTTTTTTCCTGCAGAGATCTTTGTAGGGCTCTAGGAGTCGTCCTCAAATGATTTTCTTGGTTATCACCTGGAAGGATGATGTTTTCCCCTAGGAGATGTGGATCAGTGGTGCTGTGGGGAGAGAAAAATGAGTGAAAACTCAATTTTGATGAGGGTAAAAAATCACTTTGCTTTTCTTGCTCTTCCATTTACCCCATTGAAGCACTAAATTTCATTTTTTTCCCAGAAATCTGGAAAGAATAAAGGACAAAAAACCCCCAAAGTGATGGAATATTGTGTCCGGTTCTGGGCCCCCCAGTTCAAGAAGGACAGGGAACTGCTGGAGAGAGTCCAGCACAGAGCCACCAAGGTGATGAAGGGAGTGGAGCATCTCCCTGATGAGGAAAGGCTGAGGGAGCTGGGGCTCTGGAGCTTGGAGAAGAGGAGGCTGAGGGGGGACCTTATTAATGTTGATCAATATCTGAAGGGTGAGTGTCAGGAGGATGGAGCCAGGCTCTTCTCAGTGGTGTCCAGTGATAGGACAAGGGGCAATGGGTGTGAGCTGGAACACAGGAGGTTCTGCTTGGATTTGAGGGGGAACTTCTTTCCTGTGAGGGTGCCAGAGCCCTGGGCCAGGCTGCCCAGGGAGGGTGTGGAGTCTCCTTCTCTGGAGACATTCAAGACCTGCCTGGACACCTTCCTGTGTGATCTCATCTGGGTGTTCCTGCTCCAGCAGGGGGTTGGACTGGATGAGCTTTCGAGGTCCCTTCCAATCCCTGACCCTCTGGGATTCTGTGAAAAATAGGTTTTTGGGGGGGTTTTTTGTGTGTTTTTTGTTTGTCTTCTCTTTTTTTTTTACCCATCCATAACCACCAGCTTATAATAATTGAGCGCTTTTCGTGGAGCTCCAGTTGTTTTTTTCTCCAACTCCCAAGTGCTTTTCATGTTTTTGGGTCATGTTATTTCCAGCAGTCTCAGCATCAACCAAACCCTTGTTTATTATGTGGACAAGTGTCTGAGTTTCTATGAGACATCATGATTTGTCCATGCCTCCAGTGCTGGGGCCACCAACAGCACAAGGACATGGACCCACTGGAGCCAGTGCAGAGGAGGCCACCAGGATGATGCCAGGGCTGGAGCAGCTCTGCTGTGAGGACAGGCTGAGAGAGTTGGGGCTGTTCAGCCTGGAGAAGAGAAGGCTCCAGGGAGACCTTCTAGCGGCCTCCCAGTGCCTGAAGGGGCCTCTAAGAAGCTGGGGAAGAACTGCTCAGAAGGGCAGGGAGCAATGGGACAAGGGGTGATGGTTCTAAATTAGAAAAGGGTCAATTTAGGTTGGATATGAGGAAAAAGTTCTTCAATATGAGGGTGGTGGATCACTGGAACAGGTTGCCCAGAGAGGCAGTGGAGGCCCCATCCCTGGAGATACTCAAGGTCAGGCTTGATGGGGCTCTGAGCAACCTGCTCTGGTGAAGATGTCCCTGCTCACTGCAGGGGGGTTGGACTGGATGACCTGTGGAGGTCCCTTCCAACCCAAACCATTCTATGATTCTATGGCTCTATGGTTTTAGTTGTCCTCTCTATGGTTTTATCTGTCCCCCATTCCTTCAGGTCCAGCAGCCCCCAGACACTGGTCAGGAGAAGACATTAACTGATATTTCCAGCCTGAAAGCTGGTGGGAACGGAGCCTGGTTGCATTGCTTGGCCATCAGCTTGATGCTGTTGCTACTAACAACCTGATCCTGGTCTGCTCTGCTCTGAGGGCCAAACTCAGGACACATGGGCTTAATTAAATCAGTTTATTTAATAAGAGTAGCCAGATGGCCTGATGTTCTTGTGCTCTGGAAGTCTGGGGTGGTTTGGTTTCTTCTCCAGATCAGTAAGGAGCTGCTTGGTTGCAAGGTAAGAGCGAAGAGCTTTGCAGAGGCACCTTTCTCCTGCATCTTGTCTTATGTTCTCACTAGAGGAGAAGAATGAATCCATCTGAGCCCAGGTTGCATGAGTCTAAATTGATCTCTGTGTTTCAAGTAGACAACAGTTTTGTTTGGTGGCTTTAGTGGAGTTGTTCCTGACTCACATGGGTGCAGATGTGACTATATCAGGTGTTTATGGACTTCTCTTCCCCTTGTAATGCAGAACAAGTCTTATGAGGAGCAGTTGAGGGAACTGGGGGTGTTGAGCCTGGAGAAAAGGAGGCTGAGGGGAGACCTTCTGGCTCTGTCCCAGTCCCTTGGAGGAGGGTGGAGAGAGGTGGGGGTGGATCCCTTCAACCAAGGGACAGGACAAGAGGAAATGGCCTCAGGTTGCACCAGGGGAGGTTCTAACATCTTTCCACGTACTCTTCCTGGCTAATGCATGGAAAGCTTCTCTATTTCCTGATAAGCCCCCAACTGCAGAGTATCTCTGAAGGCTTTCTGTCCTTGAGTGGGACCATGGAAAAGATAAATAACTGCTGAGTAACTGTTTGGCAGAACATAATCATGAGAAGGACTTGGAGGAAAAGAGCTGTGGGAAACATCAGGGCTGATGGGGCCAATGATTGCCCAGGAGCCTGTTTCAGCTCAGCTCCAGCCCTTCCCAGGAGAGAGGGAGGAGAAGAATGTGACCATAGAGGTGGTGAACACCTGAAGCTGTGAGTGATCTGGGGGAATAATAATATTTGGGTTTTATGGTGAGGTGGGACTGTAGTAGGCTGATGGGCAGCACTTGACTGGTTTCCTGCCAAGCAACCTGAAAATGATGTGATCAACTGATTGCCCCAGTGGAGAAGACAACTTCAAGGTCCTGGGAACAAAACTAAGCTGAGGCCAGAGCAGTGTGAAAGACTCATGTTTAAAATTTGCCTTTTTATAAGTACAGGTTTGTGATGAGGGACTGGGCATGGTCATGTCTGAAGAGGAACCCAGTTGATGTGAGATGTGATGGGTGGTTGGTGAGGTGGGTTGGGTGGTTGGGCAGTAGTCAATGCAGTGTCTACAACTTGTTCTTAGGGACTGCATGAGGAATAAGGACATTTTGAGACATTGTTATAGGCTGTGGGGTGTCAAAAGGGTTTTTTTGAGTAGAAAATTATGGTTTTAGTAAACCCAGGATGGTTATCTGATGGAGATCCATGGATCAGCTGTGAGGAAAGCCAACTGGGTGAACTCTCTTAGTCTCTGCCCAAACCAGAAGAATTTAATCTAAGTTTTCTCATGCTACTTAAACCTGGGAACACTTGTTGGACCTTTCAGGTCCTCAGTTACAAAGCTTCCTTAGAAATCTTGAGATCTGATGCTTTCCTAAGTAGAAAGTGTGTAGCAAACTCTGGATAATTGAATATTGACCTCATTCCAGTAGACAAAGAGGTGATGATGGGTTAGAAATCTATCAGGTCATCTCAATGCTTCCTTTGTGCAGGAGAGAAGATGGCATTGACCACTGATGCATAATTTTGGGGCTGTTAAAGGTTGAGTTACCCAAAGCTTTAAATCATTGTGGATGTGAGTGGAAACTTAATGAGTTGCTACTGGGGTGGGGTGGAAACAGAACTAAAGAAGAACATCCTACAAAGTGCCTCCAAAATATTAAAGCTTGACAGCAGATCTATGAAAACATTGTTATAGGAGTGCACAAAAGAGGAGAAAGTGGGGTAAATGGTGATGAATGTGGGAGGAGGTTCAGATCTCTGGCACATTTCATCAATGCCTTTTCTTTCTCATGTGTGGCCAATAAATGATGATCTTCATAAAACAAGGAACTCAATTAGGTGACATGCAAACCTCATGGAGTTCAACAAGGTCAAGTGCAAGGTCCTGCACTTGGGTCAGGGCAACTCTGAGCAGGAATAGGGGCTACTCCATTCTTGTGAGACCCCACCTGCAGTGCTGGGGTCACCAACAGCACAAGGACATGGACCCACTGGAGCCAGCCCAGAGGAGGCCACCAGGATGATGCCAGGGCTGGAGCAGCTCTGCTGTGAGGACAGGCTGAGAGAGTTGGGGCTGTTCAGCCTGGAGAAGAGAAGGCTCCAGGGAGACCTTCTAGCGGCCTCCCAGTACCTGAAGGGGCTCCAGGAAGGCTGGGGAGGGACTTTGGCCAAGGGCAGGGAGGGACACACCAAGGGGTGATGGCTTGAAAGTGGCAGAGGGGAGATGGAGCTGAGATGTGAGGAAGAAATTGTTTGGTGTGAGGGTGGTGAGACCCTGGCCCAGGTTGGCCAGAGAAGCTGTGGCTGCTCCTCCCTGGAAGTGTTCTGGGCCAGGTTGGATGAGGCTTTGAGCAACCTGGTCTAGTGGAAGGTGTCCCTGCTGCTGGCAGGGGGGTTGGGACTGGATCAGCTTTAAGGTCCCCTCCAACCCAAACCACTCTGGGATTCTATGAACATCTGGCTCCATGTGGACAGTGTAGAGTGACTGGGGACTGGGAAGTGATGGGAGTGCTGTGGTTACTCCTGGTCTGTATCTGGATTATAATGGAAAGTATGGGAAGTGCTGAGGAGGGTTCAGATGAAGTTCAGATGAGCTTCCTTGAGTTACTCTGCACAGTGTAGATAACACATGAAAACTGTAGCTTAAAAACCCCCAAACTCTTTAGCTAGAGGGTGTAAACTGATCACTGGTTGTGTTCTGGTGGAGGAAGAACTTTCCCTGCATGCAGGTGTTTGATCTTGGTCCACTTGATTGCTCATTTCAAGAGACCCAACCATCACTAGGCAGTGATGGGCTAACCTCCTCTTCACCTTTTTCTCCTGTTTATATCTTGTTAGCTCAGCATAGGAACTCTTCTGAAATAAGACAGAAAATCCAAAGCTGATTGCTCCTCTCGTTGGGTTTGGCTCTGCAATGTGTAGACCACACTAAAACTCATGAAACATCTGTGAAGATGCTGGAATTTAGGTTTTTACTGGAGAAAATGGTCATATTTATATTAAACTCCCCCAATTTCTGTCAACTTTTCTCCCTGAACAAATATTTAGAGCAAGACCAAAAGCTCCTGGCTCCAGGGAAAGGCACAAAAGGGACTTTTAATGGTGATGTTAACCCAACCTTATCTAGAGAAGCTTAAATGTGCTGGTGGAACGTGAGGTACAAGCAGAGTGAGATGGCAATACTAGTTGGTGTAATGCATGAGTAGTTTCTGACATAAGGAAGTAGAAGGGTGGTTGATCTTTAACCAGTTGGTAGGAAAGACTTTTCTTTCACACTTGACAGCTCCTTGTAGCCATGTTTCATCATCTCCTGTTGAGGTCTTGCTGGCTTTTCTATGTGCTATGGAGACATCTTGGTTGTTCTTCATCTCCTATTGAGGTCTTGCTGGCTTTTCTATGTGCTATGGAGACATCTTGGTTGTTCATCATCTCCTGTTGAGGTCTTGCTGGCTTTTCTACGTGCTATGGAGACATCTTGGTTGTTCATCATCTCCTGTTGAGGTCTTGCTGGCTTTTCTACGTGCTGTGGAGACATCTTGGTTGTTCATCATCTCCTGTTGAGGTCTTGCTGGCTTTTCTATGTGCTATGGAGACACCTTGGTTGTTCATCATCTCCTGTTGAGGTCTTGCTGGCTTTTCTATGTGCTATGGAGACATCTTGGTTGTTCATCATCTCCTATTGAGGTCTTGCTGACTTTTCTGTGTGCTATGGAGACACCTTGGTTGTTCTAGATGAGTTGGATATATCTGTACTGGGTGGGAAGTGGACTTCAGAGTGCTGCCTAGAAGAGCTTATCCTGAAGAAATGTGTGGTCTTGTGGTAGGGTTCCAAGTGTCTTGTGTGAGCATCTGTTCTCTGCATCTTGGGCAACCTGAAGGCTTCTTGCTCTGGCCCTGATCTTCCTTGGATCAAGCATGGCTGGGATGTCTGAGCTGATTAATCTCAGCCTGAGTTCATTTTGCCAATACAGAAAATATCAATGTCTGGAGCCATGTTCTCAGGTGATCTTCAAGTGGTTGCTGGGACAATGTGTATTGTAGGCCTGGTGGCTTTTCTTCTGGGGAAAGGAGAGAAATAAGAGTGCATGTCAAACCTCAAGGTTGTCTTTTAATTCTTCTCTAGTCCTCAATGTCCTTCCATGAAACATGGAAAGAGAAAGGTACCTAAAGAGATGGAGCTTTGGCATTAACATTCTCCTGGAGAAGGACATCTGCAGGTAGAAAAAAAGACCTTGAGACCCCAGGGCAGGTCAAGGATCTACAGAAGGAAAATTATTTCTGGATCATCTTTGCCACACTTATATTTAGGCTCTTCTGTTGCTGTTCCAGGATCTGCTGGTACTTATCTACCATATGGTCTTTGTGGCAAGCTGGTGGGAACACTAATTTGGTCTCCTATTTCTAGTAACTTGGTGTCTCCACCAGAGCAGATGCAATCTGCTCACATATAAAAATGATCTCTTGTTGAACAAAAAAAGTCCTGTAGACAAGCTTGAAATAGCTGTGCTATTTGTGCTGTGGAAGGAGAAATTCATCCTGGAGCTGAAAGAAAACTTCCTGACAGAGTTGTGAGCAGAGATGTATCAAGGCAGCAGTTCTGACCACAAATGGTGGCAACTGAGAAGAAAGAAGTGTGGCTTGGTCCCCCTGAAATGGAGAAAGGGTGTGAGAATTGCATATCTTGAGTCTGCTACTGCTTGCCACAGTAAACTGTGAGTCCTTGTGGAGTCCTCTACTGGGGTATGTGTGGGCTTGGGTGGCTGCTCTTCAACTGAGATCTTCTGTGCTGGAGCATGAAGCCTCCAGCAATGGGTGATCTCTGATTTACTGACCCCTTCTCTAGCAGATACGACACTGGTGTACACTGATACATGGGCAGATGATGGAGAGATGTGTTCCTCTTTTCTCAACCTCAGACTCTGAGTTCATGTTATCTTTAGGAACCAGTGCTGAAGAACATCTATTTTCATAGTGGCCATAGGGTGTGGTGGTCTCAGGAGGTAGAAGGTATCACATGAGGGTTATGGGAAAGGTATGACACATGATGGGCAGCAAGGGAAAGGCCCAGTTTCATGGAGTCATGGAATGTTGTGAGATGGACCCACCAGGATGATGGAGTCCAGCTCCTGTCCCTGCACAGGACAAGCCCAACATTCACACCATGTCCCTGAGGGCCTTGGCCAAATGCTGCTGGCACCTTGTCAGGCTTGGGGCCATCAGCACCTCCCTGGGGAGCCTGTGCCAGTGCTCCACCACCCTCTGCCTCAAGAACCTTTTCCTCATGGCCAACCTCCCCCTCCCCTGCCACATCTTCCTGCCATGGCCTCTGCTCCTGGCGTTGGTGGCCAGAGAGAAGAGCTCAGCGCCTGCCCCTCCTCTGCCCCTGGGGAGGAAGTTCCAGACCGCCAGGAGATCTCCTCTCAGTCTCCTCTTCTCCAGGCTGAACACACCAAGTGCCTTCAGCTTCTCCTCACACCCTTCCCCTCTGAACCCTTCCCCAATGTTGTGTCCCTCCTCTGGACACCCTCCAGCAGCTTTAGATCCTTTTTCTCCTGTGGTTTGACATCTTGTGGTGTCAGATGAAATTTTTCCTCCAGAAGACTGGAGGAAAATGCAAAGGGTAGATGGAGATGAACAAACAGCAGCTCAGCTGCTACAGACCTGTGGGTTTTCTGTGGTGGTACCATGGTAATGGAAAACATGGTGGTGTGGAGAAGAAAGGGATGTCTGAGTCACCTTTCTACATGATTTTGCTGCTGAAACATGGAAGGATCTGACCCACAAACCAGGATGGCTGATGGGGACAGTAGGGTTCTTCATGAGATGACCTGCATGGAGTTTCTGTGAGTCCCCAGACCACCCTTCTGGTCTTTCTCCCTGATGCTGAACCAGACTGAGAGTGAGTGGAGAACATCAAAGCTGATGAATCCACTCAAGTGCTCCAGTCCCTCCTTGCAGGATTTGGAACCACTGGTGTTCAAGTGGTCAAAGCTAAGTGCTACATGGTGGATTCTGACCTCCAAACCCTCAACTGGTGGAATTTTCCCTGCAGCTTTGGAAATGTCTACAAGGTTTTTATCCCCCTTATTCCAAAACATCTCTTCTATGTGTAAATGTTTCATTTTCTATCTCCTCTGATGCATTATTTAGCTGAAAAGCTTTGTTGGGACTTGAGTCCCATCAATGATAAGGAGATGTGCAACATGAAGATAATGGTTCTATCTCCCAGTTTTCTTGAAGGCCAGGAGGTTTTGGTGGGGTTGTATTACCTGAAAATGAAACCAGTGAAGGCAAGCAAACCAACTTGGCTTCCCATGAAGTGTGGGATATATTAATTCTGGGGTGCATAGTTCACATGGAAGAATAAAAGTGGGACTAAAACCCTCAAAAAAACATCAAAAAGGCAGATTTTGTGGTTTCTTGAGTATCTTCTCCCTGGGGAACCTAATAGGAGAGCTTGGCTGTTGAGCCTGTTCCAGTTGAAGAACTGCAGCTATAGTTCCTGGAGGAAAGACATTTAAGGTTAGAGAAATACAATTGAGTGTTGAGATGACTTGGAACAAATTGTATTTGTCTCACTCTAGGAAACCAGAACAAAACATTTCGGTTTGAAGGCTTCTGAGAT
Source organism: Caprimulgus europaeus (assembly GCA_907165065.1). The sequence continues at coordinate 80,563,627 of OU015527.1, forward strand.
GTTTTATTTGGGGATGAAAGGTTTTTTTATTTTAAATAAATAATAAAAAATTCAATGTATTTCTCTGAAGTACTGAGATGTCTTCAAATTGCCTCTTCAGAACTCACTTTTCCAAATCATCAATCTCAGGATGCTTTGTAAAAAGGAAATTCATTTTTTCTACCAGGCTTGTTGATTTGAGGAGATGCCTCATTCAGTGGTGCTACCATGAGAACAAGACTTGAATGGATCATAGGACACAGATAAACTGTGACACTACATGCTCCTCTTGGGTCTGCATCTCTCCAAGGTGCCAACAAGCCAGAAAGGGACCAAGACAACCCCAGTAAAATCAGTTTGTGCTCCATTAGGAGAAAGTCTGATCAGTTTTCCTGGAAGAAAAAAGATGGATGAAGTGGTTTTAATTTTCCCAGGAGAGCATTTAACTTCTAATGGTGGGAATGGATCATTGTGGTGGTTTGATCCACAGTGGGACCATGTGGTCCTGCATTCACCCCCCAACCTGGTGAGATGGGATGGGAGACACGGGATTGGGATGAGGACAGGGAGGGCTCACTCACCAGGGATGGGCACGGGCAACACAGACTCCACTTGGGGAAGAAAAATCCATGTAATGAGTTCCCAATCAATCAGAGTAGGACAGTGAGACACAACAACCACCTCTGACAGCACCTTCCCCCACCCCTCCCTTCTCCCCGGGCTCCCAGCACTTTGCTCCCCATTTCTGTCCCTTCTCCCCCAGCAGCACAGGGGACAGGGAATGGGGGTTCACTCAGGTCACCTCTGCTGCTCTTCCCAGCATGAAAGTCCAGGAACAAGATGTTCCAGAGCAGCTTCCCATGGAGTCATGGACCTCTTTGGGCTCAGCTCCTGGCTCCGGCATGGGGACACCCACAGGCTGCAGAGTCACCCCCACTCTGGGGGTCCCACCCCCGCTCTGGCAGCGAGTGACTCTTGGGGTCCCAATTCCAGTCACAGCTGCCCTCAGGCTCAGCTTCTCTGCTCCAGTGTGGGGTCCTCCATGGCCTGCACGGGAGTCTCTGCTCCAGCATTGAACCTCCATGGGCTGCAGGGGACTTTGTCTTCTCCATGGGTTGAACTGGGTGTGGGTCCTTGTCCTTCTTTCTGGCAGAGAAGCTCTGTCTGTCTGTCCTTTGTTTAGGTCAATGGTCTTTTGTTTGGTCAACTGTTTCTCCTCCAGGTTCTCTCCACATTCTTCTTCTCAGGACACTCCTTCCCCTCACCACTATGGATTCCCAGAGGTGTTTCTCTGGTGCTCACTGGCCCAGCCTGGGCTGGGAGGTCTCCACCTTGGAGCCAGGGGAGCTAAGGTTGGAGAATATAATAAAACTGGAAGGTGGGAGGAAACCAACTTCCAGTTACTGGACAGGAGAGTAAAATGTTTAAAGAATGTTAGAATTAATGGGCTTCTGCTAATTGTATTATGTAATAAATGTTATATTGAGGTCTTACATGAGACTGAGGGGTGAGGGAGTTAACTTCTGAGAACCAGAGACTCATGGAATGGTTTAGGTTGGAAGGGACCTTAAAGCTCATCCAGTCCCAACCCCCCTGCCAGCAGCAGGGACACCTTCCACTAGACCAGGTTGCTCAAAGCCTCATCCAACCTGGCCGAGAACACTTCCAGGGAGGAGCAGCCACAGCTTCTCTGGCCAACCTGGGCCAGGGTCTCACCACCCTCACACCAAACAATTTCTTCCTCACATCTCAGCTCCATCTCCCCTCTGCCACTTCCAAGCCACCATCTCTTGTTCTGTCACTCCCTGCTCTCCACCCAGCCTGGGGTTGTGCTTGGGGTTGCCCTGACCCAGGGGCAGGACCTTGCCCTTGGCCTTGTTGAACTCCAGGAGGTTTGCACGGTCCCACCTCTCCAGCCTGTCCAGGTCCCTCTGGATGCCATCCCGTCCCTCCAGTGTGTCAACCAAGCCTCACAGAAAAATAAGGTGAGGAGAAAAATAATCAGAAAAGAGTTTTTAAAAGAATTCCCTCTGAAATTGTAGCCTGATGGCAAAACTTTGGACCTTGCCATGCAGAAGATACTGGTGAGAAGATTTCTTTTTTCTTCTCTAGCTTATCTGCAGCTCCTTGGTCTATGTCCACCTTGTTCTTGTGACTTCTCTGATCAGAGAGACACCAGATCTGGATTATTTTCTAAAGAATATTTCACCTGTAGAGAGTTTGGAGTGTTTGGGTTTGTTTGATGGAAACCAAGGTCATGCCACAGGCAAGGGCTTACCGTGGTTCAGCAGTAATGACATCTGCTGTGTGACACAGTGACATCCCAGATGTGACCAGTTGTATGACACAGAGGCTATTCCCATGCTGAAAAGCTATGGTCCAGCATCACAGTGTTGAAGAAGTCAAGAAGGAAACAGCAGGTGATGAGTTAGGTGTCTGAAGATGGACATGGGGAGTCTGGTGTGCAAGAACATCACTGGTTGGACCCAAAAGTGCTTATCTTGCCCTCAATCCAGCCCTGGTGTGCCATTTTCTTCCTGAGTACTGAGTTCTTCAAGCATTTTTTGGTCTACTCTGCTAGATGGTGCTGTTGCCCTGGTTTCTGAGAGGAGTTTGCAAGCTGCTCCTCAGCAGATGGTCCTCGGAGATGAATTAATGCTTATTCAATTAATGTCCATTGTATCAGCCAGAGCTTTTGGAGAGAAAAAAAACCCATAAAGATCCTGTGTTCCAGAAACTGCAAAGAGCTGGAGCTGCTCAAAGCACCTCTGCTGCCAAACCAACCTTCTTCACCAGCCTGAGGTGGGCCAGATCTCCTCCTGGATGTGCTGCTGGACCGAGATGCTGGATCGATGGTCTGGTGTGGTTGGAACAACTCCTGCTGCTGTACAAGCAAGATCCTTAATCTCCTGGTATTAAAGGAACAAGGAAAAACAAACTCTAGGGGAATATCAGGAGATTAGGAGAAGAAATGAGGTTGTGCAGCTGTTAAAATACCATTTTTAACTTGATTCCAACAATAAATTGAGGGATTTGAATAGGGGGGAAAAAATACTTTTAAATTTGAGCAGGTAGAAATTATTTCTCTGCAAATCAGGAGGAATTTTATTGCCCTTAATAATGATGTTTAATATTGATCTGCCTTTTTTTCTTTGAGGAATATCTCCAAATACTTCTGGAATTATCCAAGCAGTGCCAGGGAAAGGCACTCATTGCTCAGGCAGAAAAACCTTAATCATTAATATCATTAATATCATTAATATCATTAATATTAATATCATTAATATCATTAATATCATTAATATCCTTTTTGGCAATTAAAATAACAGACAAATCTGCTTGGGGGACTGAGATAAACACTTAAAAATGGTGATATTTGGGGTTTTTTAGGCTCTTTGGGCAAAGAACTGAGCCAATATTAGCACTAGAGCTACTAAATAGCTATAAAAAGACATTTTTAGACACCTGAGCTCAAGATTCAGTGCCCAAACCCACTTGTTTTTCTGCTGCTGCTCTTTGCTCACCTATCCAGGCTCTGCTGCAGGTGACCACAATGGGGTTGAACACAAAGTGGACCTAACTGAATCATTTTTCTCTTGACACAGGCTACAGTTGGGCAGATCTTTCATTTATGTGGCACCAAAAATGTGGTTTATATTTTTTTTATCCTCTTTGTGTCACATTTAAAGGGTTTCTTGGTTAACTCCACCATTTCCCACGTGTGCACCTTGTTCTTGTGCATGTTCCATGTGGGATTCCAGCTCCATCAGGAGTAATTAAATCTCATCCTAGTGCTGGGTTGGGAGCAAGTTGGGGTGCTGGGTGTGCCCCTCACTTTGTGCCTCTCATGATTTAGGCTGCAGCTTTGCAGGGTTCAGATCTCCTGCAGGGTAGGTTCTCCTAAACAACAAGTCCAAGCTGGGAAGGATGGACAGATGGATATGGCCCTTTTGTCTCTCCTGGTGGAGCTCTTCTATCTCACCCAGCTCATTAAAGATTCATTGCTGCAATGTTGAACCCAACTCTCCTCCATCCCAGCTGACCTCCTGGCTTGTGGAGCTCCAGGGCTGCTTGCTGGCCTGATAAATAATTAATTACTGCACAAAGTGGAGTGGCTCTGCCATGTGGTGACAGCATCAGGTCAGTGCTGGGGTAACAAGCAGCACCTGAGCTTCAGAGGTGACCTCTGGCTGCACAGGAGATGGGGCTGCCTGTGGTCTCAGTTGGATGAAAACCCCAAGCAAGCAGGCAACTATTTTCTGGTGTTTTTCCACCCAAAGTGGCAGAAAGGTCAGGGGTGGAGAACAATGTTGTTTTGGAGGTGCTCTGGAGATTCCAGGGAGCAGAAGATGCCTCACAAGCAGCTACATTTAGAATAGAGTCATAGGGGTTGATAAATACCTTTAAGATCATCAAGTCCAACCATGAACCCAACACTACCAATTCCACCTCCAAACCATGTCCCTCAGCACCTCATCTACCTGTCTTTGGAATCCCACCAGGGAAGGTGACCCCACCACTTCCCTGGGCAGCCTGTGCCAGTGCTTGGCTACCCTTTGGGTGAAGAAATTCTTCCTCAGATCCAATCTGAACGTCCCCTGGTGCAACTTGAGGCCATTTCCTCTTGTTCTATCACTTGTTACCTGGGAGAAGAGACCAACCCCCACCTGTCTATGCCCTCCTTTCTGGAGGTTGCTGAGGTTGATGTGGCTGGACAGGAAGGAGAAGGTTTTAAAGTCTGGGAGTGGGTGTTCCATTGGCTGCTGAAACAGGAGGGGGTTGAGGTGTAAATGGGCAGTGTCAACTCCCCCTGTGGGCTAGTGGGCTTGCACAGAGAGACCTGTGGGACAGCAGGGTGGTCTGGACTGCCCCAAAATGTTCCTCAGTGAGCCTTGAGAGACCCCTTATAGCCTGAGCCAAGGTGATTGCATCAATCTTATTTGGGTGGCACCATGGTTACTAAGCCTGGATGTTCTAAAGGGCCCTAAGTGACTTGTCTACAGCCCCACAAAGAATTTCTTCTTCACATCTCAGCTCCATCTCCCCTCTGCCACTTTCAAGCCATCACCCCTTGTTCTGTCACTCCCTGCCCTTGGCCAGAGTCCCTCCCCAGCCTTCCTGGAGCCCCTTCAGGTACTGGGAGGCCGCTAGAAGGTCTCCCCGGAGCCTTCTCTTCTCCAGGCTGAACAGCCCCAACTCTCTCAGCCTGTCCTCACAGCAGAGCTGCTCCAGCCCTGGCATCATCCTGGTGGCCTCCTCTGGGCTGGCTCCAGTGGGTCCATGTCCTTGTGCTGTTGGTGGCCCCAGTACTGGAGGCAGCACTGCAGGGGGGGTCTCAGGAGAGCGGAGCAGAGGGGCAGAATCCCCTCCCTGGCCCTGCTGCCCACGCTGCTCTGGGTGCAGCCCAGGACACGGTTGGCACCTTAGATGCCATCCTTGAAGCCAGTTGAGAAACTGCATGGAAAGTTATGCAGTTGAGAAGAGAGAGGACTTTTTGGGTGGTCTTCATTGCTAGAGCTTGACCTTACCATATAAATTTGATTTTTCCTGAGCCAAACTCTTGCAGTTATTTATTAATTTATTATTATTATAACAAATCTTGATTAGCAATAATAATGGAGATATTAATTTCTTTCTTCATCAGCTGCACTCTGAAACCAAACTTGTTCTACCAACCTAAGAGCTTGCAGTAATTTGTGGCCACCATCCTTGTTTTTCTAAGGAAGTTTGAGTGCCTCAAAGGAAATATTCTGCAGTTCCTAGAAATTAGACTCCTTTGAATTGCACCAAAAATGATAACACTTAAATTACTGGTTAACTTTCTAATTTTAAAGTGAAAAACCTTAATTTCTGACACATTTTATTGAGATTTCAGGAGGTAGTAATTAACTTTTAATTAGTAGATCAGGAATAAGCTATGTATCTTCATCTGTTACGCTGTGATTCCTGAAATATATTAGTATTCATCCCCCAGAATTGATTAAATTTAACATGCATTCACTCTCTTGTTCCACCTTTGTAATGTCTATTTTGGAATCTGAACTTAATGCATTCAAATTAAATTGAAGAGGAGAGGATTTTGTGGAACTTTGTCCGTGAAGAAGATCTCTGTGGCTGTGGATGTGAGATGTTGGGTCATGGACATCACTAATTGCAGGGTTGGAGGCTGAAAATGTCACCATAAAAGTGGTGACTTACACCAAGGACTTGTTCTACCTTAAGTTCTCCATTTCATCCCTCCTCATCCATGTACCTGTGAGGATGCTGAAGGACACAGATGTCCTCTGGTCAAAAAAAACCCTTTCAAGGTGTGATAGCCTGGTTACTTCTGCCACCTAATAAATGTTTGTGGTGGGGACTACTTTTAATGAGTAATGATACCTATTTTATTCTGATTATGAACTGTGAACTTGTATTTACAGGAGGGTTAATGGCCAAAAAGTTTCTCATTTCTTGCCAAAAGTATTTTGGGTCTTGGCAAAGATGAGTCACTCAATTATTCAGTAAATTGATTTATTTTTAGCCATGTGAGGAATGGGTCATATCACTTGAGCTTTGGGGTTTTTGTGAGGTTTTTTTTTCCCCAAAGTCAGGTTATAAATAAGATTTCAGTGTATTGCAGCTCACTAGGGACTTGTCTCTATTCTCTGTGTGTTTCCCTTGGGATAATCCTGGGATTTTCCTGTGTTTTTCTTGTTAAATGAAGGTTTTCCATCTACCACTGCAAGGTATGCTAGGAAGGATGATGTTCTTGGGGGGCCACCAGGAATAAAGGGCTATGTGGGCATGTCTGAACCTTGCAGGCAGTGTTCTGCACTCTATAATGGATGGATTCTCTCTTCCCTCTTCCATCTTTTGATGTATGCATGAATTTTGATCTCTTCTCCCAAGGATCAAGGGCCAGGACAAGAGGAAATGGGCTCCAGTTGTGGCCAGGGCAGTTGAGATGGGATGTGAGGAAGAATTTCTTTGCTGAAAGGGTTCTGAGGCACTGGAAGGGGTTGCCCAGGGCAGTGGTGGAGTCCCCATCCCTGGAGGGATTGAAGAGTCGTGCAGACACAGTGCTGAGGGACATGGGTTAGTGGGGACTGGTCAGTGTTGGGTTCATGGTTGGACTCCATGACCTTAAAGGTCTTTTCCAACCACTACATTTCTGTCATTCAAAGTGATCTTTAGGTACAAGATGATCCTCAGGAGATCTTTCCCTTCTTTATATCCCTTTTTTGTCATCGCCTGTATCCAAGACCTTATTTTCATGAAACCTCTCCCACTCCTCATGAAACCCAACTCCAACCCTTGATCCATGAAGCAAAATGTTTATCCCCAGTATTTATGTGTGTTGGGTGAAACCACCTCCACATCCAAGCCACACGAGTTCCTCCTTGCCGCCGCCGCGCCGTCGCTCCACGCAATTGTCTCACTTAACCTCTTTGTTTCATATTTTTAATGACTTCTTTGGTCTGTGGATATTGGTACCATTACCATAATTATCTAGCTTGAACATCCTGGATTTGTTGCCTGCTGGGGATGAAACACTACAACCAACACTAGTAGCTCATTAACAAGAATACTACTAGCTCATTAACAATGTTGACCCAATTATATGTTGTGTGTGTGTGGAGACAAATCACTGTAATTGCGACTCAAAAGCCATTTCATAAACACCACCATCCTTTTTGAAATGCAAAATAAGGAGCTTTATTTGAATTTCCCCTATAAATACAGGTTTACATTAAATAGTACCAATCATCCCACTCAAACATTTCCATCCATGGAGACATCCTATAAAAAAAACCCCCAAACACCCCCAAAAAAACCCAAAAAAAGGTTTTTTGTGATGAATCAATCTTGTTCTGCAGGATCAAAACTGGTTTCATTTTGTTTGTGGTGCAGAAGTTATGGCAGTGATACAGACACCAAAAGCCAGACAGCTGGCAACTGGCAGCCACTCTGGCGAGCAGCAGGTAGCACTTGCTCTTTTGAAACCATTTGGATTACCCGGCACAGCCAGGACAATGGGAATGTGATGAAGCTTTGGATAGAATCTGCTGAGAGTTTTTATCTTTTTTTTCCTATTTTTCTTTTTTTCTTTTTTTTTTCTTTTTTTCCCTTTTTTTAAAAAAAATGTTTTTCCTTTTTTCTTTTTTTCCTTTTTCCCTTTGTTTCTTTTTTCCTTTTTTCCTTTTTTTCCTTTTTTCCTTTTTTCTTTTTTCCTTTTTTCCTTTTTTCCTTTTTTCCTTTTTTTCCTTTTTTCCTTTTTTCCTTTTTTCCTTTTTTCCTTTTTTCCTTTTTTCCTTTTTTCCTGTTTTTCCTGTTTTTCCTTTTTTCCTTTTTTCCTTTTTTCCTTTTTTCCTTTTTTCCTTTTTTCCTTTCCCCCTTTTCCCCCTTTTCCCCCTTTTCCCCCTTTTCCCCCTTTTTCCCCCTTTTCCCCCTTTTCCCCCTTTTCCCCCTTTTTCCCCCTTTTCCCCCCTTTTCCCCCCTTTTTCCTCCTTTTCCCCACTTTTTTCCCTTTTTTCCCTTTTTTCCCTTTCCCCCCCTTTCCCCCCCTTTTCCCCCCTTTTTCCCCCCTTTTTCCCCTTTTTTTCCCGGCTGAGGGAACTGGGGGTGCTGAGCCTGGAGAAAAGGAGGCTGAGGGGAGACCTTGTGGCTCTGTCCAAGTCCCTGCAAGGAGGGTGCAGAGAGGTGGGGGTGGGTCTGTTCAAGCAAGGACCAAGGGCCAGGACAAGAGGAAATGGGCTCCAGTTGTGGCCAGGGCAGTTGAGATGGGATGTGAGGAAGAATTTCTTTGCTGAAAGGGTTCTGAGGCATTGGAAGGGGTTGCCCAGGGCAGTGGTGGAGTCCCCATCCCTGGAGGGATTGAAGAGTCGTGTAGACACAGTGCTGAGGGACAGGGGTCAGTGGGGAATTTAGCAGTGTTGGGTTAACAGTTGGATTTGATCTGAAGAGTCTTTTGCAAGCAAATCAATTCCATGGTTCTAAATTTGTAGTGTGGATAAATTTCATGGAAGAAAACCCAAAGGACCTTGTTCACTGAACTGAAACTCAATATTTGTTCTCTTTGTGTATAATAAGAGGCTGTTGCAGAGCAGAATCTGTGTTGCAGACCAGCAATCCCTGCTCAAGCTCATGAGGACGCATTTGCAGAGTCCAAAACCCAATGGCCACTTATTTGTCCACAAGCTTTTCTACTCCTGCTTTGGTCCAGGCCAATTTGTGGCATCAAGCTGGTTTCTTTTTAGCAGGATACTCTCTTCTAGCTTGGACCATCCCTGCTGGAACAGAAGATGGGGAATAATTGAGAACTGTGTCTTCATGCCCAAGCAAAGATGGGTAGAAGATTGGAGATGCTTTCAAAAGGGGTAGGCAGCCTCCAGCTCTCTGACTTGTGAGGCTCTTTGTGAGGGACTTTGGCCAAGGGCAGGGAGTGACAGAACAAGGGGTGATGGCTTGAAAGTGTCAGAGGGGAGATGGAGCTGAGATGTGAGGAGGAAATTGTTTGGTGTGAGGGTGGTGAGACCGTGGCCCAGGTTGTCCAGGGAAGCTGTGGCTGCTCCTCTGGCCAACATGGTCCTTTGTCCTCTCATGGTTGTGCTTCTCCCTCAGCACTGCTATTTACTGATGGAGCAAGAATTTCATTTCAAAAGCAGCTTCAGTGTCTTCTGCCACAATATTTAATGATGTTCTCAAGATGGTTAGGAAGGGATTTATTTCTTTCTTTTAAGCTTGAAAGGAGATGACAACTTCTTCATGTGCTCTGCCAGATGATGGGGAAATTGAAACTTCTCATCATTATTTATTGAAAACATCTACCATAGCCTACCCAGAATGTTCAGCTCATTTATTTCATACTTTAAACATTAAAAAAAAACAAAAACCCAACGATGAGGGAAGCTGTCATGAAGATATCAGTGAATCAAATCATTGAAGTAGATAATTGTTCACCAAAGAGGACTTAGCTGAAGTTCTAATGCAGTGTCAGTGGGACTTAGAGGTGAAGGTTGTTCAATTTATGTCACTTCATTTGTGATCCTATCATTAGGAGATGATGTGATCAAGTCTCTGATTTGCCTTCAGCCCACCAGTCTCTGGTCACATCTAGGTTGGGTGGTGATACCTAGTAAAGTTCTGGGAACCTCCCTTGCTATTTTGGTTCCTGTTGTGTTGAAAAGCTGTTTGGCTTGTTTCTCATCTCAAAGGCTTCAAAGACCAAGGTCACACACTTTGACCTCCAATTTTACAGCATGTTCAAGAAGGACAGGGAACTGCTGGAGAGAGGCCAGCACAGAGCCACCAAGATGATGAAGGGAGTGGAGCATCTCCCTGATGAGGAGAGGCTGAGGGAGCTGGGGCTCTTGAGCTTGGAGAAGAGGAGGCTGAGGGGGGACCTCATTAATGTTGATCAATATCTGAAGGGTGAGTGTCAGGAGGATGGAGCCAGGCTCTTCTCAGTGGTGTCCAGTGATAGGACAAGGGGCAATGGGTGTGAGCTGGAACACAGGAGGTTCTGCTTGGATTTGAGAAGGAACTTCTTTCCTGTGAGGGTGCCAGAGCCCTGGGCCAGGCTGCCCAGGGAGGGTGTGGAGTCTCCTTCTCTGGAGACATTCAAGACCTGGACACCTTCCTGTGTGATCTCATCTGGGTGTTCCTGCTCCAGCAGGGGGTTGGACTGGATGAGCTTTCGAGGTCCCTTCCAATCCCTGACACTCTGTGATTCTGTGATGTTCTCTGAGAGACTTCATTTATATCTACAGGAGGGCAGCCTAGGGCATGTTTGAAGGCAAAGCCCAACTCCAAGTTTCAGACTAACCATGGAAGGGGTTCAAGGGAGGTGTTAAGTCCATTAGGTAGAGTTTTGAATGTAGCTTTTTTTTCGTCATCCCACCCCAAGAGCTGTAGTTGCAGCAGAAGGTCAGAAGAAGACAGGAACAGAGTCCAGTTGTGGCCAGGGCAGTTGAGATGGGATGTGAGGAAGAATTTCTTCGCTGAAAGGGTTCTGAGGCATTGGATAAAATTCTGGGTGTAAATATAAGTATAGGAAAAAGTGTTTAACTGTCTGTTGTGTTAGGGGTGGTATCTTCTGCTCTTTGGATGTGGGATCTACTGTGGCCAACCTTCTTTCTGGAAAGCAGTGGGAATGGAAGCAATGGATGCTATAAATTAAAGATTGCTTAAAAAACCCCCAAAACCACAAAAAACCACCCAAACCAAACAAAAAAATCCCAGAATTGCCTCGATTAGAAAAGCCCTTGAAGATGATGGAGTCCAACCATGAACCCAACACTGACCAGTCCCCACTGACCCCTGTCCCTCAGCACTGTGTCTACACGACTCTTCAATCCCTCCAGGGATGGGGACTCCACCACTGCCCTGGCCAACCCCTTCCAATGCCTCAGAACCCTTTCAGCAAAGAAATTCTTCCTCACATCCCATCTCAACTGCCCTGGCCACAACTGGAGCCCATTTCCTCTTGTCCTGTCCCTTGGTCCTTGCTTGAACAGACCCACCCCCACCTCTCTGCACCCTCCTTGCAGGGACTTGCACAGAGCCAGAAGGTCTCCCCTCAGCCTCCTTTTCTCCAGGCTCAGCACCCCCAGTTCCCTCAGCCGGGAACTCAGCACACTTGTGCTCCAGACCCTTCCCCAGCTCCGGTCCCTTCTCTGGACACGCTCCAGCACCTCCAGGTCCTTCTTGGACTCAGGGGCCCAACACTGAACCCAGCACTCGAGCTGTGGCCTCACCAGTGCCCAGGGCAGGAGGTAAAATAAAATCCCACAACCAAACCAACCCCACCAAAACCTAACCAACCATGTCAGCAAGCGGAGGGAGAGCTCTGTCCCTCTGGGGTGACTTCTGCCACTGCCTGGTTGAGCAAGGAAGGAATGGTGACACAATTAAAAAGGCAGCTCTCAATTTCCTGATCATTCCCATGGACAGGAGATCACAGCTGGTGAGATCTAATCTGGAGCGTGTTGAGTTGTCTCTCTAAGCTCAAGGACCTTCTGGACTTCCCATGTTTCTCCTTTGCCTTTCCAGCATGGGCAGGAAAATTAGCTGCCTGCTAATCACTCAGCTCTGATCTGTGCTGATATAACCAAGTGAGGTGGGAACACAAAGATTTTCAGAGTTCATTGTTATTTCATTAACTTATTACAATTATTATATTCACTGAGGACTTCTGAGCAGCTCCAGCAGGACCTGATGTGGGCAGAAAACCTGGTGAAACATTATTACTATTAATTTTGTATTATTATTAATTTTTTATTATTATTTATCTGATTTTTGGTTGAACAGAGCTGGGTGTGGTGGGATGTGATGGGGCAAGATCCTTTCCATGGAGCTCCTGATCTCCAAAGCTGATGCAAAGGGCAGGTTGATGTGTTTGTCTCACACAGCAAGAGCAACAGTGGTGCTTTTGCTTTGGGAAATGTGATTTCTCTGAGCTTTCTATTTATAATCACATTTATTGGCTTTTATTTCCCCATATGTTCCATGTATTTCTATTTTCTGCCCACTGTGAAACATCTCTGCTGGTTCCCATTGACACCAACATGTTCTGTAGACCCTAGAGATCATGATTGCTTTTCCTTCAGCCAATTAATTCTTCTTTTTAAGCTTCCCTCTGTCAGAGACCTTCTTGCTCCTAGAACATTTGGGCAAGATTTAGCTAATCATGACCTTCTGTTAGGACAAAATATGATTTGGCAGGAGAAACCTTCCTTGGCTTCTGCTGGTGAGCTTCTGAGAAAGACTCCCACAGTCTGGTAAGTGTCAATTTCAACCTGTGTTGGAAAATGAGGAAGGGATTGTGATGATGGCACTACTGGAAACTGAATGGAGAGTTTATTTTCTCTGTGGTATGAGAAGATAGCTCCAGCTACCAGCTTGAGTTGGGTTGGATGAACCTGGTCTTTTGTGGAGCATTTATTTTCTAGAGATTTGGAGGTAACTCCATGGTCTGTGTAAACAGATTTAATAGGTTATGCCACCAGCTTCCTCAACCCTGCCAAAGACATCTGTGATGTCTGGGTCTCCTTCATGATAGCTCTGTGTGTCATAGACGTGGCCAAGACAAGCTGTTCTCTGACAGCCTGACAAGAACAACCAAATCATGGCTTTTCCAGCCTTCTCTGAGGGCCTCTGAAGGTTTTATTTTCACCCCACTGAAGTCCAAGGTTTAATCTCAAAAGCTTGAAATGGTTCATCCAGAGAAGTGACAGTTCTCCATCAACCTGCTGGAGCCAAAGCCAGCCTTTGAGGATAACTTGTTAAAGGGAACCATTGGCTGAAGTTGGAGGCACCACTGGGGATTGTCCAGTCACAGAATCCCAGACTGGTGGGGTTGGAAGGGACCTCAGGAGATCATCCAGTCCAACCCCCCTGCCAGCAGCAGGGACACCTTCCACTAGACCAGGTTGCTCAAAGCCTCATCCAACCTGGCCCAGAACACTTCCAGGGAGGAGCAGCCACAGCTTCTCTGGCCAACCTGGGACAGGGTCTCACCACCCTCACACCAAATAATTTCTTCCTCACATCTCAGCTCCATCTCCCCTCTGCCACTTTCAAGCCATCACCCCTTGTTCTGTCTCTCTCTGCCCTTAGCCAAAGTCCTTCTCCAGCTTTCTTGTAGGCCCCATATTTGTTGAACATCATGAAGTTCCTCCTGGACCATTTCTCCTGAAAGGTAACTCTGGGGTTCCATCACTGCTCTTGCCACAAGCAGCCCCTTCACTCCAGGCCAAAATAACCAAGCTTGTGTCTGCCCTATAAATCTAACAGCCAGCCCTGAGGAGAAGGACTTGGGGTGCTGGGGGAGGAGAAGCTCCACATGAGGCGGCACCGTGCGCTGGCAGCACAGAGCCAAGAACCGTGTCCTGGGCTGCACCCAGAGCAGCGTGGGCAGCAGGGCCAGGGAGGGGATTCTGCCCCTCTGCTCTGCTCTCCTGAGACCCCCCCTGCAGTGCTGCCTCCAGTGCTGGGGCCACCAACAGCACAAGGACATGGACCCCCTGGAGCCTCAGGTTGTTGTCTTGGTTGCCATTGATGTTCATGATCAGTCTCCTTAAACCAGTTCTCCCCTTCATAAATATTGATTTGAAGAGATGTTTCCCCACCACTTATGGCTCCACCTGGGCTGGAGGTGGGTCCACCTTAGAGCCAGGGGAGGTTCTCAAAGCTTCTCACAGGAGCCCTTGTTGCAGCTCCTTCCCTTACTACCAAAAACCACCTCCCAGGAGAAACCCACCACGCCCAGCCTGGTCTCCAAAGTGCAGGTGACATCAGTCCTGAACTCCACGTAGTAGATTTGTAAATATACAACTTTTTTTTCTCTGTTGTTGATGGACCAAAGGACTGAGGTTCATTTGTAGGGAAAGAATTCTGATGAACTCTCAAACCTGCCTCAGTTTCCCCAGTAGGAAGTTGGGCAGACCTTGCTTGGAGCTAATGTCATTATCTCTCAGGTCTCCAGATAGGCTCATTTGTCTCTTTTAGGTTCTTTCTCATCTGCTAAGATCCTTATTGACATTTTCTCCAGTGCTTTTAACAAATATCTTGATTTCCTTTTTCCTCTTGGCAGCTTTTTCACCCCATGAAGCCTCCCAGGAAAGTTTGTAAGTGTTTTGAATTGACTGAGAAACATTTGTGCTGCCCTCAGATCCCTGGACATGGACAACTGAACTGCTGAGGTTTAACTTCTGCTACAGAATATTGCTGTGGCCATGGCTTTTTCCTTCCAAAAATTGGTTTTATTGGAATAATCATGAATATGTTGGTAAATTCTGGATTGGACTGAGCCCATGTTGAGGGGATTTCTGTCCTAAGTGGATTTCTCCTTGTTGAAAAGAAGGATTTGTGCTATAAATGCAAAGAAGAACCCAAAATATTGCCTGTTGATGTGGTTTCCTCCTGCCCTAGGGACATCCTGGCTTGTAGGGTCCTCTAAAAGTCACCTCCTTTCCTCACTCCAAGCTTTTTAGGACAGGGAATATTCTGGTCTCCTGTTGATGATGAAAATTGGCTTGTAATGGTGAGAAATTACATTATTAGTAGGAATTTCCCATAGGAAACATAAGAGTTAACTCATCCCTGAAGAGCACGTAGAAAAGTAGATCCAAACTCATAAAAACCATGAAATAAAAGCATCTCCCTCAAACCATCAAGTGCTCCCATGTTTTAGAGAAGAAATAAAACCAAAAGCACTTAAAATTCCCCATGCTGGATGGAAGACACTGCTCAAACACCCAACAACTCCTTTCCAAACATCATCTGCTGCTTCAAATCCCACCACTTGGATCAGCTTCTTCTTAAAGCTTTCACTGCCCCTCTACTCCTGGCTGAGGAAAATTCCATCTTCTAATTCCTGGTGGGATTTACATCTCCTTGGTTTCTCAATTCTAAGTGTTAATTCATAACACACCACTTTTCCTTGGTCTTCTGAAATGGGTGGACTTGATTTGATCAACGTGAAAATACAAAGCTGGAGGAGATAATCCTGACAGCTCATTGGAAAACTTGGTTTATTTTATTTTTCTTCTTTATTTTGATTTTTTTTCTTTTTTTTTCCTCCAGGAGAAATGAATTCAGACCAATCAGGACATGGGATTAGTGAAGCTTGACCTGCTAAATTGAACCAGACAGTTTGATCACGTCAGATGTTCTCTACGTTGACCTTTTTTAATGAGGAATGGGTCTATTAGATCTGGTTTTACTCCCAGGAACATATTTGATGGATCTGAGTGGTGCTTTCCATCATTTAGGTACTCATCAAGTTAGAGAAGGTAGTTTATGAGGCAAATTAATTTCTTTTTGATGGCTTGGCCAGGTGGAACATGTCTCATTTGTTAACTTGTTGACCCTTTTTTCTCCTTGTGCCAAAAGCCTGAGAAAAAGCAGATGCCAACGAACAGCCTCGATGATGAGAAGGAAAAGGTGAAAGCTCTGGCAAATTTTTGGCCCACCAAGAATCAAAATCAAAAGGCAAAGCCCCAAAATTTCTTGTTTTTACAGAGTTTTAGCAGGTTTTTTGGAGAGGAGCCTGATCCTGGAGGAGCAACTGCACCATATTGGATGCTCCATCCTTCGTTCTCCTCCTCCTTCCTCATTTAATCTGAATATTTTAACCAGTAATTACTTGGAATGATTCTAAACCAAGGTGCAAATTCATTCATGCAGGTCTTCTCTGGGGTTTGAAGCACTGCTCACAAGCCAGGATCTTGGTAAACCCAATGTTCTTCAAAAGCTCTTGAGATGTTGGGCTGGTTTAGAGGAATCCATGGGGAATCACTGCTTTTCCCCACAGCCTTTATGAAGAAAGGAGAGTGGAGACAAATGTTGACTTGCTCAAGACACTTTGTGCTCTGCTGCTTGACCTCTGGACAACCTCAAGGTCAGATACCTGTGTTGTCCTGCAGCATCATCCATCAGATGCTTTGCCTAAAATTAAAGGTGCTTCAGATCTGGGTCAACTGTCTAAATACAGATATTTTGCCTTATTTTAGGTTCACTGTGATATCCTCCTTAGCTACCTGTACCCACCCCAGGGCTGTCTCCTCTAAATCCCATGTCATGTCTGCCAGCCTCTGTGGGTGTCTTGGATGATGGAAAGTCACCTGAGATGCCAGCAGATGTTCAGCACATCATGAAATCAGGGACTTACAGGCAATATTTGTTTATATAAAGCTCTATTTACCCAAATTCACCCTGGATGTGGATCATTTGGTGTCCTTGGGATGACAATTGATGCTATTAAATGAACTTTTATCTTTGTTTTTATGTGGGCAGGGAAACACTTGATGACACACAACAAGGACAAGTGTTGGGTGTTGCACCTGGGCAGGAACAACCCCAGGTTCCAGTATAGGTTGGAGATGATCTCCTAGAGAGCAGTGTAGGGGAAAGGGATCTGGGAGTCCTGGTGGGCAGCAGGGTGACCATGAGCCAGCACTGTGCCCTTGTGCCCCATGCACCCCAATGGCATCCTGGGGGGCATTAGAAGGGCTGTGGTCAGTAGGTCCAGAGAGGTTCTCCTCCCCCTCTACTCTGCCCTGGTGAGGCCACAGCTGGAATATTGTGTCCAGTTCTGGGCCCCCCAGTTCAAGAAGGACAGGGAACTGCTGGAGAGAGTCCAGCACAGAGCCACCAAGGTGATGAAGGGAGTGGAGCATCTCCCTGATGAGGAGAGGCTGAGGGAGCTGGGGCTCTTGAGCTTGGAGAAGAGGAGGCTGAAGGGGGACCTCATGAATGTTGATCAATATCTGAAGGGTGAGTGTCAGGAGGATGGGGCCAGGCTCTTCTCAGTGGTGTCCAGTGATAGGACAAGGGGCAATGGGTGTGAGCTGGAACACAGGAGGTTCTGCTTGGATTTGAGAAGGAACTTCTTTGCTGTGAGGGTGCCAGAGCCCTGGGCCAGGCTGCCCAGGGAGGGTGTGGAGTCTCCTTCTCTGGAGACATTCAAGACCCACCTGGACACCTTCCTGTGTGATCTCATCTGGGTGTTCCTGCTCCAGCAGGGGGTTGGACTGGATGAGCTTTCGAGGTCCCTTCCAATCCCTGACACTCTGTGGTTCTGTGAAAACCCCTGACAAGTTGCATGTTCACAGTGTGCTTTGGTGGGACCAAGCTCCAGTTTCCTCTTTGCTCCCTCAAACCACTTAATAGCTGTTTATTTTAATAAAAAATGGTCAAGTATAGAGTTTTCCTATCATTTGACAGATGCCCCTGGGTGAGGGACATAGTCCCTAGATCTTTTTGTGCCAAAGAGAAGAAAATGAGCATGTTCTCAAAAGCAAATAGTCAATATTTCATTTCAGAGTTGCCATGGACAATTTTTCCCCATTATTTGGAGAAGATTAAATTGGAGACAACTCAATTCATGATTATATTTTAATATATGCATTGGATTTCTCCAGATATTGTTATTTTGAGGATGGTTCTCCCAATGTCATTGCTTGTGAATGGAGAAGGAATGAAGAATGAATGGAGAAGGAATGAAGAATGAATGAAGAAGGAATGAAGAATGAATGAAGAAGGAATGAAGAAGGAATGAAGAATGAATGAAGAAGGAATGAAGAAGGAATGAAGAATGAATGAAGAAGGAATGAAGAAGGAATGAAGAATGAATGAAGAAGGAATGAAGAATGAATGAAGAAGGAATGAAGAAGGAATGAAGAATGAATGAAGAAGGAATGAAGAATGAATGAAGAACAGGATCAGGTGGGGTTTTTTCTTGGGTTATTTTTGTGTGTGTGTGTGTGAAGATTAAAGACTCATTTAAGCTGTTACAGCTGACAAGATGTTCTTGCTGCTTCACACTGGGGTTCCTATTAGAGTGGCATCTGCTGAAATGCTGTCTCTGCTTCTGGCACTGTGGGGTGTGAAATATCTGTTCTTGCTTTCCAGGTGCAATGGCCAACGTGTTGGGATTGGAAAGATCATCTCAGGCACATTTTCCATGGAGATGGGAGGATTTCCCAGTCCTTCAAGGAAGCAAATGAGAAGAAAAAAACCCCAAAATAAGCTTGAAAGAAGCAAAAGCTGGTCACAAAGGCAGGAAAATGGCAGCTTTTGACCAATTCTGTTCAGAAATGGCCCTATGTGCCATGGTTGAACCTCCTCTGAGACTTTGTTGACTTTATGGCAGCTTTGTCATCCCAGGAGAAGTATCTTGTGCTATCCAGCTGAGAAGATGAGGCAAGAGAGACTGGCTGTGCCAATTGCCTCTCCATCAGGGCACTGGCAGAGCTCCAACCATCCATGTCTCCATGACTTCACACCTCCTTCCAGCCTCCCAATCTCCAGGAGCAAATTGCCTTAAAAAAAAAGGAATTTAGAGGGATAGAAACGAAAAAAACCCAGGAACTAAACACATCTCTGTACACTTCTGTGATGAAGAAAGAAGAATTAGCAATGTCCTGCCTTGCTTGCAGCTCCCCCAAAGCCCCTCAGATCAGTGCAGGCTCAGCTCAGGTCACACAGGGGCAGTGGGAGCTGCAAACAGGCTCCAGCCCCCAGTACAACACCACGGCTTGGGGAGGAGTGGCTGGAGAGCTGCTTGGTGGAAAAGGACCTGGAGTGTTGGCCAACAGCTGGGTGAATATGAGGCAGCAGAGTGCCCAGGTGGCCAAGAGCATCCTGTCCTGGATCAGCACCAGTGTGGCCAGTAGGAGCAGGGAAGTTCTCTTCCCCCTGCCCTGGGCACTGGTGAGGCCGCAGCTCGAGTGCTGGGTTCAGTGTTGGGCCCCTGAGTCCAAGCAGGACCTGGAGGTGCTGGAGCGTGTCCAGAGAAGGGAACGGAGCTGGGGAAGGGTCTGGAGCACAAGTGTGCTGAGTTCCCGGCTGAGGGAACTGGGGGTGCTGAGCCTGGAGAGAAGGAGGCTGAGGGGAGACCTTCTGGCTCTGTCCAAGTCCCTTGGAGGAGGGTGGAGAGAGGTGGGGGTGGGTCTGTTCCAGCAAGGACCAAGGGCCAGGACAAGAGGAAATGGGCTCCAGTTGTGGCCAGGGCAGCTGAGATGGGATGTGAGGAAGAATTTCTTTGCTGAAAGGGTTCTGAGGCATTGGAAGGGGTTGCCCAGGGCAGGGGTGGAGTCCCCATCCCTGGAGGGATTGAAGAGTCGTGTAGACACAGTGCTGAGGGACATGGGTCAGTGGGGACTGGTCAGTATTGGGTTAACAATTGGACTTGATGCTCTGAAAGTTCTTTTCCAACCCAAACCAGGCTGTGATTCCACGCTGGGCTGTGAGCAGCATGCAGAGAGGAGGGAACGCAGCCAGATGAAGCCATGCGCCGCGAGATGAATCATCCCCGCCAAACAACTTCTCCCCGCCTGATCTGCTAATACATATTTATTCTGTTAACAAGGAATTCATTCCTGCTCTGGAAGCCCAGGAGTTGATTTATATCCCAGGCAAATCAAGTCTGCAAAAGCTACTAAATTCCCTGCTATAAATCACCACGAGTTTGGTTTCTCCGTGGGCTGTGGAGCAAACATGGCATTTTGTGACCATTAATAATTAATAACAGTTAATGAGCAGCGTGAGCAATGCTCAATGATTATGAAGATTATTAATAATGCTGGTAATTATGTTAATATTACACCAGTGATCATTCAGAGCAATCATGATGAGAGATTGGCACCTTGGAGTGCCCTGGTCACCCTGAGGACACCAGGAAGTGGTTGAATGGGTGCAACAAAGGGGCCATTTTCTCCTTTTCAAGATGTTTTGGTTCCTCATTGATGGTGGGTGAAGAATAAATGGGTTTGTGGGTAGAGAATCCCATCAGCATTGCCCCCAAAGAATCAATCAGTTGGATCTCCTTGATGGTGGGTGAAGAAGAAATGGGTTTGTGGGTAGAGAAACCCCATCAGCATTGCCCCCAAAGAATCAATCAGTGGAATCAGTTGGATCTCACTGATGGTGGGTGAAGAAGAAATGGGTTTGTGGGTAGAGAATCCCCATCAGCATTGCCCCCAAAGAATCAATCAGTTGGATCTCCTTGATGGTGGGACTCAGAAGAAATGGGTTTGTGGGTAGAGAATCCCCATCAGCATTGCCCCCAAAGAGTCAATCAGTGGAATCAGTTGGATCTCATTGATAGTGGATGAAGAAGAAATGGGTTTGTGGGTAGAGAATCCCCATCAGCATTGCCCCCAAAGAATCAACCAGAGGCTCCTCAAGTTTGCAAAACTACTTAAAATTTTGAGGTTTTTGGGGCTGTTTTTGTTCTAAAGAAGGTACAATGTGGTGCCACCACCCTCTGGAGAAGAGTCTGCTTTTGGTGGCATCTCTTCTAGCATCCTTCCAGCAGGACCTGAAGGTTTCAAGCACCACCAGGTGACTCCACCTGGTGAAGCCCAGATGATGTTCAACTGAAAACTGAGATTTTCTTCTCCAGAAAAGTGGGTGAGATGATGACACGATTAATTAAATACATCCACTTCAGGCAAATATGTAAATTAGGCTAATGAAGATGATTGCTTCTGCATCTTGTAGGTTGGTTAGCACCAGCCTGAATGTGAACCAGCACTTTGGATGAGTGGCATCACCTGGAAGAGGAAAGGAGGATGATTTGGTAATGTTCTACCTGGGTTTTATTTCAGGTTCTTCCACTGAAGTTGAGGTAGTTGGGTTTTTTTAATTAGTTTCTGGGTTTTTTTAATTAGTTATCTCAATTAGAGGTGGTCCCTGCATCCCAGTTGCCACATGTGGGATGGGACACCAGTACTGATTTACCTCCCAAAACTGATATGAGAATAAAACACTAAAAAATGAGTTCTAGATCATAGAATTTTGTGAGTTGGAAGGGACCCACAAGGATCATCAAGTCCAACTCTTGAGTTCTCAGAGTTGAGGACCAAAAAGTTTTCTGTGGGATTGAAAGCCACAGCAAAGTCCATGGATACATCCAAAAATGAGGTTTTAATGTGTGAGATGAGTTGTCTATAACAGATGACCTATGCAAGGCTCTTATCTCAGGTGGCTTTTGAGGTGGGGAATGGGTTTGAAGAGGGAAAGTGTTTTAAGCACAACATTTAGGAGAAGAACAATCTTTCCATCCCTGCAAACGTTCAAGTTCTGAATGTTCTCCTGATGTAAACACAGAAAGAAGTTGAATTTGGAGTGAATTGATAATTTCAACCAAATAAGGAATCCATCTGTGTTATTGGAGCTGTTTTCTCCTCAGCTTGAAAAACATTTTCAAAACAACATAATCAGCTTCAATTGAAAACCAAGATTCTATTTCAAAGAGTTTTTCACCACTTTGAAGCTTTTTTGCTAGAGGAACGTGCTGAAAATGGACCTTTGAATGAAGTCATCTTGGTTTTGATGAGCAAAAGTCCTTGAACAAGATGAATTTTGCTGTAAAAAAACACCATCCAGCTCTATCCCCCGTGTCCTGGTACAAGGCTCACCTCGTCTCATGTCTCCTGGTGAGCTGGGTTGAGGAGAAACATGGGGAGAAACTTCATGCTTGGGGTGCTCCATTGTCTTCTAGTCCAAACCAAAGTCAAACATCATGCAAAATATTTTATCCTGCATAAACATCACAGACAGAGATGGTTGCATATATAGGAGAAGATTTTTTTAATGTCTTTATTTTTTTAGGTTCATCTCAATCAAGTCATAGTTTTTTAATTGTTTCTCCATGGATACAAGTTTTATTGACCATATTTCTTCATCTTTCTTCATTGTGAGCACAGATGAAGCCTCACATTGCCACTGCCTTAGAGGAGCTCATCACACTTTGCAATAACCCTGGCAATATTTGTTGAGATGAATGTTTGAAGGACATCTGGTGGTGCTGGAAAACAATGATGAAGGGGTTTTTTTCTTTTTTTTTTCTTTCTTTATTTCTTTTTTTAATTGCTGTTTTGTCAGAGGAACAGGCACACTGGTGTCACTTGAAATGAAAATCCTTCTAAGTGCCGACAAAATCTGCTCTCGTTCCTCCTTTCCCTCTCTAATTGATGGAGTCAGAAGAACAACTGAAGGTGAAGTGTCTGCTAACACATGTTGTGGAAATTGAGATCCATATCTTCCTAAACCACGTGCAGATCTCTCCAGGAAGGTTTATTTTATTTATTTATTTATTTGTGTTCATCCAGAGCACCATGAGTTCAGTTTGATGTCAAGGTTTGAATACGTCCGTGAAGAAGCGACGGCGTGAGCACCAAGCTGGAGTTTGTAGGAGAAACGTGCTCCAGGTGCTACAGATTTATGAATGAGGAGCTCTAAGACACAAGACTCAATCAGGTGGTTCATGTTTGAAGCCTATTTTTGTCCCCAAGGTTAAAAAAAAATCAGTGAAGATTTTTGGAGGAGCAGGTCCTTGGCACCAACCAAGCCTTTGCTGATGCTCTGTATGGATCAGTCTCCTGGCTGGGAGACCTGTGGGAGGTGTGGTGGTTTAACCACAGGTAGATCAGGTGGTCCTGCACTTGCCCACCTGGAGAGATGGGATGGGAGACACAACAAAGGGGACACAGGATTGGGATGAGGACAGGGAGGGCTCACTCACCAGGGATGGGCACGGGCAACACAGACTCCACTTGGGGAAGAAAAATCCATGTAATGAGTTCCCAATCAATCAGAGCAGGACAGTGAGACACAACAACCACCTCTGACAGCACCTTCCCCCACCCCTCCCTTCTTCCCGGGCTCCCAGCACTTTGCTCCCCATTTCTGTCCCTTCTCCCCCAGCAGCACAGGGGACAGGGAATGGGGGTTCACTCAGGTCACCTCTGCTGCTCTTTCCTCCATGAGATCCCTCCCATGGGCTAAAAGAGTCCAGGAACAAAGTGTTCCAACGTGGGCTGCCCATGGAGTCATGGACCTCTTTGGGCTCAGCTCCTGGCTCTGGCATGGGGACATCCATGGGCTGCAGGCAGGACTCTGGTCCAGCACCTCCTCACCCCCACTTTGGAGTTGAGTAGCTCTCAATTCCAGTCACACTTGTGATCAAACTCAGCTTCTCTGCTCCAGAGTGGGGTCCTCCATGGCCTGCACGGGGGTCTGTGCTCCAGCATTGAACCTCCATGGGCTGCAGGGACCTCCTTTGCCTTCTCCTGCTCCATGGGGTAGAACTGGGTGTGGGTCTTTGTCTTTTCCTCTGGCAATGAAGCTCTGTCTGTCTGTCCCTCTCTCTGTTTGTCTGTCCTTTGTTTAGGCTGATGGTCTTTTGTTCAGGTCAATGACCTCTCCTCCAGGTTCTCTCCACCTTCTTCTTTTCAGGACACTCCTTCCCCTCACCACTATGGATTCCCAGAGGTGTTTCTCTGGTGCTCACTGGCCCAGCCTGGGCTGGGAGGTCTCCACCTTGGAGCCAGGGGAGCTTTTCACTCTCACAAGGTGGCTCCTTCCCCCACTACCAAAAAATGACCACACACACGCACACAAACCCACCACAGAGGTGAAGGCCACCACATCCACTGGCCATGGAGACATGTGGAGCTCCAGCAGGAACTGCCCACCTTGGCAAACCCTCCTTGCCTTGGGATGGTCATGGCCACTCACCCTCCCTGGGGCAGAAGGGGACCCCCACCACAAACCTAGAGGGTTACTTCTGGCCATCTACACTTGGATTTCATCTCCACCATCCTCATTTATCATCCAAGTGTTTGCAGGGCCTGATTCTTGTTTCCTCAGGTGAACCATGAACATTTGCTGTTGGAATAGAGACTTGACTTCATTTCCTCATCTCTCTCCTCCCATCCTTCCCTCCTTTCCTCTCAGAAAGCAGAGAGCTGACTCTTTAGGGAGGAGGAATTGATTTTCTTTCCCCAAATTAGTGGGATTTTACATGACAGCCTTCCATTTCTACCTCTCTAATATTTCCATTATCATCATCAAAACCAAGTGAGAATCTGATGTCTCCATGGAACAACCTACACCCAACTTCTTCCTGAGGTGACAACAAACACCTCCTTATTTAAACCAGGGGAAAAAAATACCCTCTAGATGTCTATATCTCAGCCTAACCCACTCACACACTCATAATTCAGGAGAACCTTCCCATTTCTGCATCCCCTGGTGATGAGGTGAGGGCCAGACAGGAGGCTGAGGGTTCCACCACTCCCTGAAGAAGGATGGCAGAGGTGGCAGAGCAGAAACCCCAAAAAACCTTTGGATTTCAAGTCCAATTTTTTTTGTTTCTCCTATGTGACCTGAGGCAAATCACTCAGGATCTCAGGACCTCATTTTCTCCTCAGTACAATGAAGATAATCACTTTTCCTCTCCTCACCAGGATATGAAGATGGATACGTTGAAGTCTGCGAGGTAATTAGCTGTTGTGGCATTGGGTCATCTAATAATTCAAATGAATCTTACAGGAGAGATGAAACATCATAACATCTGCTTCTTCTGCTCTCAACCAAGTAGGAAAACACTTGATTTTCTTTTTTTTTTGCAGAGAGAACTTCTGTCCAGAATGACCTTGGTGAAATTCTTGGTGGTTTTTTTTTTTTCTGGCTCAATTTTGATTCTTAATGGTTTGGAAAAAAAAATAGGAAGGAAATTTTAACATCTCCAGGTTGTTAATTGGACAAATCCATTTGAGGTCATGCAAGTGCTCTTGATGGCTTGTTATTCAAGGAGTTAAGGGTGCAGGAACTTATCCTACTCTCACATCACAACTGGAAGTGATGTCCATGTTGTTGTGTGTCCATAACATCCTAAAAATGTGATGCTTTCACCTTGGACCCCTTTGCTCTTGGGCAGTGGATGGGATGGGATCTGATACAAGATGCTCACCCAGGTTGCTCCAGAGCAGGAACAAGTTGTCTCTGGTCCATCCCAATTTCTTTTTGCAAAGCAGGTACCAGGGATCACCAAACATGAGATGTGGGGATAGACCTTTTAGCAGCACCTGTAGTGGTAGGACAAGGGGAAAAGGTTTTAAACTGGAAGAGGGGAGATTTAGATTGGATATAAGGAAGAAAGTTTTGCTGGTGAGGATGGTGAGACACTGGCCCAGGTTGCCCAGAGAGGTGGTAGAAGCCCCATCCCTCAAACATTCCAGGTCAGGTTGGATGGGGCTCTGAGCAACCTGGTCTGGTTGAAGATGTCCCTGTCACTGCAGGGGGGTTGGACTGGATGACCTTGAAGGGTCCCTTCCCATCCAAACCATCTTCTGAGATACCCAATTGTTTCTGATCTTTGCTGTTGTATCACCTGGCAATATTAAACCAGAGGTACCACCTCCTCTTGTGGACTTCTCAGCAACTTCACTGCAACGCTTGTCAGGTGGAAAACAACATATTTCATGTAATTCTTGATGACTACCAGCACTGGTACTGCAGTGGTAATTTCTTTTTTACCTTTAGAGACTGCAGATTCTGCTCACCAGATGTTATTCCAAAAATGACTTTGAAAGGACATCGTGACTTTTCCCTTGGAAACCATTTTTTAGGAATTAAAAAAGTCTGAATCATCTTTTTATTAAGTTTCTCTACTGACCCAGCATGTGTTCAGGCTGAACATTGCCAACTACATCAAATCAATGAAGCCCAGAAGATTGATGATGTGGATCTTTGGGGGCTGGAGTCACTGGACTTTTTCTGAGGACATGGAAGGAAAATGGCTTTTGACCTTGGTTATTTTAAGATGCAGGTGGAAATGTGCATCACCAGAGCTTGAGGTGGGAAGTGAGCTGGGAAATATTGCTCAGAGATGTTGAGTTGTGGGAGGATTCATCCTCTTGTCATACTTTGGGGGCTGCAGATTTTGGGACAGGTTTTCAGAAGACCAATTTATATATATTAAATTGAAATGATAAAGGAAGTGAAGGTATCTTGGGTAACATCACACACACCACCCATGGCAGAAAAACTGGGGCCATGATGGTTTCCTTGAGACATGATGGTTTCCTTGAGGAATGATGGTTTCCTTGAGGAATGATGGTTTCCTTGAGACAACCATGGCTTTATGGGCAGTGTTGTGTATGAGCACGTTGGGAAGTGTCCTTTGAACAACACCATCATTCCCAGATCTCATATCTCCTCCATTCAACCCTGTAGCAACACTGCCCTTGAGCATCCCCACCACCTCCACTTGCACAAGAGGCTGAATTGTCCTACCAGTGATCCAGAAATTTGTCAGAATTTAGGAGTTGGAACTGGATGATCTTTAAGGTCCCTTCCAACCCAAACTATGAATATTATCCAATATTAAATAAGTATGAAAAGTTACCTGAAAAGAGCAAAACTAGAAAGGTTAATTCATCATTTAATTATGAGCATTAACTGGTAAGAACATTCACGGTGGTCTGTCATCAAAACTGGTCAACCTTGAATGGTGTTGGGAGGACACATCAACATCTCTGTTAAGCTGGTTTGAGCTGACCTCAGCAGGTGGGTCAAAGAATCCCAGAATTACCTGGATTGGAAAAGCCCTTTAAGCTCATGGAGTCCAACCATGAACCCAACACTGACCAGTCCCCACTAACCCATGTCCCTCAGCACTGTGTCTACACGACTCTTCAATCCCTCCAGGGATGGGGACTCCACCACTGTCCTGGGCAACCCCTTCCAATGCCTCAGAACCCTTTCAGCAAAGAAATTCTTCCTCACATCCCATCTCAACTGCCCTGGCCACAACTGGAGCCCATTTCCTCTTGTCCTGTCCCTTGGTCCTTGACAAAACATTTGTGATACAGGGATGATTATTAAGTGAAGCCACTCCCTCTCCAGCTCTTACACCTCCTCACGTAGGACTTGGGGGACACTCATGTTTCATCCAGCAAGAAATAATCAGAGATCTACAGAGTTAGGATAAAGGGAAGCATTTCTTGAGTAAAAAAAGGAAAGGAAAAATAAAAATATAGGTGTTACATCTTGTGGGACCCCATGGGTTTGATGTTCTTGGTGTGCCTCTTTATTCTCACCTTTGTGTGGTGGGGCACGGCGCCAGCTCCACCAAGCCCTCACCCCTTTCCATGACTGCTCTGGATATCAAACAAAGGATTTTTAATCTCTATCATATTGCAAATGGATCATGAGACCAATTTAATTAGTGGAGATTCATCTGTAAAATATGTAGGTAATGCTCCTGGGGAAAATGGTGCCTGAGAAGTGAGGTGCACCAATAACAATCTTGATGTGAAGGCACCAAGGAATGGGGTGAAGATGCACCAAAGGAGAGAGGGGAAGCAGCAACACTGAAACCAAGTTGAAGAGCAGCTAATTTAGCTCATGAATGAGCGTGTGCAGGAGGGAATTAAACTCATAAACTGGTGTTGTGGTTTAACCCCAGCTGGCATCTAAGCACCATGCAGTCACTCGCTCACTAACCCTGGTGGGATTGGGGAGAGACTTGGAAGAGTAGAAGTGAAGAAACTCGTGGGTTGAGGTAAAAGACAGTTGAATAGGGAAAGCAAAAGCTGTGCATGCAAGCAAAGCAAGACAAGGAATTCATTCACTGCTTCCCATGGGCAGGGAGGTGTTCAGCCATCTCCAGGCATGCAGGGCTCCACCATGCATAATGGTTATTCGGGAGGATAAATGCCACCAATCCAAACATCACCCCCTTCCACATGAGGAAGTTGCTTGGGTTGTTCAGTCTGGAGAAGAGGAGACTGAGAGGAGGTCTCCTGGTGGTCTGGAACTTCCTCCCCAGGGGCAGAGGAGGGGCAGGCGCTGAGCTCTTCTCTCTGGCCACCAACGCCAGGAGCAGAGGCCATGGCAGGAAGATGTGGCAGGGGAGGGGGAGGTTGGCCATGAGGAAAAGGTTCTTGAGGCAGAGGGTGGTGGAGCACTGGCACAGGCTCCCCAGGGAGGTGCTGATGGCCCCAAGCCTGACAAGATGCCAGCAGCATTTGGCCAAGGCCCTCAGGGCCATGGTGTGAACATTGGGCTTGTCCTGTGCAGGGACAGGAGTTGGACTCCATCATCCTGGTGGGTCCCTTCCAGCTCACAACATTCTATCTTTCCTTCTTCTTCCCCTAGCTTGATGTGCTGAGCATGACATTGCATGGTGGAGAATATTCCTTTGGAGTCAGCTGTCCCATCTGTGTCCCCTCCCAACTTCTCCTTCACCCCCAGCCTACTCACTGGTGGGGTGGGGTGGTGTGAGAAGCAGAAAAGCACTTGACACTGTGTAAGCCCTGCTCACAGGGAGAGCAAAGGTGTCTCCAACTAAATAAAGCTGATGGCCATGTGGAAATGGAGAGCTCATGGCATTTATTGTGGGTGCTTGGCTCTGTGCTGGAAACCTGTAGAGGGACAAGAGGTTTAGATTGGACATCAGGAAAAATTCCTTCACCAAAAGGCTTGTCAAACATTGGCACAAGCTGTCCAGGGAGGTGGTGGAGTCACCTTCCTTGGTGGGATACAAAACATGAGTAGATGTGGCGCTGAGGGACTGGTTTAGTGGTGGACTTGACACTTGGACTAGGTTAATGGTTGGCCTCCATGATCTTCAGGCTCTTTTTCAACCTAAATGGTTCTTTGATTCTAGGAAAAGCTGGAAATAGCATCCAGGCTGAGGGTGGAGATCTTCAGGAGCTTAAGGGCTTGTTAAGAACTCGTTATTATAGTTGAGGAAAGAAAAAGCTCTCACTCTCATTAGCAACCAAGCTTTTTATTTGCCCAGAGCAAGCTGAAGGCCATCAAAGCACACAATGTGGATGCTTAAGGATGCTTAAAAGCCTCTTCACTGTTCCAGCCTGGTGGAGTGCAGCCCAGGCTCCAGAGACAATAAAACCTCCTCGTGGGCCAGAGCTGCAGCTGGCACCCATCCCTCCATGCTGCTGAGCTCATTTGCACCCACAAGCAGAGGTTCCTCCAGCCCCATGCTCTTTGTTGGCAGAAGCACATCTGAGGTAGGAGTTGGGGTGATGAAGGGACAGAGAAGAGGGGGTGAAGGTTGGCAGGGAGCCCTATGGCCAGTGCCAGAGCTCGTGGCCCTACTGGGAAGGTGGGATTTTTCAGGATATTTCATAGTTTTTCATCATTTTTCATCATTTTTCATCATTTTTCATTATTTTTCATTATTTTTCATCTTTTTTCATAATTTTTCATCTTTTTTCATAATTTTTCATCATTTTTCATCTTTTTTCATCATTTTTCATTAATTTTTTGGAAAATCTTTTTGCTTTTTTCTTTAAAATCCCATTTTTTTAAGCTCAAAGAACACAGATTTTGCAGCTTTGGCTGCTTAATTTTTTCTTTTTCTTTTTTTTTCCCCATGTTTTTTGTTGCTATTTTGACAGGAATTTGGTTTGTTTTTATTTGTCCCTCTCATTGTCACCTTCTCTGTACACTAATAAACAATTCACCTGGAAAGAAACCATATCAGGTAGCTCTGGTGTTGACAAACTTCTGGTCACTTTTCTTCTGAAAGGTTCTTTCTGGTTCTTTCTTTTCTTTCTGGTCACCTTTTCTTCTAAAGCAAGACCAAAGTAGTGGAGACTTCCAAAAATTAATAATCACAGAATCATAGTGGTTGGAAAAGACCTTGAAGAACATCAAAGTCCAACCATGAACCCAACACTGCCAATTCCACCTCTAACCCATGTCCCTCAGCACCTCATCTACCCATCTGTTAAATCCCACCAGGGAAGGTGACTCCACCACCTCCCTGGGGAGCCTGTGCCAATGCTTGACCACCCTTTTGGTGAAGAAGTTCTTCCTCAGATCCAACCTAAACCTCCCCTGGTGCAACCTGAGGCCATTTCCTCTCATCCTATCAGTAATGCTGTGGTGGTCCATTCAGTGGTCCACTCTTGATGGACCTGTCAGAGGAGACATAAAACTGCTGTGCAAAGCCCTGGCAGCAAATTAAGTTCTCATTAGCTCATTAGTCTCCACAGCTCATTTACCAGGGCAAGGCCACAAATGGCAGCAGATGTGGGAAGTCCAACCAGAGTGACCATCCCACCAGCTGAAAGCTCTTTCCTGCTCCCAGCTGCATATATAAGATTTCCCCCCTCTTTACTTTGTGCTTTGAGATGGTTTGTAGAGACTTTGTGGACTTGTGGTGAGAACCTTCTGGTCCTGTTGGCTCCAGTGCACCCCAGGATGAAGGTTTCAACTCAAGATGGAGTGAAGGTGTTGGACAAGCAAGTATCTCTGATATAAATGTGAAGTGGGACCAGGCTTTCTGTTGAAGTGTGTTGTGTTGGAAGAAATCTCTTTGACATCTTCCAGCCACTTGTTGGCTGGAGAATATTGTTCACCTTGGTCTAAGAGGCTCCTTCTTGGTGTCTGGGGTGTTATTGACCACTTGAGATTCCTGTGTGATGATGGATGCTTCTTTCTGAGTTCTGGAGAGATGTGGAGTGGGTCTGGTTCTTACTGGTGCTTCAGGTAGAGAGGAAAGAGAGAGTTTAGAGGGATCTAAATGTATGGGAGAAACCAAACAAGAGGGAATGACCAATTCCTAACTCCTTGCTCTTCTGACAGTCTCAAATGGATCTTTGCTTTGAGATAGCAAAGGATCTTCTTCTAAAGGGTCCTTTAGTCAAAGAAATGCCAAAAAACCCCAATTTATGGTCTCGAGCCAGAGCATGGAAGCATTGAATGAAGAGTGTCCATACATGATCTTCTGTTTACAGCCTTGGTGGAAGAGGCTTTTCAGGCAGAGTAGGGTTTGTAGCAACTCCTACCCATAAATGATCTCAACAGGACCAGTTTAATGTGGGATTGGTTTATTTTAGGCCAGTGCTAAGAGATGTTTGAAGGAATCCATGGTGAAGCCAACCAGGCTTTCAAGATCTATGTTCCTGAAGAAAAGTCTTGTGCTCTCCAAAAATGGTGGGAGGCAAATACTAGACATTTCCACCCTGGTGTTACTCTGTTGTGGAGCACGTTAGAGCTCCAGGACTCTTATTTACACCATGACAATTCAGATCTTTCCATCTGATCTGGAGGTTGTAGAAGTTCAACCTTCTGGAAATTAA
This sequence comes from Caprimulgus europaeus, assembly GCA_907165065.1. Next base: position 80,594,997 of record OU015527.1, read on the forward strand.
CCCCTTTCCTTCCACCACCAGCTCTTTGCCACCACAGTGAATCCAACATGCAGTGCTCCATCCCAACCAATGGATGTCCTTCCAAAAAGGTTCTTCATCTTCCTCTCACTGCTGGCTGCCAATGTCTTCCAACCAATGGATGTCCTTCCAAAAAGGTTCTTCATCTTCCTCTCACTGCTGGCTGCCAATGTTTTCCCACCAAGCTGCTGGTCCCTATGTTGTTTGTTAACCCCAGTGCTTGGTACCCACCTACCCTTGGTCTCTTGGTCTGTAGGAACCCCTCACCCTCTTTATTAATGCAGAATAAATATTGAGATAATAGGATAATGTAATAAATTCAATGTCAGTAGGGTTTTTTTAGATGTCTATTAGATGAAATATTCAAATCTTCATTGTCCTTCTCATTTACTTCATATTAAACCTTCACCATGGCCCATCAATGAGTTAAGATCTGTTTCTGTTCCCCACCTACCTTGTGGCTCCTGGGCTGGTGCTTCTGCATCTGCTGCTCTTGCTCCTTTCAAGATGCCTCCAAGCTCTGTAGGTTTTCTCATGTCACATCCTGAGTTAATTTTCTGCTAGTGGAGAAGTTGAGTCCTTGAGCAGGACACAGGAACTGCTTTCATAGAATCCCAGACTGGTTTAGGTTGGAAGGAACCTTAAAGCTCATCCAGTTCCAACCCATCTACTTTCTTCCCCCATGAGACAGATGTTGGCTGGTCCCAAGTCACTTATTCCTTGTCCTCTGGTCTCTGCTAGCTGCATGGGTTGTGCTACCAAGGGAGACATGAACATGTTGAACTCTTCCAGCTGATATTTTATGTCACTTAAATAAGGTTTTTCTTGCTAAAAGGACATTTTCAAAGAGCTTTCATTTTATCCAGCCCTTGACTCATTAGCAGCACTCTCTCTCCTTGTCCTAGAGATGAACAAGGATGACCAGCTCCTACACTTGGTGGAACTCAGCATGAGGAGTGGAAAAATGGACTTCACATCTCTGACAATAGTAAAAAACCTCATTTTTTTAGGAGATATTCACTGATGATTGAATTTGGAGCAGATTCTGTGAGTCATCTGTAGGTGGTTCACCTAAGTGGGTATGGCTGAAGGAAATGATTCACCATGGCACTGGATGGTTGATGTTGGTTGGGTCTGAGAAGTGGAGTGAAATGACAGAGTGTTGTAGTCTCTGACACTAACCACCAGCCCTGGGGTTATCTTGTAGGCCCTGCATTTGCATCTTCATTTTCCATGAGTCAAACACAGTAAAGTAGTTGAGAAGCTGGGTGTGAAATGTGCCAAGGAGGTTTTCTTTGTCATCTTGATAGGTCTTCTTGATAGGCACTGGTGGGGCCGCAGCTCGAGTGCTGGGTTCAGTGTTGGGCCCCTGAGTCCCAGAAGGACCTGGAGGTGCTGGAGCGTGTCCAGAGAAGGGAACGGAGCTGGGGAAGGGTCTGGAGCACAAGTGTGCTGAGTTCCCAGCTGAGGGAACTGGGGGTGCTGAGCCTGGAGAAAAGGAGGCTGAGGGGAGACCTTCTGGCTCTGTCCAAGTCCCTGCAAGGAGGGTGGAGAGAGGTGGGAGTGGGTCTGTTCCAGCAAGGAGCAAGGGCCAGGACAAGAGGAAATGGGCTCCAGTTGTGGCCAGGGCAGTTGAGATGGGATGTGAGGAAGAATTTCTTTGCTGAAAGGGTTCTGAGGCATTGGAAGGGGTTGCCCAGGACAGTGGTGGAGTCCCCATCCCTGGAGGGATTGAAGAGTCGTGTAGACACAGTGCTGAGGGACATGGGTCAGTGGGGACTGGTCAGTGTTGGGTTCATGGTTGGACTTGATGATCTGAAAGGGCTTTTTCAACCAAAACAATTCTCTGATTCTTGGGGGTGCTGTTTGGAGACATGTGCTGGACTCTCATAAAATGTGGCTTTTTTTTCCTTATTCCTTTTCTTCTCACTCAGGTCAGAAATGTTTCTACCACCCACCAGCAGTGGAGCTGCTCTCCCTGCTGTGGTCTGTGTGTCTCCTGCTGAAAATAACCAGGCAAAGGGCAGAACAAGGCAATGTGGTGCCCATGATCCTACCAGCTGTGTCCTCACATTACCCACCCCATGTTTAAGTGGAGAACAACCCTCCTGCTGCAGTCACATCCCATGCTCATCCATCCATGGTACCTCCCTGATGTGTTTGTTAGTTCCAACTCATTAACACTGAACTGATCCTCCAAGGAGCCTTGTTAGCAGCTTCAAGGTGACTTGCTGGAAGCTGTAGCTCTTATCTCTGTGGGCTGGTGGTTGTGACCCAGATGTTTTATCAAGTCTCACCATGGGAGGGAAGGAAGAGCAGTGGCTTTTTGCAACAGACATGAAAATCCTTTATCTGATAACAAGACATCATGGAATATTAAGAACTAAATTTATCTTCAACTGATGTTGTTCAAAGCCTTGGGAAAAACAGGTGGAGATGAAGTTCTCCCTCTCTCTGTTGGCACAGACCTCCAGGTAACCTAGAGGGATGATATGATGTGTAAATCCTCACCATCTGCTTTGGAGGGATTAGAACCATGTTCAGCTAGTGGGTTGATGTCCCTCAGGTCTTTTTTTTTTTTGGGCTGCTGGTAGGAGTTGAAATGAAATGTGGAGAGAAATGTTGTCCAAAGGATTTTGTAGGCAGGCTGCTGTTCATCTGAGCAGCTTTGGATGTGTTCAATCCAAATACCTGGCCAAAGAAATGCAGGTTCCTCTATAAGCCACCCTTTGGGTTTTTCTTTACATTGCTGTGGAGATGAGGTGACACTTCAGATAAGCCCTGGGCAATGATTGTCCTTTCAAACAGATGGAGCAGCACATGGTCTGGCTTTCCCTGGACTCCCTTATTTTTTTCCACTTCAGCTTGGTGTATGACCTGTCCTGGTGGAAAGCTCCATCTGCTGAGTACTTTGAAAGACTTTCATAGAATCAGAGAATGGTTTGGGTTGGAAAGGACCCCAAAGCTCATCCAGTCCCAACCCCCTGCCAGCAGCAGGGACACCTTCCACTAGACCAGGTTGCTCAAAGCCTCATCCAACCTGGCCGAGAACACTTCCAGGGAGGAGCAGCCACAGCTTCTCTGGCCAACCTGGGACAGGGTCTCACCACCCTCACACCAAACAATTTCTTCCTAATATCTAATCTAAACCTCCCCTCTTTCAGCTTAAAGCCATCCCCCCTTGTTCTGTCACTCCCTGCCCTTGGCCAAAGTCCCTCCCCAGCCTTCCTGGAGCCCCTTCAGGTACTGGGAGGCCACTGGAAGGTCTCCCTGGAGCCTTCTCTTCTCCAGGCTGAACAGCCCCAACTCTCTCAGCCTGTCCTCACAGCAGAGCTGCTCCAGCCCTGGCATCATCCTGGTGGCCTCCTCTGGGCTGGCTCCAGTAGCTCCATGAAGCAAAGCCCAAGCTGCTGCCTGGTTTCTTCCAGTGCAGCCAGGGGTTCCTGGCTTGGCTTCACCCACACCAGAGGACAGCAGCACATTAATTTCTCAGCCATTCCAGATCTCTGGAGCAAGCCCACGTTCCCAGTTCTGACTGCTCCTCTCCTCACCCTCCATAGCTGGCCATGCTGCTGTGGTCTGCAGGTTGCCATCACCACGTGCCCATGCTAACAGGGTGCAACCCCAGCTTCTCCGAGCTTTTGAGCACCTGTCAGTGCTCAACCATTGCTCTTGAAGTGGAGATCAGAAGGTGAACCCAGTGCTGCAGAGGAAGGAGTGTGGTTTGGAAATAAGGTCCCATTTGCTCCACTATCTCCATTCATTTTGCTGTTGCTTCATTTTTCTTCTCAATATTACAGTCCCATTTAATTCACTGTGGCCTTCACCCAAGTTCTGAGGTTCACCACCTCCTTCACCCAGAGACAGGAAAGCTTTAATGCCTCTCATTGAACAAGGCAGGAGGGAGACCTCTGAAACAGCACACACCACCACTCAGGTCCTCTGTCACCATGAGAGATGAATTCAAACCTGTGCAGGTGCAGAGAAGGTTTCCCAGGTCTACAAAAGGAGGCAAAAACCTACTTTATGGTGGAGAAAAAAAACCCCAAAACTATAAAATTGGAAATTGTTGAGCCTTGCAATGGCAAAACCTGAAGGGATTTGGCATCCTAAGAACCAGGGATGAGAAGAGCTCAGTCAGGTAAAGAAATGTTGGTGCAGAAGCCTATGGATAAAATTAGAGGGGAGCTCATGTGGTATCAAAATAAGGGAGAGGTTTCTCTCCATCACAGCTGAGAAGACTCAGGAACTAACAGCAGCCATGGAACCAAGTCACCTCAAGGTGAAGTTTGCAGCACCACTAGTTTGACTTATTTATCCATCCAGAAAGACCTACCCAGTCCTAACCCACACAGAATCACAGACTGGTTTGGGTGGGAAGGGACCTTTCAAGGTCATCTTGTCCTGCAGTGAGCAGGGACATCTTCAACCAGATCAGGTTGCTCAGAGCCTCATCCAACCTGACCTTGAATATTTCCAGGGATGGGGCTTCTACCACCTCTCTGGGCAACCTGGGCCAGGGTCTCACCATCCTCATCATAAATAGTTTCTTCTTTATATCTAGTCTGAATCTCCCCTTTTTTAGTTTAAAACCATCACCCTTTGTCCCATCACTACAGACCCTGCTCAAAAGTTCATCCCCATTTTTCTTCTTCTAGCATCTTCTTGCTCCAAAGTTCATCCCCATCTTTCTTCTTCTAAGATCTTCTCCTGCAGCAAGTTCCAAAAGGCTGTTTCCTTGGGGAGCATTGAATTTCAGGAGGCAGAAATCATCCTCTTGCTGCACAAAGCCACGATGAAGCTCCTCACATCATCTCTTTTAGATATCAGATTTATGAGCAAGAAATAGGCACCTGGCTGCCCTATCCATGTGCTCCTCTCAAATGATTCCAACCACTTTGTTCCATTAATGAGACCAGGAGCACAGGAGTTCTCTGAACTGCTCTCTGTGTAATCACTTAATTAACTGAAATGACAGAAATGTGCCAGAAATGGAATCTGCCTCCAAATCTAAAGTTTGGATTTAAAGTCCTTTTTCCAGAAGAAAACTTGAATGCAAACATACAGGAGCTGATAAACACTGCAGGAGTGAGGACACACACAAGCCAACCTTGGGCAGGCTCCTCAAAGCCACCTCCAGGTTATTTGTGCAGAGCTGTCCATTTATTATCTACACAGAAAATATCTGTTTTGGTCTCCCAAGATCATCTATAATAAGTAGGTACCAAGTGGAAGGCAGATGCCATCACTGAGGGTTCCTCTGTGGTCAGAGGGCTCCTCTGTGACACTGGAGTTTTTTTTTACCTCGTTATATATAACTCAAAGCTCCAAGGATGGTGAGAGAAGTCAGATCAACTTCTGTCACCACAAAGGGAAATCCTACTGTGTTTTTGTGGCACACCATAACAGAAGATGGGCAAAGTCTTCTTAGAAGTGTGGGCAGCAGGTTGAGGGAGGAGATTCTCCCCCTCTACTCCACTCTCATAAGGTCCCACCTGGAGAACTGAGTCGAGTTCTGGAGCCCCCAACATAAGAGAGACATGGACCTGTTAGAACGAGTCCAGAGGAGGCCACCAGGGTGATGCCAGGGCTGGAGCAGCTCTGCTGTGAGGACAGGCTGAGAGAGTTGGGGCTGTTCAGCCTGGAGAAGAGAAGGCTCTGGGGAGACCTTCTAGCGGCCTCCCAGTACCTGAAGGGGCTCCAGGAAGGCTGGGGAGGGACTTTGGCCAAGGGCAGGGAGTGACAGAACAAGGGGTGATGGCTTGAAAGTGGCAGAGGGGAGCTGGAGCTGAGATGTGAGGAAGAAATTGTTTGGTGTGAGGGTGGTGAGACCCTGGCCCAGGTTGGCCAGAGAAGCTGTGGCTGCTCCTCCCTGGAAGTGTTCTGGGCCAGGTTGGATGAGGCTTTGAGCAACCTGGTCTAGTGGAAGGTGTCCCTGCTGCTGGCAGGGGGCTTGGAACTGGGTGAGCTTTCAGGTCCCTTCCAACCCAAAAACGTTCAATGATTTTTATGCACCAGGATAAGGAGCTCTGAGGAAAAGGACCTGGGTGTGCTGGTGGACAACAGATTTCCCCCCCATCTCCATGAGGATCACAATACATCAATGCAAACCTTCTAAGCAAGGTCTCCAGTGGTGTCTCATGGGTGTCATGAACCACAACTGTCTTTCCTGGACCCCAAATGCTGCTTGGCATCCCAAAACAAGACCACTTGGGGTTTTTTGTACCTCTTGCTTGACCCAATTGATGTCCAACCATTCCTTACTGAAAGGGAACATCCATTAATATCAGCCAGGCTGTATTAATTATTGTTGATAAATGATTAATCAAGGTTTTGCATAATGAGCAATGGCAAGACCTGAATTAGGAAGTGTGTGGAAATAATAAATAAAAATAATAAATAAAAATAATAAATAAAAATAATAAATAAAAATAATAAATAAAAATAATAAATAAAAATAATAAATAAAAATAATAAATAAAAATAATAAATAAAAAATAATAAATAAAAAATAAATAAAAATATAAATAATAATAATAAATATAAATAATAAAGGTGAGGAGCAGAAATAGTTTTCCTCTGGGAGAAAATATTAGATAATTTACTAATTTATTAGATACTATTAGATAATTTACTGATAATAGATAATTTACTGGTGATAATTTACTGGCCTACCAAAAATACTATTAAATATCACAAAGGAAATGAAATTTCTATTTTTCTTTAGTATTTCCCAAATCAAGGTGCAAACTCTCTTTATAAAAACCTGTTCTAGTCATAGGTCAGAGGAAAAAAAAGTCTTTTTTAGGGTTAAAAAAAGCTTGTTAAACATTTTGAGGAAGGCAAGGAGCACTTCATACTCCACAACTTTTTTTTACTATATTGATTACAGTGAGGGGAGGTGATTTTTTATTTTCTCCTGTAGAAAAGAGATCCTTTTTCCAACAAAAAGAGAAAAATGGATAGAAAAATGGATATAAAAGTGGATATAAAGTGCTATCAAGGTCTGTGCTGGAGTCAATAAGAAGGTAGTGGTAGATTTGACAAAAGCTTTACTTTTCCATAGCAGTTTTTCTCTGCTTTTAGGTTTTTTTTTGGTCAAGTGGTCATTAAAGTTGGCTGAAAACTCAAGAATTCTGGTTCAAGGCAGAAGAAAAAAGAAGTTGGAAGAAGATGGCATTTTGTGAGCTGTGAAATATGTGGAGTTTGCTTACCCAAAGCTTTTTATTCTGAGCAGTTTCTTCTTCTGGCTTCAGATAAAGGCTGGTGGTGGTTGATGTCTTCCTCAAGACACACTTGGGTTCTTCTCCTTCATCCAACCTTTCCCCCCAAGCAGGAATAGAATTAGAGACCTAATTAAGAGAATGATCAACAAATTATGATGATTTCCAGAGGAAACCAAGGTCTCCTCTTCAGCCTGAAAGCTCAGGTGTTGAGTTTGAGGTTGGTTTTATTTGGTTTACAGACAGGTCCACCCCAGAAGAACACAGAGATGGGACACAGTTGTAAAGATGACTCTTTATATTAATATAAAAATGACTATATTCATATTTATATGAATAAATATATTCATATGACTCTTAATATTAATATAAATATGAATCTTTATAATATATTCATATTTATATGAATATAAAGAGTCATGTTAATAGATTTATTCATATAAATATGAATAATATGACTCTATATTAATATAAATGTGAATAAATATATTCATATAAATAAGAATATACCTTTATCCAGGGCAAGATGGTAGCAGGAGGTCTCAGATCTAAAAGAATTACCCCAGCTATCTGATTAATTACTATATTAAGACAGGTTTTCTACATGAAAATTCTCTGCTAGAAAGCTCTAAGTATTTATATAAATATATATAAAAATATAAATCAAGGCAATGCCATTAAAATTATCTCACCCAGTGTTAATATTAACTCCTGTTTTTCTTTTTCCAGCCTTCTCAAAGCCCAATATACTTATTTTTGGTCCCATTATTTGACTGAATACTTTAATTTCTTTAACTTGGATTTTCTATTCTGCCTCACACACATCAACATCCCTCCCATCCTTTTCCTCCTGACCTGATAAGCCTGCCTGCTGGGATATATGAAGCCAGAGAATTAAAAAAGATGTGATATTCATCAGGTAAAATGACAATATTAAATAGAACCAACTCTCCCAGCCTAGTTCATCTCACAGTAACAATTCATTTTGGATTCCCAAGCTGTAAAATCTTCATTTCTCTGATTTTTTTCTCAGATTATTTCTCCACTGTTGTGATTGTTGTTTCCCTTTAATCTCAAATTAAATTGAGAAATGCAGGTTTTGCTCTTGTTTATGGGAAAACACATTTTTTTGTGTTTATATTTCTCTTTATTCTCCCCAAAATAAATAAAAAAATAAAAATAAAACTGTTTCAAGGTTGCTAAGTAACAATTCCATTCCCAACACCTGCTCTGCACTTCAAAGCTAAAGACATAATGAGAATATTTAAGAATATCATAAAATTTATTATAAGCAAACCAACTTGTTATTCTCATCAAATGAAATGAAACAATTTCAGGTCTGTTCTAGGGATTTAAATATTGGGGTTTTTAATTAATTTTGATTTTTTTCTCTTTATTTGGTTCAGATCTGTGACTATTTCTTGTGAACAGATGTCATTAGATTTGAAATCATTGCTCTGATTAAAATATAGCTGTTATAATTTGACTTTTATGGTTGGTTTTTTAGGGGGTTTGGGTCATTTTGGGTCTTTTTTATAATTAAAATAATTAATTATTATAATAATTATAATTAAATTGAATGCTGGGAATAGGCTGTGGTGTTAATGTAAAGTAGTTTTACTCAGTGATCTTTTAAAGATGTAGAAAATAAATGTATCAGAGGGTGTAAGAGATGGTCAGAACCCAGTGGCCACATCCAGGTAGAGCTCACTGGGGCCAAGAAAGCTGGAGCCTGGGAATTAAAAGCTTCAACCTGTTGCAAGAAAAAATTAAAGTTAAAAAAAAAATGAAAAATAGGATGAGCCAAGAAGGATCCCAGAGTGGTGGGGTGGGAAGGGACCTCTGGAGATCATCCAGTGCAACCCCCCTGCCAAAGAAAGTTCCCTACACCAAGTTTGATTTATTATATATATATTTTTAATTGATTTTTTTTAAATGAGTAGTTCTTTCTCCATCATTTGTGGCCTGGTGCCACAAATTATACTTAATTAAAGTCTAATTAGGATGTTTGCAAATAAATTAAGATTCTCTTGGGGTGAAAAGAAGAAACTATTGATTTTTTTTGTCCAATTTTAATCTGATGGGAATTCTCCACTCGAGACCATGGGCTTTGCTATAGGTTCAAAACCTTCCAGCTATAAGTTTGTGGTCAGTAAGGTTATCTGTTGATTCATATAATTAAATAATAAATGTAGAGAATCAATATCCAGCTCTTAATTAATGTTTAAATGGGAAGTGCTCTTCACTGTATTCTTGTTAAAAATGATAATAATAATAATAATAATAATAATAATAATAATAATAATAATAATAATAAATCAAATAAAAATAATACAACAGCTTTCCAGTTGAGGGCAGTCAATATTTTTCTAGATGGTGCTTTTAACACTTCTCATCTTATTTTCTGCCCTGTTTTTTGTCATAGTACTTTACCTGCTTGTATATTACACAGAATTTCAGTGAATTATGTTGTGTTGTATTATTTGCCTTTTTTTTAATGGAATAATAGCTATATAATAATAAAATTATATAAAAATTATATATAATAATAACATTCAATAAGTTGTGTGGATAATGAGTCAGGTTCTTGTAATACACTTCCAGGGAGGAGCAGCCACAGCTTCTCTGCCCAACCTGGGCCAGGGTCTCACCACCCTCACACCAAACAATTTCTTCCTCACATCTCAGCTCCAGCTCCCCTCTGCCACTTTCAAGCCATCACCCCTTGTCCTGTCACTCCCTGCCCTTGGCCAAAGTCCCTCCCCAGCCTTCCTGGAGCCCCTTCAGGTACTGGGAGGCCGCTAGAAGGTCTCCCCGGAGCCTTCTCTTCTCCAGGCTGAACAGCCCCAACTCTCCCAGCCTGTCCTCACAGCAGAGCTGCTCCAGCCCTTGGTGGCTGGGACATCACATCACCTGGATGGAGCTGGAGTTTGGGGTGGCAGAGGTGTCCCAGCAGTCCTGGACAAGCATTCCCAGGGAACTGAGGTTCTCCTCTGCTGTTGGCAGTTCTGGAGGACAAATATCTACAGCAGCAACCTTCCAGGAGTGCCACCAGGCACAGGAGGATGGTCCAGATAATTTTATGACTTATTTTCTTGGAATTAATAATTACCTCCTCATGGTGACTCTGCATACTTCAATCTTTCAGGAAATTAATGATCATTTTGTTTTGAGTTCTCTAGGACCTATTTCCAGGTAACTATTTCTCCTGTCCTTATTTAGCTTCATCTGTATGACTGAAAAAAAATCACCATTCTGATTTTTATCATGCAAATATAAATGAACCAGAAACAATTATGTGTATAGATTTATGCAAAATATATGTATATATACAAGAACACCTTTGGCAAAATAATATTTCCCAAGGCAAAGGCTCAATATGTTGGAATTTGGCTTTTTCTAATAGATTTTTTTTTTCCTTTAGAAAATATCATGTCAGTTTTTGGTTTAGATAAAAAAATACAAGCCCATGTATTCATAGCCCTTGGTTTCTGTCTTTTAGCTAGTTTCTATGACAATCCTTTTACCTTTTGCCCTGTGTCTACTTAGCTGCCTTAATAACATCTCCTGAGGGAGTTGTCAAAGGGTTTCTGAAAGTCCAGGGATGCCATCTGTCCTGTTTATAGAAAGATAGCTGAGGAGGAAAAAAAAGAAGAAAGAGAGGGAAAAAAGAAGAAAGAGAGGGAAAAAAGAAGAAAGAGAGGAAAAAAAAGAAGAAAGAGAGGAGAAAAAAAGAAGAAAGAGAGGGGGAAAAAAGAAGAAAGAGAGGGGGAAAAAAGGAGAAAGAGAGAGGGGAAAGAAAGGAGAAAGAGAGGGGAAAAAAGGAGAAAGAGAGAGGGGAAAGAAAGGAGAAAGAGAGGGGAAAGAAAGGAGAAAGAGAGGGGAAAGAAAGGAGAAAGAGAGGGGAAAGAAAGGAGAAAGAGAGGGGAAAGAAAGGAGAAAGAGAGGGGAAAGAAAGGAGAAAGAGAGGGGAAAGAAAGGAGAAAGAGAGGGGAAAGAAAGGAGAAAGAGAGGGGAAAGAAAGGAGAAAGAGAGGGGAAAGAAAGGAGAAAGAGAGGGGAAAGAAAGGAGAAAGAGAGGGGGAAAGAAAGGAGAAAGAGAGGGGGAAAGAAAGGAGAAAGAGAGGGGAAAAGAAAGGAGAAAGAGAGGGGAAAAGAAAGGAGAAAGAGAGGGGAAAAGAAAGGAGAAAGAGAGGGGAAAAGAAAGGAGAAAGAGAGGGGAAAAGAAAGGAGAAAGAGAGGGGAAAAGAAAGGAGAAAGAGAGGGGAAAAGAAAGGAGAAAGAGAGGGGAAAAGAAAGGAGAAAGAGAGGGGAAAAGAAAGGAGAAAGAGAGGGGAAAAGAAAGGAGAAAGAGAGGGGAAAAGAAAGGAGAAAGAGAGGGGAAAAGAAAGGAGAAAGAGAGGGGAAAAGAAAGGAGAAAGAGAGGGGAAAAGAAAGGAGAAAGAGAGGGGAAAAGAAAGGAGAAAGAGAGGGGAAAAGAAAGGAGAAAGAGAGGGGAAAAGAAAGGAGAAAGGAGAAAAGAAGAAGAAAGAGAGGAGAAAAAAAAGCAGACAAAAAGGATAAATTAGTTGTTCAAAGCCAAACAGCAGGTTGGGTTCAGAGAATGAGGGAAGGAGCTCTGGAGCTTGGCTTCTCCTCAGCTGCTCATGGCTTTAGATGTCATTTTCCCTGCAGAAAATGTTAAAACCAAACCAAATGCAGGTAAAAAGGAGAATAAAATGGGTGATTAAAAAATTGACTCATTAGTTCCTGGATCAGCAATCACCAAGCTGCTTCCTGAAACTAAATCTAGCATGAATAAGGGTCCTGGAGGTAAATATGTCATTAGAGGCAGATTAGGCAGAGTTTAACGGGCTGTGAGCTCTGTGTGTACTGCAAATTGTTTTACACAGAGACAGGAAATACAATGAGGAGCAGGGGAGGCAAAAGGACCAGGGCTGAGGAGATGAGGTGCTGCTGGGGCTTCGCTGGAGAAACGGGCAGTGCTGTGTGAAGATGGAGGAGAGGGGATGGGCTGAGGGGCACAGCAAGGAGCAACTGAAATGTTTGGTTCCCAGAAATCACAGAATCCCAGACTGGTTTGGGTTGGAAGGGACCTGAAAGCTCACCCAGTTCCAACCCCTCTGCCAGCAGCAGGGACACCTTCCACTAGACCAGGTTGCTCAAAGCCTCATCCAACCTGGCCGAGAACACTTCCAGGGAGGAGCAGCCACAGCTTCTCTGGCCAACCTGGGCCAGGGTCTCACCACCCTCACACCAAACAATTTCTTCCTCACATCTCAGCTCCATCTCCCCTCTGCCACTTTCAAGCCATCCCCCCTTGTTCTGTCACTCCCTGCCCTTGGCCAAAGTCCCTCCCCAGCCTTCCTGGAGCCCCTTCAGGTACTGGGAGGCCGCTGGAAGGTCTCCCCGGAGCCTTCTCTTCTCCAGGCTGAACAGCCCCAACTCTCTCAGCCTGTCCTCACAGCAGAGCTGCTCCAGCCCTGGCATCATCCTCGTGGCCTCCTCTGGGCTGGCTCCAGTGGGTCCATGTCCTTGTGCTGTTGGTGGCCCCAGCACTGGAGGCAGCACTGCAGGGGGGGTCTCAGGAGAGCGGAGCAGAGGGGCAGAATCCCCTCCCTGGCCCTGCTGCCCACGCTGCTCTGGGTGCAGCCCAGGACACGGTTCTTGGCTCTGTGCTGCCAGCGCACGGTGCCGCCTCATGTGGAGCTTCTCCTCCCCCAGCACCCCAAGTCCTTCTCCTCAGGGCTGCTCTCCAGCCATTCTCCACCCAGCCTGGGGTTGTGCTTGGGGTTGCCCTGACCCAGGGGCAGGACCTTGCCCTTGGCCTTGTTGAACTCCATGAGGTTTGCACGGTCCCACCTCTCCAGCCTGTCCAGGTCCCTCTGGATGCCATCCCGTCCCTCCAGCGTGTCGACCCAACCACGCAGCTTGGTGTTATCAGCAAACTCACTGAGGGTGCTCTCAAACCCAGTGCCCATGTCACTTACAAAGATGTTGAAGAGCACCAGTCCCAATACCGCATCTTGAGGGACACCACTCATCATCGGTGTCCCTCAGACTTTGAGCTGTTGACCACAACTCTTTGAGTGCAACCATCCAGCCAATTCCTTACCCACCGAGTGCTCCATCCATCAAACCCACGTTTCCAGTTTAGAGACAAGGATGTTGTGTGGGACAGTGTCAGACACCTTGCATGAGCATTAATCAATGCAATAAGCATTAGTCTTTAGAATTAGTTTCTTCCATGACCAATATCCAACCAGCAACAAACTGGCTCACTCTATTTATCTTTCCATATTTATATTTTCCTTGGTGTGCAGATCAACCCATCAGATGTTGGGTTGGAGGAACCTTCCCAGACAGACATGGGAGGCTGAAGGACAAGCTAAAGAGAGAAGCCAGCCTGGCTGCTAGTATATCAGACTCACCTAATTCATGGCTGAACAGATATCTGCCCATCTTCTGATGTTTCCATCTGTGGAGAGTGGAAGAGTTTTCTGGAAAACATGTCAACAATCACAATAATCACTAACTATCACTTATATAATTTATTTTCTTTTAAAGTCTGAGCTTTTAAAGTTGAGCAATCAGATTAAATCAAATTATTGTTATTAATCAGTAAAAAAAAACCCCACTTCTAGTCATGAAGAAAAGTGGAAATGGCTTCAAAGTATGAACTTGAGAAGGTCACACACCAGAGAGCAGTAGAGGCAATTCCTTCAGAGGTTGGTGAGGGTCTGTGGAGGTGGCTGTGCTGCAATGTGAGATGACTGTGTTGTAATGCACAGGTGGTGTGAAAATCAATTAAAACTCATTAAATGGTCTGGGAAAAAAAAAAAATTGAAAGGAATGCCAGATAAAAATGTATCTTTAGACTATCAAACTATACAGAAATCACTTTATCCTGGCAGAAATACCTGAGTCCAAATAGCTCCACTTCCTCTGATCTGCTTCAAGCTCTTTTTCTCTCTTGAATGGAGTGAGAAAGACATGGAGAGACACTGGAGCTCTGGATTTCACACTCTGCTGTCCTGGGAGACCTGGTGGAGAAGAGCAGAAAAGCAAACATGAGGCAGCTTCTGTGTCATTCTGTTTATTGTGCCTCCACTCACCTCTCAGGGAAGAAGAAGAACCAATTTTTTAATGTTTTTTGGACTGATTTGTCCTGCCAGATTGAAATGAAGGAGTGACTGGACTCAAGGTGTGGTCAGGTGTCTACCCTGTGAGGACTGGTAGTGGCAAGGACTGGCAGCACCAGTCTTTGATAGTCTGCTCACTCACCCTCCCCACCCCAGGGAACGGAGAGAGAATTGGAGGAGTAAGGAGACTCAAAAGTTGAGATGAAAACAATGTAATAATTGAAATAATAATGATAATAATAACTAAAATAGGAAGAATAGTAATGATAGACTATACAAATGAGCAATGCACAACGTGATTGTTCACCACCCACTGACTAAGACCCAGCTTATTCCCAGCTAGCCATCCTGGAGGAGGAGAGAGATCCTGAAAGCACAATCCCAGAAGAGCAAGAGCCCAGCTGGCCAACCCTCATTTATACACTGAAGATATGTTATGGAACATCTCGTTGGCCAATTTGGATCTGTTGGTCTTTCTTTCACAGAATCCCAGAGTGTCAGGGGTTGGAAGGGACCTCGAAAGCTCATCCAGTCCAACCCCCTGCTGGAGCAGGAACACCCAGATGAGATCACACAGGAAGGTGTCCAGGAGGGTCTTGAAAGTCTCCAGAGAAGGAGACTCCACACCCTCCCTGGGCAGCCTGGCCCAGGGCTCTGGCACCCTCACAGGAAAGAAGTTCCCCCTCAAATCCAAGCAGAACCTCCTGTGTTCCAGCTCACACCCATTGCCCCTTGTCCTACCACTGGACACCACTGAGAAGAGCCTGGCTCCATCCTCCTGACACTCACCCTTCAGATATTGATCAACATTAATGAGGTCCCCCCTCAGCCTCCTCTTCTCCAAGCTCAAGAGCCCCAGCTCCCTCAGCCTCTCCTCACCAGGGAGATGCTCCACTCCCTTCATCACCTTGGTGGCTCTGTGCTGGACTCTCTCCAGCAGCTCCCTGTCCTTCTTGAACTGGGGGGCCCAGAACTGGACACAATATTCCAGATGTGGCCTCACCAGGGCAGAGTAAAGGGGGAGGAGAACCTCTCTGGACCTACTGACCACCCCCCTTCTAATGCCCCCCAGGATGCCCTTGGGGTGCACGGGGCACAAGGGCACAGTGCTGGCTCATGGTCACCCTGCTGCCCACCAGGACTCCCAGATCCCTTTCCCCTACACTGCTCTCTAGGAGATCATCTCCCAACCTGTACTGGAACCTGGGGTTGTTCCCATATTGAAACCAAAACACGGAGCTTTTCGAGAGCCTAAGAAGAAAACCAACTCGATCCCAGCTGAAACCAGGACTGAAGACAAACTATTGGCCACAAAACGCTCATGGGAGCAGTTTAAATTTATTTTTTTCTTCTTTTTCTCCTTGTTTTTTTCAAGTCCAAGGTGTTTGAAAAATGCAGGTAGAACCTCCAGAGTTTTGGGATATCTGGAACACTTTTTTTTTCCCCAAAGACATATTCACAGCAACTTGCTTGACTCTAGCCACGAGGAGGAACTTTGTGTGATGTTTCTCTTCGTCTTAAGCAAGTTCAGGGAGCTCCTAAATTCAGCAGAGCCCAGGACCTGGTGATTTCTCCTTCCAGATGGAGCTGAGCCAGAACATAAGCCATGTGGAACAGAAGAACAGATGGTGCAGACCTGCCCTTCCTCTCCAGCTGATTGGGATGGAAGGAGAAGGGAAGAACCAATCTTTTTTTACTGCATTTTTTGGTTGTTGTTCCATTTTTTTCCCCTGTTTCAGTTTATATTCCTCTCCATCTGCCTCCCTTCTCCTCGTGTGACAGGACTGCTCAGTCTGGGCGTGGGAGGGAACCACAAATTCAGCTCATCCCCTCCTCCACCTTTCTTGACATGTGGAAATTTGTGTTCATGTTGTGTTTGCTACCTAGGTCTGGAGTCAAGCCTTGCAGAAAGTCAGTGATGGGGCTTTATCAGGACCTTCTTATTCTTCTCTACCTTCCCTCAGCTTCAAAGCTCTTTGAGTTCCATTCATCCCAACCAGGTTTGAAGTTCCTGCATGTTTGTGTCTCTCAGAGACCCCAAAAAAGCAGCTTGGCTCTACCCTCAGGGCAAGGATTAATTTTGCAGATTAAAATTGTAACTAAATTTAAAATGAAACGGGGTCTACAGAGATTAATTTAACATCTTGGATTGTCCTGCAGCTCAGCTCAAAGGTTGACTTGTTGAAAGTCTATTTTCCTTCAAAAAGTGCTTTTGATAATGAATATTTTCAAGTTATTTGGTCTTCCTAGATGCTCAAGCCTGTTAATTATGGATTTTTTAGATCTAGCTAAGGAACAAGTGACAAATGGCCTCCAGTTGTGACCAGGGCAGTTGAGATGGGATGTGAGGAAGAATTTCTTTGCTGAAAGGGTTCTGAGGCATTGGAAGGGGTTGCCCAGGGCAGTGGTGGAGTCCCCATCCCTGGAGGGATTGAAGAGTCGTGTAGACACTGTGCTGAGGGGCATGGTTTAGTGGGCATGGTGGTGATGGGCTGATGCTTGGACTTGATGATCTTAGAGGTGTTTTCCAGCTTTAATGGTTCTATGATTCTTCTTCTCCTCAGTCAGCTTTGGATTGATGCTTTCTCTCCAGCTTTCCTCTCTCCACCTTCACCTGCTGACACCATCTCCTCTGGCTTTTGACATATTTCTTTTTGCCTTTAGCAGTACCAGTAAATCTGCTCAACTCTCACAGACTTCTGTGAGAACCTCTGTAGGAGGGAACCTCTGGAGCTCAGGAACCTCTAGGAGTGAATCTCTGCACAGGGAACCTCTGGAGCTCAGGAACCTCTAGGAGGGAATCTCTGCACAGGGAACCACTGGAGCTCAGGAACCTCTAGGAGGGAATCTCTGCACAGGGAACCTCTGGAGCTCAGGAACCTCTAGGAGGGAATCTCTGCACAGGGAAACTCTGGAGCTCAGGAACCTCTAGGAGGGAATCTCTGCACAGGGAACCTCTGGAGCTCAGGAACCTCTAAGAGGGAATCTCTGCACAGGGAACCTCTGGAGCTCAGGAACCTGTAGGAGGGAATCTCTGCACAGGGAACCTCTGGAGCTCAGGAACCTCTAGGAGGGAATCTCTGTACAGGGAACCTCTGGAGCTCAGGAACCTGTAGGAGGGAATCTCTGCACAGGGAACCTCTATAGCTCAGGAACCTGTAGGAGGGAATCTCTGCACAGGGAACCTCTGGAGCTCAGGAACCTGGAGGAGGGAATCTCTGCACAGGGAACCTCTGGAGCTCAGGAAATGCCATGTGGAAGCCAAGTCTTGGTGAGGTTCTCCCTTGGTCTGTGCTGCCAGCCTGGTGGTACAGCACCTATGAGGCCACCTGCATGGGGTCCAGGAGGGGATTGCACTCTCAAAACCTTCTCCAGAGGTCAAATCTACCCCAAAGAGTTGAGGTAGAGAAGATACAGTCAAAAGATGCTGCAGGATACCGCGCTGAGGTCATTCTGCTTCTGCAAAGGGAAAGCTCATGCAATCCTGAGCCAATCAGATAAGAAGGGAAATCAAATTAAAATGTTCTAAGGATCTTTTATCAAGTTTTGTAAAAGCAGATTAAAAATAAAACAACAACAAAACCCCAAACAAATCTAATTGTGAAGAGCAGTGCCGAGAGCTGCCTGTGATTCACCAGCCCAGCATGATGGAAATGAGTGAGTAACAGTCCTGGGGCTCTGGATTGCAGCTGATTTTTGTTGTTTTCTCTAAATCTGCTTTTAAATAAATTACATTTAGAACCTTTTTTTTTTTCCCAAATCTTGGTGATTGTGTCTTGTAGTGACAGAGAAGATAAATCCGCTTTAAAACCTGTATTTGACCTGATTAATTCACTGTTTTGCTCTCCAGTACCAGATCTAGAGCTGCTCAGCTGACTATCCTAGATGTTGAGCTGCTAAAAGTCACTGGAGAGTTGCTTTCAGCTCTTCACAAATGTGGTTCCTGGGGTTATTATGGGATGTGGGCTATCCCATAGTAATCTGAAGGGAATAGGACCAGGCTGCAACTGCAAGGTGGGAAGAGATTTGATCTGTCTGAGTCAAGTGAGGAAGAGGAGGAAGGTCAGGGTCCTTGGGTGTGTTGGGTTTGTGTGGCCAGGGGCACAGGGGTGGCTTGTGGGAGAAGCTGCCAGAAGCTTCCTCCACATCTGACAGAGACAATGCCACCAGCTCCAGGATGGAGGAACTGGCCAAGGCTGAGCCCATCAGCGATGGTGGAAGTGCCTCTGTGATAACAAAATTAAGAAGGGGAAGAAAAAAACCTGCACATTTTGCAGCTGGAGAGAGGAGTGAGGAGATGTGAGAGAAACAACTCTGCAGACACCAAGGTCAGGGAAGAAGGAGGAGGAGGAGGTGCTCCAGGCGCTGGAGCAGAGATTCCCCTCCAACTTGTAGTGAAGACCATGGTGAGGCAGGCTGTGCCCCTGAGCCCATGGAGGTCCATGGTGGAGCAGATGTCCGTGGAGCAGATGTCCCCCTGCAGAACATGGGGGTCCATGGTGGAGCAGATGTCCCCCTGCAGCCCATGGGGGTCCATGGTGGAGCAGATGTCCCCCTGCAGCCCATGGAGGTCCATGGTGGAGCAGATGTCCCCCTGCAGCCCATGGAGGTCCATGGTGGAGCAGATGTCCCCCTGCAGCCCCTGGTGAAGACCATGGTGGAGCAGATGTCCCCCTGCAGCCCATGGAGGTCCATGGGGGAGCCGATGTCCCCCTGCAGCCCATGAAGGTCCCTGGTGGAGCAGATGTCCCCCTGCAGCCCATGGGGGTCCATGGTGGAGCAGATGTCCCCCTGCAGCCCATGGAGGTCCATGGTGGAGCAGATGTCCCCCTGCAGCCCGTGGAGGACCCCACACCAGAGCAGGTGGATGCCTGAAGGAGGCTGTGACCCCGTGGGAAGCCCCCGCTGGAGCAGGTTCCTGTCAGGACCTGTGGCCCCGTGGAGAGAGGAGCCCAGGCTGGAGCAGGTTTGCTGGCAGGACTTGTGACCCCGTGGGGGACCCGCGCTGGAGCAGTGTGTCCCTGAAAGAGCTGCTGCTTTCTGAGGTGAGACAGGTCCAAGGATATGGCCAGAGATCCCTAAATCTGATCAAGCTTTTGACTGAAAACAGTTTTTGCTGATCACAAAAACGATGTCTACAAAGAAAGGAGAGAACCATGAAGCTCTACTTGGCAGATGTTTGCTGATGTCCCCTGAATGCCCTCTGGGAGTGACACAGGAACATTTCATCTTTGACAAAACATTACCCTTGTAGTGCAGCCAAGGTCACCAGCTTGCATGAATTAACTGTCATGTCAGCTCTGGTCAGGGAGGTGATGTGAACTTCAGCACCAGACTTCTCTGATAATCTCCACATTTTGCCTTCACGCTTGAGTGTGTCTTGTCCTTTCACACTGCCTCCTCTCCAGCTCCTCGTTGCTGTTCAGAACTCCACAAGGACTGCATGGGCCAAATCCAGGGGCAGAGGCTGGTAAATGTAGGGTGTAAAAATAAAGAATCTGGCTCTGAAGGCACGTGGGGATTTGGAAAACCTGGGCTCTGATGTTGCTTTGTAGGACCTGTTGCTGTGATCTTCAGCTCTTGCTGTGTGTGGTTAGTAGGTCAAGAGAGGTTCTTCTTCCCCTCTACTCTGCCCTGGTGAGGCCACATCTGGAATATTGTGTCCAGTTCTGGGCCCCCCAGTTCAAGAAGGACAGGGAACTGCTGGAGAGAGTCCAGCACAGAGCCACCAAGGTGATGAAGGGAGTGGAGCATCTCCCTGATGAGGAGAGGCTGAGGGAGCTGGGGCTCTTGAGCTTGGAGAAGAGGAGGCTGAGGGGGGACCTCATTAATGTTGATCAATATCTGAAGGGTGAGTGTCAGGAGGATGGAGCCAGGCTCTTCTCAGTGGTGTCCAGTGATAGGACAAGGGGCAATGGGTGTGAGCTGGAACACAGGAGGTTCTGCTTGGATTTGAGAGGGAACTTCTTTCCTGTGAGGGTGCCAGAGCCCTGGGCCAGGCTGCCCAGGGAGGGTGTGGAGTCTCCTTCTCTGGAGACATTCAAGACCCTCCTGGACACCTTCCTGTGTGATCTCATCTGGGTGTTCCTGCTCCAGCAGGGGGTTGGACTGGATGAGCTTTCGAGGTCCCTTCCAATCCCTGACACTCTGGGATTCTGTGTGCCTATGCCATTATTTTTTATGGATGTGACAGTGACACTCGTGTGTGTGACTGGCTTCCCTGTGCCAGGACATGGTGATGCTCATAGCCTGGATGGGTGAGGTTTCACACTGGACCTGGGTCTATCCAACTGGACCTGGATCTATCCAATTCCTTCCCAGGCATTTTGAGTCTTGCCTTCTACCAACCTGGATGCTCATTTACCATCCTGAGGGAGCCAGTTCAGCTCGCTAAGACACCAGTAAGGGAGAGTCTGGGAGAGGAAAAAAGATGTTTTCTGTTGATTTAATGAATTGAAGGAGGGAGGGAAATGTCCCCAGAGAGAGTAGGGTTTCCCCTTTCACCAACCAACTGAAGCTGAGCAGATCTGAGGTGTCATACAGAGGACAGCACAAGGCTTAGTGCCCATCCTGGGTGTTATCCTTCTGAGGAGAGGATCTGGGATGTGTTTTGGTCACTCATCTCTACACCCCCCTCACTCAAACACAGGGGTGCTCACTCCTACCTCCTCCCCTGCAACCCCAAGTTTTGCAGTTACAAACAAAAACATGGTGTGAACTTTGAAGGGTTCTTGGTGTTAGCAAAGAGGGCTCTAAACAAGAAGCCACAGAGCAAACACTGGTCTGAAAATTAAAGTTAGGAATACTCCAGCACTGGGGACAGTTTTGGGTGTCACAGGAGAAAAAGGATCTGAAGCTGCTGGAGAGTGTCCAGAGGAGGGACACAACACTGGGGAAGGGTTCAGAGGGGAAGGGTGTGAGGAGAGGCTGAAGGCACTTGGGTTGTTCAGCCTGGAGAAGAGGAGACTGAGAGGAGATCTCCTGGCGGTCTGGAACTTCCTCCCCAGGGGCAGAGGAGGGGCAGGCGCTGAGCTCTTCTCTCTGGCCACCAACGCCAGGAGCAGAGGCCATGGCAGGAAGATGTGGCAGGGGAGGGGGAGGTTGGCCATGAGGAAAAGGTTCTTGAGGCAGAGGGTGGTGGAGCACTGGCACAGGCTCCCCAGGGAGGTGCTGATGGCCCCAAGCCTGACAAGATGCCAGCAGCATTTGGCCAACGTGTGCCCTCAGGGCCATGGTGTGAATGTTGGGCTTGTCCTGTGCAGGGACAGCAGTTGGACTCCATCATCCTGGTGGGTCCCTTCCAACTCACAACATTCAATGCTAAGGTTGC
Source organism: Caprimulgus europaeus (assembly GCA_907165065.1). The sequence goes on from OU015527.1 coordinate 80,616,709, forward strand.
CAGGTGTTTGGAGCCACGCTGCCAAAGGCTGCTGTGTGACCAAGCCTCAGCTGTAACCCACAGAGAACATCCTCCTCAAAGCAGTGAGAGTTTCCTCTTCCCCTGTCCCTCCTATCCACCACAAATGGAGAAAATGGAGGTGGCCCAAATCCCATCAACAGTGTAAGAGAAGGTGAAGTTTTGCCTGAAAATGCCATCTTGGCTTGATTGTGCAGGCAAGGAGACAAGGAGGATCCATGCCAAGGCCACCCTGGTGAAGGGTCTCCTTCTTCCCTGCCACCCCAGCAGCTCCCCACACACCCCATCATCTCCTGGCACTCACATCCCTCTTCTTTTACATGCTTTTTTAATTTAAAGGACTCTGATTAGTCACAAATATTGAGCTCAACATTGACTTCACAGCCACACTTGGAACAAGACATCTACAAACAGGAGAACACTTTAGTTTTTTCAACTTCCGAAAGCCCTGTATCCTTTAAATGTCAATTATCCACCTGGCCACTGACCTGGTACAAGTAGAGGTGCTTCCTCTTCCAGATGAAGGGAATTTGCTCCCAAATATTAACCTGGGGAAAATGTCACACTCTTTGTTTCCTCCATTAGTGCAATCAGCAGGGCTGGACAATGTCCTCCTTCCTTATTTGTGAAAAGTAATAACAAAACCCTGGGAAATAAATAAATATATCTGGATAGATAATGTTACATTATCTTCTGAGCAGAATTTCATCTGAGCTTGAAGTGTCTGGCTAAAGCCAAGAAAATAGAGGGGATAGAAATGTGGCTTTTACCTTCCTTAGAGCTAATACACAGGGAAGGACTCTGAGGCAAGACTAATGCGATCTGAGATTATTCTCAATTACATCAGGTTCTTGCAATTTAGGAAATGAAGGGTGGTCAGAGCTCAGAGCCTCCTGTGCATTGGAATAGCCTTCAAGTGAGAGGGATAATGTTCCTGGGGTGGAGGAGCCTTTGGATTGAGGAAGATGAGGTTTCAAGCATGCCCTGGTGTAGGCAAGCTGCTCTGGTTTGATCAGCCACCTTTGACTACCACATGTTGGAAGTAAAGAGCCTTGTTGAAAAATCCTACAGAAGATATTTGAGTGGATTTTCCTCCCAGGCAGGTGCTGTCCCAGGAACAGTCTTGTGCAGTGCTTGGAGAACCCTTTCATTTTTCTTCCCTGTATCTTACAGAATCATCAAATGTTGTGAGTTGGACCCACCAGGATGATGGAGTCCAACTCCTGTCCCTGCACAGGACAAGCCCAACATTCACACCATGTCCCTGAGGGCACATGTTGGCCAAATGCTGCTGGCATCTTGTCAGGCTTGGGGCCATCAGCACCTCCCTGGGGAGCCTGTGCCAGTGCTCCACCACCCTCTGCCTCAAGAACCTTTTCCTCATGGCCAACCTCCCCCTCCCCTGCCACATCTTCCTGCCATGGCCTCTGCTCCTGGCGTTGGTGGCCAGAGAGAAGAGCTCAGCGCCTGCCCCTCCTCTGCCCCTGGGGAGGAAGTTCCAGACCACCAGGAGATCTCCTCTCGGTCTCCTCTTCTCCAGGCTGAACAAACCAAGAGACTTCAGCTTCTCCTTGTACATTCTGGAGATCCCTGGGGCCATGTTTGAGGGGTTTGAGTGGGGAGCCTGCGGTTCTTCACAACAAGAACCCATCGCCATTGACTCTGTGTCACATCACCACTCGGGGTGACCACCTCCACGGACCCCAGCATGGGGTTACAGGGCTGGTTTCCACCATCAAACCCACATACAAGCAAAACCCCATCAAAACCCCAACCCCAACCCTCCCACCACCCCCCATAGACCCCCCATCTGCTCACCCTTCTCCTTCCCAGGCCAGGCAAGGATCTTCCCCAGCTTCCATTCAATTTTCACCCATTGTTTTATTATTATCATTATTATTATGATGGATATAACCAGAATAAAACCAGATAAGACTTTTCCCCGTCGTTATTATTCGAGGTGATAATTTGCAACCTAAGTGCGTTGCCATGGTGATGTGAGAAGCCCCCAAAGAGGGAGGCCCGGGAGTTGAGGCCTAATCCTGAGGTGATTTTCAATAGCACCAGCTGTCCCGGGGTTGAAAAGCAGCACAAATTACCCCATTATTGGAGGGAAACAGGGGAAGCTAAGCTAATTATTTGTAAGCTTTAGACACAGGTGTTCATAAAAGCCAGGCCGTGTGCTCCTCATCAAGGCTGGCTCAGCAAGGGGGGAGGCCTCGGCGGGAGGCCTCCCCCCGCCCAGACCCTCATTTCAATCACAAAGGGGCCGCCATGGGCCTGCTGCCACCATGGGCCTTCGCTGCAGGTAACGGTGCCTCAGCAAAGGCGCTCGCTGCTCTCTGGAGAAATGGCTTTTTTTTTCCTGGTTTATGGCTTTTTTTTTTCTGGTTTATATCCTTTTTTTTTCTGGGAAATGATGTTGGAAACTTGTGCTTTGGGGGTGAGCTGAGGCTGAGTTTATAAAGGGGGGGGCACGCAGTTGAAGCCTTTGGGGAAGGCTTTGTCTCCTGCCATTATCACTACAACAACTAATGATATAATTCATAATTCATAATGAATTATAATTCATAAAATCAAATTAGAATTCAGGGTTTTGTTCTTTATTACCAGGCAGATATGGTGGTATTGCTTTTGACAGCTTGGTGAGAGAGTTGAGGTTGTTCAGCCTGGAGAAGAGAAGAAGGCTCCGGGGAGACCTTCAAGTAGTTTTTTTATACTTAAAAAGGGCTTATAAGAAAGATGGGGAAAGACTTTGGCAGTGTTAGGATTTCAGTTGGACTTGATGATCTTAAAGGTTTTTTTCTAACCAAAATAATTTAATGATTTTATGACTTCTTACCAGGGACTGTAGAGATAGGACAAGGGGTGATGGTTTTAAATTAAAAGAGGGGAGATTCAGACTAGATAGAAAGAAGACATTTTTTACACTGTGGGTGGTGAGTTAATTTATTTTCCTCAGTGTCCCTGTTTAGGATGTTCCCAAGCAATTGGTTTTTAGGCAGTTTGCAGCGGCACAAAAGAGATGTTAAAGATATTAAGGTTCATCCTCTCAATCCAGGACAAAGGTCATTGCTGCCACTGTGGTGAGGAACCTTTCCTGCACTGTCTGCATCATAATATCAAGTCCTGCATAGAGACACAGACTTGAAAGTAAGCTTTCTCTTGGCTGTATGAGTCCTTAGACCACCAAATGAAAGGTAAGTGCCATCACTGTTGAACTTAGTCACTGTCCTGAACCTGCTTTGGCAGGGGGGTTGGACTAGATGATCTCCTAAGGTCCCTTCCAACCCTCACCATGCTGTGTGATTCTGTGAGACACCAGCCCAGGTTGCCCAGAGAGGTGGTAGAAGCCCCATCCCTGGAAACATTCAAGGTCAGGTTGGACGGGGCTCTGAGCAACCTGGTCTGGTTGAAGATGTCCCTGCTCACTGCAGGGGGGTTGGACTGGATGACCTTGAAAGGTCCCTTCCCACCCAAACCATCCTGTGATTCTATAGTAATAACATACATGTAAAACACTGCTCAAACAAGTCCCACTCTTTGATCTAAACTGCTGTAACTTGGCCTCCTGAAAGCTTTGATATTTATTTATTATTATTTTACCTTCCCTGGATGTACTGATGAATGCAAGATCAACATATACAACCAAAATGTTTTGAGACTAGAAAAGAAGCAAGTTTATTACAAGGAAAATAAGGAATCTGACACAGAGAAATGGCACAGTTTCTCAGTGAGCAAAATACTTGCCTATATATTATGTTTATGTGTGGGTATGAAAATCTTTTTATGGAAGTATGCTAGCTAGGCTTGTTATTGCTTTTACTTAGTTTTTCTGTGCTCCAGGTTTTACAGGCTGCTTCTGAACCCTAAACCAGGATTTAAAGTATCTATCTTGGATACTGTAAAACTTCCTTAAATGTTTTGGGATGTTCTGACCTTAAAATGTGAAGCTGGGAAGCTTGGAACTCTGCTCTGCAATGAGGAACTCTGTAAGGGAGGCTAAAATTTGGTGAGTGACCCCTGTGAGTCCCATGGCTCAAGGGGTGGGGACTAGAGGAGGTACTGGCTGCTACATCTTGTGATAGATCCTGGACAAAAAAAGTAGTTTGCAAGAATTAAAATATGCCCAAAACAAAAATGTTTTAAGAACTTGCATCCTAAAAAAAAGGGAAATGTTCATTTTGTCAAAACCCAAACATCTTCCTAAAGAAAACACCTTAAACCAGCTTTTTAAAAGTGTGTTTTGAGGTTTCCTTTGCCTTGATTTATTTATTTCTTTTTAAAAAAAGGTGACTTTATCAGAATACTGGATCTGTTGCTGTTGGGAACAACCCATGACAGTGCAAGTGTGCTCTCAGGTTGTGTTGTAAGTTAAAACCACATGATATCTTATATTTAATCTTTTTGTTGTCTTTCAGAATAGCTCTACAGAATTGATGCAAAGTCATGTATCTTCCCTCAAGGTTAACAACTGAATTTACTTCTGCAACCCATGATCTTCTCTACTCTATCTTCTGAGGGAGGAATTCAATATCAAGTTCAGGATAGATCATTCAAACCAACAGTTGAGGCCACAATTTCTTACACTTTGTATTTTTATAGCCTTTTCAAAAAATAAAGGAAAATGTTGCATATTGTTAAGTGTCCAAGTACCATAAAAAAGTTCACACTTGAGAGCTATGAATAACCCAGTGTAGGCTGACATGGCCAATTATTTCTCTTCCAAATAATAATGCCATGATGGATTCTTTACCTTGCTGCTGTGATATAATGAAGAAGTAAGAACCATTGTTGGGTTTATGCACTGGTTTCTATCCTGGTTTCACTAGGCTAGAGTTAATTTTCTTCTCACTAATTAGAATAGCTGTGGTTTAGTTTCAGTGTGGGGTTTGTTATGAGAAGAATGTTGATCAGGTGCTGATGTTATCAGTTGCTGCTGGAGCTCAAGGTCATTGTGGTTCACAGCTGCATTAGGACTGGGAGGGAGAAGCACAGTGAATAGCAAAACCCAAACCTGGCATTTGGATGTGCCAGTGAGATATTCCAGATCATATCACATCCTGGCAGTATATTAACCAGGGGTGACTGGAAATTGGGGGTGTTCTCTTGGGGATCACTCAGGCTCTCACTCTTCTGGGGTTTGGGGACTGTCTGTGCTCTGGAATTGCTGCCTGGCACAGGCTGGGCATTGGTCGGTGGGTGGTGAGTGATTGCCCTGTGCATCACTCATTGGTATATTCTCTTATCACTGTTGTTATCATTATCATTTTATTTTAATTAATAAATAGTTTTTATCTCAACCTGTGAGTCTCCTTGCCCTTTTGTTTCCAATTCTCTCTCCTGCTCCCTGGAAGGATGGGGAGAGTGAGAGAGTGACTGTGTTTGGCTACAAACCAAAAAGGGGTGAAACCACCACAAAGGCCAAGGGCATCCTGGCCTGGATCAGCACCAGTGTGGCCAGCAGGAGCAGGGAAGTTCTCTTCCCCCTGCCCTGGGCACTGGTGGGGCCGCAGCTCGAGTGCTGGGTTCAGTGTTGGGCCCCTGAGTCCAAGAAGGACCTGGAGGTGCTGGAGCGTGTCCAGAGAAGGGCACTGGAGCTGGGGAAGGGTCTGGAGCACAAGTGTGCTGAGTTCCCGGCTGAGGGAACTGGGGGTGCTGAGCCTGGAGCAAAGGAGGCTGAGGGGAGACCTTCTGGCTCTGTCCAAGTCCCTGCAAGGAGGGTGCAGAGAGGTTGGGGTGGGTCTGTTCCAGCAAGGAGCAAGGGCCAGGACAAGAGGAAATGGGCTCCAGTTGTGGCCAGGGCAGTTGAGATGGGATGTGAGGAAGAATTTCTTTGCTGAAAGGGTTCTGAGGCATTGGCAGGGGTTGCCCAGGGCAGTGGTGGAGTCCCCATCCCTGGAGGTGTTTAACAGAGGGGCAGATGAGGTGCTCAGAGATCTGGTTCAGCAGTGGACAGGTACAGTTGGACTCAATGATCTCAAAGGTCCTTTCCAACCCAACAAAGTTGTAACTAAGACCTCCACAATCCTTACTACTAAAAATAACACTGAATTTCCCAACTGCCCCTCAGCCAAGCCTGCTTGGGCCAAGCTTTGGGACTATTCCTGGGCTGGATTTTTAGGATGGGTATGAAGAACAGCAGGTTGGATTCTGGTTTTTTGAAGGGCAGGTGTGTCCTGTGTCTCAAGCTTTGCAAGCAGAAGCAACTTATGCTTAAAAATCAGAATTTAAGAATCATAGTTTTATGATTTGGAGACCTGTCAAAGAGAAATGTTTTTAATCCCACTCTATTTTTTTTTTCCTCTGAATTATTGGCTATTTGTGTGTTATTAAAATCATAACATCTGACACAGGTGGGAAGAGAGTGTGATGAGAGCTGAGAGAATCCAGTGAAAAAACTATTTCAGGTGGGAGTTCATCAGGACAGAGCCTGAGCTTTGAAGCCAAGTTCTTTGCTGTGATATTGTTTTACTGCTGTGTCACATATGGGCACCTGAAAGAAAGAAGGGAAGAAGGATTTAAAGCTTTTTGTTTGGGTGGCAGATGCTCTTTTCCTGCACTCTTTTGTGTTCAGCGTAGCGTGTGCTGCTCTTACAACATTCTTGTGAGGCTTTGAGATGTTGGAGTGGTTGCTATGTAAAATTGTATGCAAAAAAAAAACCAATAAAGGATTTTTTAATAGGAAAAAGAAAGAAAAAAATGCAGTCAAAAGTGATGAGCTGGTGTGTGACACCGTGGGAGGGCTGGGATCCTGTTAAGGGACTCGCTGTGTAGTAACAGCCCGTGCATGGAAATGGGGAATTGGCCCTTCCAGACACGCATGGATGAGCTGTGGCAGCTGGGATTCGGGGACATTCGCAGTGGGAAGCTCCTGGGAGGGCAGAGGGGTGTTGGAGTAGGGGATGCTGGTTTAGGACAAGTCCCAAAGCACTGGAGCTCGACCTCGCTGAGGTCACTTGGCTCTGTTTCAGTCTTCGTGTGACATATGATGGGCACAGTGGCTTTTTAGTGCGTGTTAAGGTGCTTCATGCTCTGGGTGGTGACTCCAGGGATGGTTCCTCTTTGGGTGCCAGCCATTCTCTGCCTTCAGCAGCGGGAGATTGGCATGATTAATTCCATGGGAAGAAGAAAAAGGGAAAAAAACCCTGCTTTGTGTGGATGATAAAGTGTATTTGGTGCTGATGAATCCCCAGAGTCTCATCCCTGCAGGCCCCAGGCCAGGCTGTTTGTGCCTCAGCTGTGCTACTGTCGTGCCCCCCAGTTCTGCTCCAGGCCCAGCTGGCCTTCAGCTGCAACCCCCATCTGGGGAAAGCCAGGGAAGGCAGGGCTGCTGCTGCAAATTAGAAGGGTCCTGATGATAAATTTCTTTGTCTCAGCTAAAAACCAGGACACAGAGCTGTTTCTTTTTAGGGGCAAGAACAGCGCTGGGGTTTGGGTTCAGCTGGGATTTGGTAGGAGAAGAACGTTGATCACACACCGATGTTTTCAGTTCTCACTGGAAGTTGAAGGACGTTGCGTTTTGCTGATCTGAAATCTTGAGGACTATTGCAATGACTCAGCTCCATGGGCATTGGGCTCTGCCAAGGGGCTGTTCCATCTCCTGTCCCCCATGGGCAGGAGATCCATGAGGGGCTCTTCCTCTCTGGCTCTCTCTGGCTCTCGCTTGGGCTCTGGCTCTCCTGGGATTGCGGTTTCGGGTCGGGATTGTCACTGCTCCGGGATCGTTCTCTGGGAACGGGCCGGGCTGGGTGGGTGGGTGCTGAGCAACGGCACTGGGGGTCACTCATTTGTGTATTATTATTATTATTATTATTATTATTATTATTATTATTATTATTATTATTATTATTATTATTATTATTATTATTATTATTATTATTATTATTTTAATATCAGGATAATTTTAAGTTTTCTTTTATTCCCGTGATTAAATGGTTCTGATCTCACCCTACAAATCTCCTTACCTTCACCCCCCAATTCTCTCCCCTGTGCCCTGGGTGGGGGGAGTGAGCAAGTGGCAGCATTTTCCTGCCAGCCCAGTGCTCCCAGTGCCACCACCAGACTTTCCAAAGCACCAAGCCAGCCACGGGGACTATTTGGTGAGCTCATCCGTGCCGGGTGAGCTGCGATCTAGTTTGACACTGAAGTGCCTCAGGATAAATGAGGGGGTTCCTTGGACATTAAAGACCTTATTTAAACTCAATTCATCGTGCTATTATTGTCATTGCTCCTTATTATTGGACCTTCTGCTGATTACATGCAGCCTGAGAAGCAATTACCCTTAAAATGAGCCGTGAGACAGCGTCCAAGTGATGAACAACTCTTGCAGGTAGATGGCAAAGCTGCAGTCCTGGGCAGTGGTTAATGTTTTATTTGTCTTCCATGTGAATAGTTGATAGGAATCAGGAGGATGTTCTGCCTCTAAGATATGCTTTTGGTTCATTACTTCTCCTGGGTGCTGTTATTGTTTAAAGAATGAAGCAATGGAGTGGTGTTGCTGATGGTTTTTATCATTTTCTTCACTAGGAGAACATATTTGAGGAGCATTGCTTGCTTTGCTTTCATATTGCAGCCTGATCTGGAAGGAAAAGCTGGTAAGATGTGATTTCCTGCAGCTATGCAGGGCATGAAGTTGCTCAGAACTTTGCAAAGTTGATGTGGGAAACTTATTTTTTATATTTTTTATATTTTTTTATCCTATTTGAGTAAAGACAATGCAGATCCATAACAAAAATCATGGGATTTAAATGCTAAATGCCACTTCACTCCTAATGGAAAAGTGTGATAAGTACTAATAAACAGAAATAGGAGCAACTTTCTGAGTAATAGGAGGCAAATAAAACCTAAAACCTGAGAAATAAATAACATTTTGACAGCAAAAGAGCAGGTGTTTGGAGAATTCAGGCTTTTGATTGTAGCTCTGACACTTTGTGTGGGTTTTTCTGTCAAGCACTTGACCTCTTCCTGCCTAGTTAACCCAGATGGAAAATTAAAGCAAGAAAGCAAAAGCCTCAGTGAAACTGAGACAGCACATCTGAGCTGAAGCCTCCTGAGGGGGAAAAAAAAAGGATTTTACCCCCCAAAAAAAGGGATTTAACAAAATCTGTGGTGATCTTAGGTAGATGTTCATTCTTTAATGCTTCTTCCCAGAATATCACATGCCTGTGATATTTTCATCTCAATAAATTCATGTGAGTGACCCCACCACAGATGTTTCTCACCGTCATATTTGACACAAAGTTGATTTTTTCTCAAATTTACAAGGAGAAAACTGCATTTTGGATTATTCTCTCTATATCCCTGGACCAGCTGCTGTTAATAGAGGTTGGTGTGTCCATACATGCATCCACATATCCCCAGGGAACTAAAAATAATGACAGTTAAATGACAATCACTGTCCCAGCATGGCAGTTTGCCTCATTCAAACCACTCCTTCATAACAGCAGGACTCCTATCTTGGATCCTAGAATCTAATTGATCATTTTAATTGGGAAGAGCTAGTTAAAATGACAATGTTCTCATTGGGTAGATGGAAAACTGTGGTGAGCTGCTATTGCCAGAAATTGAGTCTGGTGTGTATAAAAAAACCCCCTCACACTGCTGTGACTGGAAGCCAAGTGGCACATCCATATGGCTGGAGGCCACGGTGCTTTTGTTTCTTCTCATGCTAATAATAAACCAAACTCTAATTTGTCCCCAGTTGGCTTTCACCTGCAGCCTCGTTGACAAGAGAGCTCTGAATAAAGTTGTGCCTTCCACTAAAAAAGAGCTCTTAGGATAAATGAGGTGGAGACAACTTGAGTGGTCAAGTTCTTTGAAAGAAGCTCTGAAGCAGGTTGGAATCATTGTAGCAAGTGAAAAATGTTCATGGGAGGGCACCTCCTTTGTCATCTGCAAAGGACAATGACATTTAAATGGTAGAAAAAAGGAAGTGATGGCACAATTTAGGCTGAAGCCACTGGAATTGGTGAACAAATCCAGTGTGAGCACATTTCATGTGGCTCTGAAAAATCCAGATGGCTCCTAAGTCTCCCTTGCTACATCTAGAATCTGCAGGAGGTTGTGTGTTGTGTGTGACTGAGTTTTGTCTACATCAACATTTCCTGGAAGTATGGTCATTCTGGAGTGGGAGCTTCACTTGTGGGACACCTACTCAAGCATGAAGAGCATCTTCCTGCTGATTTCATCTCTCTGTGTCCAAAGAAATCCTTTATTCTTTCTGGACAGGGAAATATTTTACCCCTACACTGGGCACTGGTGAGGCCACAGCTCGAGTGCTGGGTTCAGTGTTGGGCCCCTGAGTCCAAGAAGGCCCTGGAGGTGCTGGAGCGTGTCCAGAGAAGGGACCGGAGCTGGGGAAGGGTCTGGAGCACAAGTGTGCTGAGTTCCCGGCTGAGGGAACTGGGGGTGCTGAGCCTGGAGAGAAGGAGGCTGAGGGGAGACCTTCTGGCTCTGTCCAAGTCCCTGCAAGGAGGGTGGAGAGAGGTGGGGGTGGGTCTGTTCAAGCAAGGACCAAGGGACAGGACAAGAGGGAATGGCTTCTCCTCCTCTTCCTCCATCTCCTCTTTTTCTCCTCCCCTTCTCCCCTTTCTCTCCTCCCCTTCTTCCCTTTTTGTCTTCCCCTTCTCCCCTTTTTCTTCTCCTCTCCCCAAAACAAATCTCAGCAAATCCCTGCTGAAACTGCAGTGCTGGCAAGCTTTTATTTTATCTCTCTTTTTTTACCCCCTGAAACACCCTCTTTGTTCCTCACACTGACCTTCAAGGAAGGGCAACTCATGCTCAATAGTTTCAAGAAGATCTCATCCTACCTACAAGGTGTTGAGGATGAAGCTGATTTGGGGGTAGGACATTGACCTGTCCAACATCTCTTCTATTCCTCCATTGCTACCATGGTTTGTCACTTCCAGTGACTGCAGTGGGTGATTTCTTCTTCACCCAAGAAGACCTCAAGATTTAGAGAATCATCCCCACTGTTTCCCTCATGGGAAGAGGAGCAGAAACCTAAATGAGATGATTTTGTTTACAAACCTAAACAAGCACTGGTGGAATTTTATTGCAGTATTCCCCTGGCTCTAGTTGTGGTTGACCCATAAGCTCACAACAGGCATTTTGCAGTCAAAACTTGTTTATCTAATGCTGAACTCCTTGATCTCACTCACTGAGGACACTGGAACTCCTGATAGTGAATTATTAATCATTTTGGAGAGCAGCTTTGCTCCAAGAATTTCCCTGTTATGGGAATTGTGTTTTCTACTGAGATGGTTGAGGGTTTTCTGTTTTCTTTGTGTCTCCTGTGTCTCCTGGTGTCTCCTGTGTTTGTTAGACCATCTGTGAAAGTCCTTCTGTGGTGGGTTGACCCTCACTGGATGCCAGGTGCCCATCAAAGCTGCTCCATCACTCCCCCTTCCTCAGCTGGGCAGGGGAGAGAAAATATAATGAAAGGTTCATGGGTGGAGATAAGGACAGAGATACACGGTGATGAAACGTCACGTGTGAAATGTCCCTCACTGAATCAATAGAAGCAGATCACCCATGAAGGATGCCTGTTTATTCCACTCATGAGAAGACCTTGCTCCTCCATTAATGAGTTTAATGGTTCACCTTCAAGGGTGAGATACCCTCTAGAGGTGCAAAATCCCATCTTGCCACACCTTGAACCTTGTAGAGCAGCAGATACCTTTGCTGCTCTCCTCAATACACCCCGGATCTATTTACCCCGTGTCCTCCTGCACTTGCATCATCAAATGATAAATGATGATATCTGGGGGTTAAAGAATCTCCATAAGATCTGCTCTGAATCAATTAATCAGGAACTATCGATTACCAGCACGTTCTGTTAATTCCATTATGATGTCTAAAGGGCAATCCATAGCAATTAACTGATAATTAACCAAAAAAAAATTCATCTGCTACCTTGTGGTGATTGAATCCATCAATTTCTTCTCTGATGGTCATTTATTCCAAATAGGAGTCATTAATATTTTATGGAATTGCTTTAAAAGTGAGAAATTTGGGGGGATTTCTTGTAATTGAGGCAAAGAAACTTCTTTCACTGAGAACCCAAATGTTCCTGGTTTGCAAATCAAGGGAAGAACTTGTAACCAAGCTTCCCACTCATCTTCTGTGTACACCCAGAGGAACAAATAGATTAATTACTGATTAATTACTGATACACCAAACCTGTTACAGAATCACAGAATCCCAGAGTGTCAGGGATTGGAAGGGACCTCGAAAGCTCATCCAGTCCAACCCCCTGCTGGAGCAGGAACACCCAGATGAGATCACACAGGAAGGGGTCCAGGTGGGTCTTGAATGTCTCCAGAGAAGGAGACTCCACACCCTCCCTGGGCAGCCTGGCCCAGGGCTCTGGCACCCTCACAGGAAAGAAGTTCCCTCTCCAATCCAAGCAGAACCTCCTGTGTTCCAGCTCACACCCATTGCCCCTTGTCCTACCACTGGACACCACTGAGAAGAGCCTGGCCCCATCCTCCTGACACTCACCCTTCAGATATTGATCAACATTAATGAGGTCCCCCCTCAGCCTCCTCTACTGGCCATACTGTGTTCTATGATGGACCTTGCTCTGCACTTATGGATGGTTTCAAACTTGGTGTTTCTTTGAAGCTTGTATCCAAGGACAGTTTTGATGCTAACCAAGGAAAGCAGGAGACAGAAGCCACTGAAGATGAGCAGAAATCCATCTCCCACACCCAACGTTGCAATTTGATTGTCCTCCATAAAGTCTGGGAATGAGTAAAAAGAAAAAAATGTTGATTTTGAGGATACAGAGGAGAAATGAGAGACTCTTCAGAAGGTAAAATTACCATTACAATCCAACAGAGATGGATGTGTCTGGAGAAGAGAGGTTTCCTTCTTCTCATGGAAGTCCTATCACAAACATTTCCTTTCACTTATGGAAGCCACATTAGATAGCCCTGCCATAAAACTTCACAATTATCAACCCTAGGAAATATTTACATTCAAGATTTCTCTATCAATTTCTTTTTGCCACCTGTGATCCATCCCACCCAGGTCAAACCCAGTGAAGAAGAGAAGATGGACTGTGAACTGGCTGGTGGGAAGAAGCCAGAGAGTGGTGGTCAATGGGGCAGGGTCTAGTTGGAGACCTGTGTCTAGTGGAGTCCCTCAGGGGTCGGTACTGGGACCAGTACTAGCCAATATATTCATCAATGACCTGGATGAGGGCACAGAGGGCACTGGCAGCAAGTTTGCTGGTGACACCAAGCTGGGAGGAGTGGCTGACACAGCAGAGGGCTGTGCTGCCACCAGAGAGACCTGGACAGGCTGGAGAGCTGGGCAGGGAAACACTTGATGACACACAACAAGGACAAGTGTTGGGTGTTGCACCTGGGCAGGAACAACCCCAGGTTCCAGTAGAGGTTGGGAGATGATCTCCTAGAGAGCAGTGTAGGGGAAAGGGATCTGGGAGTCCTGGTGGACAGCAGGGTGACCATGAGCCAGCACTGTGCCCTTGTGCCCCATGCACCCCAATGGCATCCTGGGGGGCATTAGAAGGGGGTGGTCAGTAGGTCCAGAGAGGTTCTCCTCCCCCTCTACTCTGCCCTGGTGAGGCCACAGCTGGAATATTGTGTCCAGTTCTGGGCCCCCCAGTTCAAGAAGGACAGGGAGCTGCTGGAGAGAGTCCAGCACAGAGCCACCAAGGTGATGAAGGGAGTGGAGCATCTCCCTGATGAGGAGAGGCTGAGGGAGCTGGGGCTCTTGAGCTTGGAGAAGAGGAGGCTGAGGGGGGACCTCATTAATGTTGATCAATATCTGAAGGGTGAGTGTCAGGAGGATGGAGCCAGGCTCTTCTCAGTGGTGTCCAATGACAGGACAAGGGGCAATGGGTGTGAGCTGGAACACAGGAGGTTCTGCTTGGATTTGAGAGGGAACTTCTTTCCTGTGAGGGTGCCAGAGCCCTGGGCCAGGCTGCCCAGGGAGGGTGTGGAGTCTCCTTCTCTGGAGACATTCAAGACCCACCTGGACACCTTCCTGTGTGATCTCATCTGGGTGTTCCTGCTCCAGCAGGGGGTTGGACTGGATGAGCTTTCGAGGTCCCTTCCAATCCCTGACACTCTGTGATTCTGTGGTTCTGTGCATGCACAAGCTGAGCTTAACCCCTTGGTGAAATCCTTTCATTTTCTCTTCCCTCAGCTTCTCCTCCCCTTTTTCTTTGTTTCCTTTGAGTTTTTTCCCCAGACATCTGTTTCACACTCAACCTTTGGAGCAGCCAGAGGTCTCTTGATTACACACAACCACGCTCCCGGCGCTTGGCTTTATCCCCTTCAGAGCCAAAAAAAATCTCATTTTCAGGCTATTTATGAGGTGACACCATTTGCTCTGTGTGAAGAATCGAGTTCATGCCCCTGCTCTGTGCCAAGAGCCTTATTGGGCACGTTTCTTATTCAAGAAATCGTTAATTAATAGTAATTGCAGGATGGGTTTGCTGGGATGGAAGTGGGGAACAAGCAGCAAAGACGAGGATTAATTAATTGTCCAGTTAAATTGTTTGTGGTGTTTTCCTTAAGGGTCTTGCTGTATTAATTGTTAATAAGGCAGTTAAACTCTAATAATATTATATTATTACATAAATATATAGTATATATATATAGTATATAAATATAGTATATAAATATATACAGTATATAAATATATTAATATATTATATTAATTTAAACAGTCATATTTTAACTGTTAGCTGTTAATATTAGCTGTTATTAGTATAGTTAAGCTCTAATAATATTAAGTTATTATATAAATCTATAGTATTATTATGTTATATAAATATATAGTATACAAATATATAGTATATAAATATATAATTATATTATATTAATATAAACAGTTCATGTTTTAACTATATTAGCTGTTATTAATACAGTTAAGCTCTAATAATATTAGGTTATTACATAAATCTATAGTATTATTATGTTATTATATAAAGATATAGTATATAAATATATAGTTATATTATATTAATATAAACAGTCATATTTTAAGTATATTAGCTGTTATTAGTATAGTTAAGCTCTAATAATGTTACATTATTATATAAATATATATTATATAAATATATAATTATATTATACTAATATAAACAGTTCTGATTTTAACGATATTTAATGTTAGTAATATAAACATTATTAATAATATATTATTATATAAATATATAGTATATAAATATACAACTCTATTGTATTAATATAAGCAGTTAATACTTTAATTATAATAACTGTTATTATAGTTAAACTATATTAATAACTAAACTATAAAAAGTTAAACTCTATTAATATGACATTATTATATAAATATATAGTATATAAATATATAACTACATTATATTAATATAAATAGTTAATATTTTCACTATATTAACTGCTATTAATATAGTTAAACTCTATTAATATTATATTATTATACAAATATATGTTGTGTAACTATATTATATTAACATAAACAGTTAATATTTTAACAATATTACCTGTTATTAATATTTAACTATATTAATTGCTGTGATATTTTAACTATATTGCTGTTTTCTTGTGGCTTGCATAGATTCTAGGATAATTTTAGAGTTAATAAGCAAAAAGGAGCACACCCTAAATGCAGTGTTTTGAATACATTAGTCTAATAAAAACATCTTACATCCAAACAGAACTAATAGATATTATTAGTCCAGTTCTAATAATAGGCCATTATAATCCTAATTATCTAGTTCATATGGACAAAAAACCTCACTAATAATAGAGTCAAAGCCGTGCTGCTCCTGGGAGGGGGTGTGGGCAGGGATGGTGAGTCAGGCCAGCTGGAGGTATTAATTATTTATTAATCGTTATTAATTATTTATTAATTATCTCTGTGCTCTCATTTATGTGCTGTAAATAAACAAGTCAGCTGTGCACGGGGACTCGGAAGAAAAGTGCTCGATGGGAATGTGGTGGTTGAACTGGGAGAGCACTGGGCTGGCAGCCACTCGCTCACTCCCCACCACACCCAGGGAGAGAATTGGGGGGCAAAGGGTGAGGAGTAGAGTGAGATAAAAACCTTTTAATAATTGGAATAAAATAAGAGTTAAAATTAATAATAATAATAATATGATGAAATAATAATAATAATAACAACAAAAACAACAACAATAATAACAATAATAACAGTAATAAAATATGCAAATGAGTGACCCCCAGTGCCATTGCTCAGCACCCACCCACCCAGCCCGGCCCGTTCCCAGAGAACGATCCCGGAGCAGCGACAATCCCGACCCGAAACCGCAATCCCGGGAGAGCCAGAGCCCGAGCGAGAGCCAGAGAGAGCCAGAGAGGAAGAGCCCCTCATGGATCTCCTGCCCATGGGGGACAGGAGATGGAACAGCCCCTTGGCAGAGCCCAATGCCCATGGAGCTGAGTCATTGCAATAGTCCTCAAGATTTCAGACCAGCAAAACGCAACGTCCTTCAACTTCCAGTGAGAACTGAAAACATCGGTGTGTGATCAACGTTCTCCTACCAAATCCCAGCTGAACCCAAACCCCAGCGCTGTTCCAGCTGCTGAAAAGAACCCAGCTCTGTCCCAGCTCAAACCAGGACAGTCAACTGGAACAAAAAACCCACAGGTAGTTGTGCTCAAGAGTGTCACAGCCTGCAAACACATTATGGATGCAAACTCAGCTTTGGTTTAGAGGTCTCAAAAGTTTGACAGCCCTAAGTAGAGAAAAAAACCAACCCAACAACAACAACAACAAAAGAATGTGGGTTTTTTTCCTTGAAAGCCAAGCCTGGATGCTGGGAATGGTAATGAGTGGAAAGCTCCTGGCTGAGGTCAGGCTGTCAGCAGGTGCACATCAACAGCTCTCCATAGGTGCTGCGATAATGATTTGTAACTACAGAATAAACCCCCTCTGAACCCTGCTGAGATGCTGTAACCTACAGCAAGGAACGTGGAGAACAGGGGACAGAGCTCCAATACCTTGGCAACGGTTTTGTTGGAAAGGGCCCAAATAAGCTGATTTTAGGAAAACAACCCAAAACCCAAACATTGATTGTATTTCTGGTGGGTTATCAGGATGGGTTTTGTGTGATATATGAGTGCTGGCTGCAGCCCACATCACTGGTAGCTTAACATCCATCTCAACAGCACAAGGACATGGACCCACTGGAGCCAGTCCAGAGGAGGCCACCAGGATGATGCCAGGGCTGGAGCAGCTCTGCTGTGAGGACAGGCTGAGAGAGTTGGGGCTGTTCAGCCTGGAGAAGAGAAGGCTCCAGGGAGACCTTCTAGCGGCCTCCCAGTACCTGAAGGGGCTCCAGGAAGGCTGGGGAGGGACTTTGGCCAAGGGCAGGGAGTGACAGAACAAGGGGGGATGGCTTGAAAGTGGCAGAGGGGAGATGGAGCTGAGGTGTGAGGAAGAAACAGCACAAGGACATGGACCCACTGGAGCCAGCCCAGAGGAGGCCACCAGGATGATGCCAGGGCTGGAGCAGCTCTGCTGTGAGGACAGGCTGAGAGAGTTGGGGCTGTTCAGCCTGGAGAAGAGAAGGCTCCAGGGAGACCTTCCAGCGGCCTCCCAGTACCTGAAGGGGCTCCAGGAAGGCTGGGGAGGGACTTTGGCCAAGGGCAGGGAGCAATGGGATGAGGGGTGATGGTTTTAAACTAGAAAAGGGTGGATTTAAGTTGGATATGAGGAAAAAGTTCTTCAATATGAAGGTGGTGGATCACTGGAACAGGTTGCCCAGAGAGGCAGTGGAGGCCCCATCCCTGGAGATACTCAAGGTCAGGCTTGATGGGGCTCTGAGCAACCTGCTCTGGTGAAGATGTCCCTGCTCACTGCAGGACTGGATGACCTGTGAAGGTCCCTTCCAACCCAAACCAGTCTGTGATTCACCCCATGTGGCTCCACTTACTCCACTCCAAAAGCAGAGCCAGTGACCTGCTCAGGGAGCTGCTCCTGGTGCCCACTGGGACTGTTGAGTTCTTTGTCATGTTTATTAACCTGGAAGCAGCTGAATAATCTCCTGTTTGGATGCTGGGGGTTTTTTTTGCTTCAAATCCTGTGGTTTGAAGCTGGATAAAATTCATCAGCGAGTCACTTGGAGCTGGTATTAAACTAAATTTATTTTATACTAATTGTATTACCTTTGCTGCTTCTCATTTCTGTATTTTTTCAGTCATTGCTGTCCATACTTTTTATTTTAATGAGGAGATTATTAAAAAGAAAGCAAAATGACAAGTAGAAGTGGTTGGTTTTGGGGCATGTAGAGCTTGTGAGTGAGGTCTTCTCCATCCCCCCCTTGGTTGCAGTTTAAGGCTGAGCTTTAATACAAGGTGTGACTTGTCCCCTCTTGTCTACAAAGCCACAAACCCCTTGATGACTCCTTCCCTGGAGCGTGTCACACGCCCCTGGACTTGAACAAAGACCCCTCTCTCTCAGTGTGACATTATCAAACATTTATTCCAGGCTGAGCTGAATTCATCCAATTTCATAAAGAATAAAATAAAATAAAATAAAATAAAATAAAATAAAATAAAATAAAATAAAATAAAATAATAAAATAAAATAAAATAATAAAATAAAATAAAATAAAATAAAATAAAATAAAATAAAATAAAATAAAATAAATAAAAATAATAAAATAAAATAAAATAAAATAAAATAAAATAAAATAAAATAAAATAAAATAAAATAAAATAAAATAAAATAAAATAAAACAAAACAAAATTAAAATAAAATAAAATAAAATAAAAATAAAAATAAAATAAAATAAAATAAAATAAAATAAAATAAAATAAAATAAAATAAAATAAAATAAAATAAAATAAAAATAATATCTATTAATGCTGCCAGATAATAAGGAGGATGAGATGGTGAGACATTGTGTTCTGAAGCTTCTCAGGGGGTTAAATGATGGGGTGAGGATGTGAAAGGGGTTAATGGTGCAGTTGTTTATTAAAATAAAGCCCTAAAAAATGTGGGTTGATTTTTTTTTTCAAGGGTTAATAAACCTGTAGTGAGGAAGGGGAAAGGTTAACAGCCTGGGAAAAATAATGGGATAGGGGAAGGGGAAGGGGAAGGGGAAGGGGAAGGGGAAGGGGAAGGGGAAGGGGAAGGGGAAGGGGAAGGGGAAGGGAAAGGGAAAGGGAAAGGGAAAGGGAAAGGGAAAGGGAAAGGGAAAGGGAAAGGGAAAGGGAAAGGGAAAGGGAAAGGGAAAGGGAAAGGGAAAGGGAAAGGGAAAGGGAAAGGGAAAGGGAAAGGGAAAGGGAAAGGGAAAGGGGAAAGGAAAGGAAAGGAAAGGAAAGGAAAGGAAAGGAAAGGAAAGGAAAGGAAAGGAAAGGAAAGGAAAGGAAAGGAAAGGAAAGGAAAGGAAAGGAAAGGAAAGGAAAGGAAGAAAAGGAGATGTGTAAATTCAAAATATATGAGAGTAACGGGGCGGGGAAAGGATTTGGAAGGGAAAACAGTTTTCAGAGAACAGAATCAAAACTGGCTTTGTGCACAGAAGTGTAAATCACAACTAATGGTCCCAGCTGGGTGCTGCCACAGCTGGGGAAGGCACAGGGGCAGCGTGACGGAGGGAGGGGGATGATTTCTCTGCTCCCTGTTCCCATGTCTCTTCACGCTGCTTTTTCTTACAGTGCTGTTTGTTCCCTGTGTAGTGATCCAGCTCCTGCCTGGAATTCCCAGCTTTTTGGGGATAAGGTGTGCTGGTGGCACTGGGAGCGCTGGGCTGGCAGGAAAATGCAGCTGCTTGCTCACTCCCCCACCCAGGGCACTGGGGAGAGAACTGGGGGGCGAGAGGAAGGAGACTCGTAGGGGGAGAGAAGAACAATTTAATCACTGAAATAAAATAAAACTTCAAATAATAATGATATTAAAATAATAATTATAATAATAAAATATGAAGATGAGTGACCCCCAGTGCCATTGCTCACCACCCACCCACCCAGCCCGGCCCATTCCCAGAGAACGATCCCGGAGCAGCGACAATCCCGACCCGAAACCGCAATCCCGGGAGAGCCAGAGCCCGAGCGAGAGCCAGAGAGAGCCAGAGAGGAAGAGCCCCTCATGGATCTCCTGCCCATGGGGGACAGGAGATGGAACAGCCCCTTGGCAGAGCCCAGTGCCCATGGAGCTGAGTCATTGCAATAGTCCTCAAGATTTCAGATCAGCAAAACGCAACGTCCTTCAACTGCCAGTGAGAACTGAAAACATCGGTGTGTGATCAACGTTCTTCTCCTACCAAATCCCAGCTGAACCCAAACCCCAGCGCTGTTCTAGCTGCTGAAAAGAAAAGGTCTCTGGCCCTGCTCAAACCAGGACACAAGGGCACATTGTTTCTTGAAATGTTGAAGTTCAAACAAAGCTGGACCAGATCCAGCCCTTGGAGTTCCCGCAGTAGCTGGCTGATGTAGTAAATGTACATATCCACTGATGAGGAGAGGCTGAGGGAGCTGGGGCTCTTGAGCTTGGAGAAGAGGAGGCTGAGGGGGGACCTCATTAATGTTGATCAATATCTGAAGGGTGAGTGTCAGGAGGATGGAGCCAGGCTCTTCTCAGTGGTGTCCAGTGATAGGACAAGGGGCAATGGGTGTGAGCTGGGACACAGGAGGTTCTGCTTGGATTTGAGAAGGAACTTCTTTCCTGTGAGGGTGCCAGAGCCCTGGGCCAGGCTGCCCAGGGAGGGTGTGGAGTCTCCTTCTCTGGAGACATTCAAGACCCTCCTGGACACCTTCCTGTGTGATCTCATCTGGGTGTTCCTGCTCCAGCAGGGGGTTGGACTGGATGAGCTTTTGAGGTCCCTTCTAATCCCTGACATTGAGTGATTCTGTGGTTCTGTAAAGAAAAGTCCTGTAGTACAAGCTGAAGCACCCAGGTGATGCTCAACCCCTCCAAAAAAGCCCAAAACCATCTGAGATGTGAATTTTTCAAAGAATTGGGGGGAAAAAAAAATCCAGCTGATTTTTATTCCAGTAATTAATTGCCTTTTATGGAAGTATTTCTAAAATGGGAGCGGTGAATTATTAGCAGGGAGCTTTATGGCAACAAGTTAATGACTTCATTAAAAAGCAAATAAAATGAAAATAAAATGACAGTCACTGTTCCCTTGGGTTCCTTGTGTGTTTGCTTTGGAATATTTGGCAGTTCATTCTGACTCGCTGCAATTCAGCCCTGTGGTTTCCTCTCCCCGTTAGGAAGCAGGTGCCTGTTTCAATAGGAGATGCTTTTAAAAGTCAAGGTAAAAAAGGTGTTGTCTCCTTTTCTTCTTGGCCCAAGAACTGGTGGCAGAAGCTCTCCAGGAAGGTTTGGATGTTGAAGACAAATCGAGCTGGTTTATCAAACCAACCTTCTCCATGAGAGGTTCTACCCAGAAAGCTGCTCTGCTCCTGGGACCTGATTTTAGCTGAAGAGGAGAGGAGAGGAGAGGAGAGGAGAGGAGAGGAGAGGAGAGGAGAGGAGAGGAGAGGAGAGGAGAGGAGAGGAGAGGAGAGGAGAGGAGAGGAGAGGAGAGGAGAGGAGAGGAGAGGAGAGGAGAGGAGAGGAGAGGAGAGGAGAGGAGAGGAGAGGAGAGGAGAGAAGAAGAGGAAAAGAAAAGAAAAGAAAAGAAAAGAAAAGAAAAGAAAAGAAAAGAAAAGAAAAGAAAAGAAAAGAAAAGAAAAGAAAAGAAAAGAAAAGAAAAGAAAAGAAAAGAAAAGAAAAGAAAAGAAAAGAAGAAAAGAAAAAGTGTAAATTCAAGATATATGAGAGGAACGGGGCCAGCCAGCATCAAGAATTTTGAAGGATGAACCCTTGGAAAAGAGGAGGAGGATTTGTCATCTCCAGCTAGGACATGGCAGAGGTTCTTGTCTGCAGCTTACAAGAGTTCCTACAGGGTCTCAGTTGCCAGTGCAGGCTCCTGAGAAAGGGTGAGAAGGGATCGAGCTCTCTCAGAGGACAAGGACCTGTGGAGTCTGGATGCTGGGAGGTACAGAGAAACCTTTCACAGAAACATTGAGGTTGGAAAAGACCTCTAAGATCATCCAGTCCAACCATCAACTCATCACCACCATCCCCAAGTGCTACATCTACGTGTTTCTTGAACACCTCCAGGGATGGGGACTCCACCACTGCCCTGGGCAACCCCTTCCAATGCCTCAGAACCCTTTCAGCAAAGAAATTCTTCCTCACATCCCATCTCAACTGCCCTGGCCACAACTGGAGCCCATTTCCTCTTGTCCTGTCCCTTGCTCCTTGGTGGAACAGACCCACCCCCACCTCTCTGCACCCTCCTCCAAGGGACTTGGACAGAGCCAGAAGGTCTCCCCTCAGCCTCCTTCTCTCCAGGCTCAGCACCCCCAGTTCCCTCAGCCGGGAACTCAGCACACTTGTGCTCCAGACCCTTCCCCAGCTCCGTTCCCTTCTCTGGACACGCTCCAGCACCTCCAGGTCCTTCTTGGACTCAGGGGCCCAACACTGAACCCAGCACTCGAGCTGCGGCCTCACCAGTGCCCAGTGCAGGGGGAAGAGAACTTCCCTGCTCCTACTGGCCACACTGGTGCTGATCCAGGCCAGGATGCCCTTGGCCTTCTTGGCCACCTGGGCACTCTGCTGCCTCCTGTTCAGCTGCTGGTGCCCAACACCCCCAGGTCCCTCTGTGCCCAGCAGCTCTCCCCCCACTCCTCCCCAAGCCTCTAAGGTGTCATGGGATTCTGATGGTGTAGACATTGTTCTTATGTGTTCGACCTTTCTGCCCCCCAAAAGACAAGGAGAAAAGCCAAGACAATTGTTCACCACGTGGACCATGAAGATGTGTGGTTCACCCTTCATTATCTCCCTCAATAACTCCTCCATGCTGCTGTCCAGGGATGGTTGTGGGGATCTCCTATATAAGGAGAAATGCAACTGTTTGGTAGGAAG
This sequence comes from Caprimulgus europaeus, assembly GCA_907165065.1. The sequence goes on from OU015527.1 coordinate 80,639,632, forward strand.
AAAATTGTCCCTTCTGCTTCTAATTGAATATCCAGAGAACAGCAAGATTCTCCTCAACAAGCAGGCAGAAAATAATGAGCATTTGGATGAAGACAAGCTGGCAAAGGGCCAAAAATCCTAATAAAATTAGCAAGAACTTGGCCTCTTCAAATTAAATGAATCTTCTGCCTTCATGAGGTAAAAAAAAAGTAGAAATGAGCTCTTTATTTGAACCAGTGTGCCCTAAAATGATGCCTTCATCATCTTTATGGCTGAAAACCTGGAGGATCTGAAAACAAATTGGGCTGCTTTTCATTAATGCTTAATTGAGCTGATAAGCTAAAATCATTTCAGGAGGAAAAGAGTTATTGTAGGAGTTATGTTGAGGTCTCCTCGTTGTGTGCTGGTGTTTTTAGAGGTTAACAGCCCTTCCTGGGCAAGTGGTTCTTCAATCTCTTATCTTCTCTGGAGATGAACATCTCCCCTTTGTCCAGGGCTGGGATTGCATTAAATTATTATATTAGAAAGGTGGTTGTTGACTACAACCCTCAATTTTTGTCTTTGAGGTTGTAGAGAACATTAAATGTCTTAAACATAAGGTTGATGAAAGCTTGGTGTAGCAACAATGGCCATTACCAGATCTTGGGTGAAGCTGGTGGAGATCAGAGGATCTTCATGGATCAACAGCATTGAGAATATGGATGAAAGAAAGAGGAAAAGTCAGTAGTTTGGACCAAAATGATGGAACTCACCCCTGAACAAAGCCCAGCTGATGCTGTAGGTAGTAAACTGGAGAAGTGGGAGCCCTACTGTTGAAGATGTTGACTTTGCAGTAGGTGGGAAGACTTAAAGAAGATATTAAAATAGACCAGAACTCAGAATCAGGTTCTCCCCAACTTCAGAAACTCACTGAGAGCAATTTGCCATCTCTCTCTGAAGATATGGACAGATTCAGGCATGGGAAGGGGTTGCCCAGGGCAGGGGTGGAGTCCCCATCCCTGGAGGGATTGAAGAGTCGTGCAGACACAGTGCTGAGGGACATGGGTCAGTGGGGACTGGGCAGTGTTGGGTTCATGGTTGGACTATAATGCTATTAGAGGAAGAAGGATTTGGAGGGCTCATCTAAAGACTCAAGCTGGTCCACGCTCCATGAGGTGATTATTATTATGATTAAAGCTCCATCCAAGTTGGACTCACTCTAAAGTGACTGTGGAGATGACTTTTTCTCAGGAGGTTCCATGCCTTGGTGCACTCAGAAGTGTCTCTGCTGGGTTGAACAGCAAATACAACCATTTACTGCTTTTTTTCCCTCCCTGATACTTAGCCATGTTGGTTGTGAAGTGGTGGGAGTGGAAGCTGGTGTTGATGCTCAGCCCTTGCCAGGTTCCATGGTCATTCCTTGGTGAGCAGTGGGGCTGGTGGGCATCACTGGATAGGAGAAGGAATGCTTTGGTGTTGGAAAGTAACTGGTCTCATGAGAGTTGATATCATCCCCACTCCAAAAGATGATATTAGGTGGGAAATAGCAATCAGTGGCCACCTCTTCCCTCTTCCCAAGCTTCATCCCATGAAGTTGAGACCAAGCAGAGTTCCTGCCTCTGTACAGAGCAGTAATTTCTTCCCTGTCTTCAATGTAGGATCATAGAATCACTTGGTTGGAAAAGACCTTTGAGATCATTGAGTCCAACTGTACCTGTCCACTGCTGAACCAGATCTCTGAGCACCTCATCTGCCCGTCTGTTAAACACCTCCAGGGATGGGGACTCCACCACTGCCCTGGGCAACCCCTTCCAATGCCTCAGAACCCTTTCAGCAAAGAAATTCTTCCTCACATCCCATCTCAGCTGCCCTGGGCACAACTGGAGCCCATTTCCTCTTGTCCTGGCCCTTGCTCCTTGCTGGAACAGACCCACCCCCACCTCTCTCCACCCTCCTCCAAGGGACTTGGACAGAGCCAGAAGGTCTCCCCTCAGCCTCCTTTTCTCCAGGCTCAGCACCCCCAGTTCCCTCAGCCGGGAACTCAGCACACTTGTGCTCCAGACCCTTCCCCAGCTCCGTTCCCTTCTCTGGACACGCTCCAGCACCTCAAAAATCCCAAACAAACAAAAACCCCCACCACGTTCTGCAAAAGGACATCACACAGGACTTGAACCCAGCTGGGCAGGAGGTTCTTTGACCCTGGGACAGGTCAATACCTTGTGACTTGCTTGTTCCAAGTTGCTGTGGTGCAACCTGTGGGAGATGTAAAGCTGGTGGCAAAATATGGGTTGAAGCACACAGCTAGGTGGACATCTAAGGCTTGTGATCTTGGTGAGAATGGGGGAAGCTGCTCCTGCTGGGATCAATGACCAGAAACAGCACCTGGAACCACGTTCTTTGGATTTTTGAGGCTTGATGGAGCAACCTGGTCTAGTGGAAGGTGTCCCTGCTGCTGGCAGGGGGGTTGGGACTGGATGAGCTTGAAGGTCCCTTCCCACCCAAACCATTCCATGATTTTATAAATCTGGATTTCTCCTGATTTATGTCCTTTTACCTTTGAATTCATCAGTTTTTCTCTCCTCCTGGTAGCTGCAGTACTGGGCTATGATGGAGGTGCTGCCCTTCTTCTCCAGGACACCATGAACCACCTTAGCAGAAGTAAGTGAGGTTGGAGCTGGTAAGGTGAAGATCTTCTGGCAGAGGTCATCTTCCTGGCCTCCTTCCTCTTCTTCTGTTCTCTGGGAATTGAGTTTCCACCTGATGGAGGTGAACTCCAGTTTTTTGTCAGGAGCCCAGGAGCTGAATTTGTGCCATGGTGGACATGTGGACCTTGACTGTGAGTATGATTTGCCCAAACCATTCCATGTTGTCCTCAAATGTGAGTTAACTCAGGTTGTGTCTTGCTGGTGGTTACTCTAAATAGCAAGATTTTGCAAAATACAAGGATTTTACCAAAAAAAACATTCTTTTAATCTTTGATTAAGAGGAAAACCAAGAGACTTCTGCAAATCATCTCTCATATAGACCATCCCAATTATTCTGAGGGAGCACTTGGAGATACTTGAGTGCTCCTCCATGGCAGGTGCTCCAGGGTGTTCTTTGCTGCAGTTGATTTTCCAAAGTCATTTTATACATAAATTAATGAAGCTCATCCTGGCAGGGCACTTCTAAGAGCAAATATGATGCAGAGCACGTGAAATATTGTCTTCTCCTGGTGGAAGAAAGCTTGATGGTGAGCACTTGACTCCACCCATCTTACTTTAGTCATGTCTTGTAGCTCATTGTGGACATTAATGCTGTGCTGTGCTGTTGTGGTTTCACTGGGCCAGCGCTGGGCTGGCAGGAAAATGCAGCCGCTCGCTCGCTCGCCCCACCCAGGGGATAGGGGAGAGAATTGGGGGGTGAGGGGAAGGAGGCTCAAGGGTGAGAGAAGAAACATTTAATCATGGAAATAAAAGAAAACTTCAAATAATAATGATATTAAAATAAGAATGATAATAATAATAGTAATAAAATATTCAAATGAGTGACCCCCAGTGCCATTGCTCAGCACCCACCCACCCAGCCCGGCCCGTGCCCAGAGAACGATCCCAGAGCAGCGACAATCCCGACCTGAAACCGCAATCCCGGGAGAGCCAGAGCCCAAGCGAGAGCCAGAGAGAGCCAGAGAGGAAGAGCCCCTCATGGATCTCCTGCCCATGGGGGACAGGAGCTGGAACAGCCCCTTGGCAGAGCCCAGTGCCCATGGAGCTGAGTCATTGCAATAGTCCTCAAGATTTCAGATCAGCAAAACGCAACGTCCTTCAACTTCCAGCGAGAACTGAAAACATCGGTGTGTGATCAACGTTCTTCTCCTACCAAATCCCAGCTGAACCCAATCCCCAGCGCTGTCCTAGCTGCTGAGAAGAACCAGCTCTGGCCCAGCTCAAACCAGGACATGTGGCTTTAGAATTTACTGCCTCATTAGCTCATGACTGCAGTTGAAAAACCTAAGAATAATGGTGCTGGACCAAGCCAGGGAATTGGTGTCATCTCCTAAATGACCACTGGAAAACATTATAATGAAATAATTAAATAAAACACTTACTTTTCATCCCCAAACTTTTAGGAGATATTTTTTTGGAGTAGATAAGCATGGATTTGAACTATAGAGATAAAAGAACCTCCTTAACAAACACCTCTGCCAACCTGTCTGTCCTTTTCCCACCACAAAGCTCAACCTCCCCAGTTCATTGGCAAAACTTGGGACACCCAACAGGTGGTGATGTTGGCGAGAAAAGGAAATCAAAGATGAAAGCCAAACAGATTTTGCTGAAGGGATTCCTAGCTGTTCTAAGAAGTTCTTTTTATTCAACTTAATAGCTCTCCTCAGCGCCAGACGAACAAAAGAGCTGAGTGCGTTGGAGACAGCATGAAAAGAACCTGGAAATGGCTTAAAATAGGGAGAGAATATTAACAGCAGAGGTTGAAAACTCCAGGATTACACTGTGTTAATTGCTTCAAGGCAGCCTGACTGCAGCGTGAACACCGGCTGCTGTTGAAAATGTCACAGGGGGAACCACCAGCGCCGCTGAATAATTGGCTTTTATTTCAGGGTCTAACCAGGAGTGGAGAATTTCACAGTATCTGCTCTCAGCACTAGGGCTGAGCAAGGTTGGGATCAAGCAGAAGCTTGGTTTCTATCATCAACATCCCTGGGGAGCTTCTTGGTGAGAAGAGAACCGGTGGAACATCTTCTGGAGGTACAAACCATGGTGTTTTGCACAGGAAAATGGAATGGGCAAGAACCGTGTCCTGGGCTGCACCCAGAGCAGCGTGGGCAGCAGGGCCAGGGAGGGGATTCTGCCCCTCTGCTCCGCTCTCCTGACACCCCCCCTGCAGTGCTGCCTCCAGTGCTGGGGCCACCAACAGCACAAGGACATGGAGCTACTGGAGCCAGCCCAGAGGAGGCCACCAGGGTGATGCCAGGGCTGGAGCAGCTCTGCTGTGAGGACAGGCTGAGAGAGTTGGGGCTGTTCAGCCTGGAGAAGAGAAGGCTCCAGGGAGACCTTCCAGTGGCCTCCCAGTACCTGAAGGGGCTCCAGGAAGGCTGGGGAGGGACTTTGGCCAAGGGCAGGGAGTGACAGAACAAGGGGTGATGGCTTGAAAGTGTCAGAGGGGAGATGGAGCTGAGATAGGAGGAAGAAATTGTTTGGTGTGAGGGTGGTGAGACCCTGGCCCAGGTTGGCCAGAGAAGCTGTGGCTGCTCCTCCCTGGAAGTGTTCTGGGCCAGGTTGGATGAGGCTTTGAGCAACCTGGTCTAGTGGAAGGTGTCCCTGCTGCTGGCAGGGGGTTGGGACTGGATGATCTATGAATTCTGAGTGTTGATCATCTAAGGGAACATTCAGGAGAAATGTGAGTCACAGCATGTGTGAGACCAAAGAACACTTATCTGAAAGGTCCATGAGCAGGAGAGGAGCAAGAGTGATGTGAGACATTTGTGCCATACTGGAAGAAGAAGAAGTTTTTGATCTAAAACCACTGAAGGGTTGTAGCTTCTCCTACTGCATTGTCTAAATCTGGACAAGGGCAACTTGCTGATACTTAAAAATCAAGAAGATTATGGAGCAGAAGACTCAAAAGGACAAGATTGGCTTCTGGTTGACTCAAGGACCAGGCAACCACCACTGTGAGCAGAACAAACAATGATGCTGTGTGGAAAATCCATTTGCATGGGTGATGTTGCCTCTTATCTTGTAACAAAACAAGATTATTATGGAAGGTCCAACACATGGGTCTTTAGAACATAGCTACTCTTACTCCAGACTTGGGATGAAAGCTTGGTAGAGGATGATCATCCCTTGCCTGGTAGGAAACCATCAAGATGTAAAAGAAATGAAAAGATGTGGGGGAGAATGGAAGGAGGAGGATTTGTTGGAGTGAAAAGTGTGAGGAAAAGCACTAAGAAAAAACAAAGAAACAAAAAAATCCACAAGAAGAAAAAGTTTGAGAGTGAATCCAGAACAAGTGATCACTTTTCATTTTAATTTAACCAAGCTGCACAGACCCAAAATAGCAATAAAAGTCCATATTTTAAGAGTAATATATAAATAAAGAGGATATGTGGGGGGCTCAGCTGTATCAGTTCCCATTTTCATCCTCTCCCTCATTGCCATCACTTCCTCTTGGTCACCAACTCTCAATTTAAGAAATTAATTTCATATTAATTTCAATTTTCATTGGGATTTCTTTTCCTCAGATTTTTCAGGCAGAAAAGTGTGTTTTGGATACTGAAGCTCAAATGTACCAACGTGATGTACTGGGTGGAAAGGGAATGTTGATGTTGGTGCTGTTCTCAGTTGTTTAAATTGACTTTTCAGGGCCAAAAAAAATAGAAATATATTCACTGATGTCAGTGCAGTCAAATTAGCTCCAGTAATTGGGATCAGAATGTGTCTGTTTGCCTTTCTGTAACATTTTGAGCCCCTGAATCAATCATTTCACTGTAGAAACACAGCAGCTTCCATCCAGGTCAGGTAACTGCTGTTCTGTGGCAATTTTGTCTCTCCTTAGAGGAGTAGAATCAGAGAATCATAGAAAGTTGTGAGTTGGACCCACCAGGATGATGGAGTCCAACTCCTGTCCCTGCACAGGACAAGCCCAACGTTCACACCATGGCCCTGAGGGCCTTGGCCAAATGCTGCTGGCATCTTGTCAGGCTTGGGGCCATGAGCACCTCCCTGGGGAGCCTGTGCCAGTGCTCCACCACCCTCTGCCTCAAGAACCTTTTCCTCATGGCCAACCTCCCCCTCCCCTGCCACATCTTCCTGCCATGGCCTCTGCTCCTGGCGTTGGTGGCCAGAGAGAAGAGCTCAGCGCCTGCCCCTCCTCTGCCCCTGGGGAGGAAGTTCCAGACCGCCAGGAGATCTCCTCTCAGTCTCCTCTTCTCCAGGCTGAACACACCAAGTGCCTTCAGCCTCTCCTCACACCCTTCCCCTCTAAACCCTTCCCCAATGTTGTGTCCCTGCTCTGGACACTCTCCAGCAGCTTTAGGTCCTTTTTCTCCTGTGGTGCCCAAGCTGCCCCCAGTGCTGGAGGTGAGCTGAGATGTGAGGAAGAAATTGTTTGGTGTGAGGGTGGTGAGACCCTGGCCCAGGTTGGCCAGAGAAGCTGTGGCTGCTCCTCCCTGGAAGTGTTCTGGGCCAGGTTGGATGAGGCTTTGAGCAACCTGGTCTAGTGGAAGGTGTCCCTGCTGCTGGCAGGGGGTTGGCACTGGATGATCTTCAAGATTCCTTCCAACCCAAACCAGTCTGGGCTTCTATGAAAAGCCACAGGTTGGAAAGAAAACATCAAAAGGGTGTGACCATTTTTGAGGTCATCTACACAAACGGAGGGGAAGAAAGCAATGAAGCCTACAAAGAAGCCAACATTTCCAGTCTGACACCACAGGTTAACTGCTCCTGCAAGGTTGACTTCATATCCTACAGTGCCAGCTCCTTTCTCTCTCCCTCTTTCACTAGATCAATGTTTTATAACAATGCAAAACCCTTGGCATCATTTGGGGGTGTTTTTGTCTCTGTTTGTGTATCTCAGCTCATAAATATTGAAGAGCTCATCCTATGAATGTGTCTCTCCTGAATTCTCTGAGTATATGAAAAAAACATGATTGAAAACCTCTTTATCTCATTGTGCTGATCAAGGGGAGCAAAAAAAAAATAGCCAAAGCTTCCTAATGATACTGATTCACTCAGATTTTGGACTCTAAGGTCTTTAATACCTTCTCAGAACATGGGCATCAAAGAGGAATTAGAGAGCTTATTATAGTGGGAGCCTGAAATCCTCTGGCATGTGTTATAGAGAGGTCAGACAAGATGATTTAAAAAGTCCTTTCAGGAAAATCTGTGAGTCTAACCAAAGTGTCTAAATCCCCTTTGAAGACTGCTTGGGTAGAGCATTAATCCCTCTTCCTACTGCTGGAGAAATCCATCTTCTTTTGTGCAAGTGAGCTGCAGAAGAACAAAGATGATCCAGCTTAAAAATCAACAACTCAGCCTATAAACAGCTTTTTTCATCCCCACCTACTCCAGGATTAAATATATTGTTGGTAATTAAGGTTTCATCTGCTCAGAAAAGGTAATTTCTAAATGAATGTTTTGGCTTGGAGAGAAAATCTGTTTGATTTTTGCTCTTCCTAAGTGAAAATTCATTCAGCTCAAATGGAATTGAAAATTTTAAGTTGAAAGAAGCCTCATTTTATTTTTGGTGAACTCTAAAAGCCCAATGAATTGATCAGCTTTTTTTGTTCCAAGAAAACATCTTTTTGTGGAATACATGATTATTTTAAAAAAAAATTAAATTAAATATTTTTTTTCCTCTTTTTCTCACTGTAAAACTTGGCTGGGACACGATGGTTCTGCTTGGTGACACATCTGAAGCTTCAAGCTTGTTTGGCCACTCTCAGAATGTCATAAAAGAACTTGGGATCATATTGTGGATTGAACTTTGGTGAGCTCATGGAATTGGGAGCCAATTGACTTTTTAGGGCAAGTCAAAAGCAAGGGGCTCTTCAGTAGAGCTCCTTGTTGGTTTCCTATTCCATCCATCTCTTCCACCCAATGGATTTCAGCAATAAACCATGGTGGCCAGGTTTCCAGTTATCCAGAAGCCAATATCAAGCTTTACTCCAGCTTTTTCTACTGCAGACCACAGTAGGAGTAGATTACTCCATGGTAGTCTACATTGGAGTAGACTATGGAGTAGTAGACTCTCTAATCCTTGGGTTTGCCTTGTCTATGATGCCTTCACCACCTTCATCAGTCACCCACTACTCCAAAACAGTTGCTCAGCAGAATCCACAACTACCATCTCCTCAAGCCAAGAAGTCTGAAGCATCTCCAAGTGCCATGTACTGGAAGCAGAAACATGGCCTCAAGAGCAATATGTGCTGCACCCTGATGTTCTTCCAAGTTCTGCAGGGTGAGACCTGGGTAAAGACTGAGTCTTCTGCAGAGAAACATGCTGCACAAGTTCACAGAATCATTATGGTTGGAAAAGATCTCCAAGATCATCCAGTCCAATCATCAACTCATCCCCACCATGTCCAACCCAAGCCACCACCTCCACTGGAAGGAGCTTTGGTGTCACTGCTGGCAAGGTCGCTCACTGCTTCCTGATGTTCCTCATTCCTTGTCTCCTGTGTCTCCTTCTTGCTACTGATCTTGGTCCTCCATAGCAATGGGGTGCATTAGTGCCACCTTTCTGGAACACCTCCAGGGATGGTGACTCCATCACTTCCCTGAGCAGCCTGTTCCAATGTCTGACCACTCTTTGGGAGAAGAAATTTTGCCTAATCTCCAACCTGAACCTCTCCTGGCACAACTTGAGGCCATTACCTCACTGGTTACCTGGGAGAAGAGACCAACCCTCACCTCTCTACAACCTTCTTTCAGGTAGGGCAGCTACATTCCAGTGGCTGCTGGCACCAACTGATCTCCCATCAGCTTTCCAAACTGTCCAAACTGGAGAATTGGCTTTGGAGCTCTGATGAGAGCTTTTTAGGAGACACAAAACCAGCTCAAAGTCGAGCAGCACTCAGGTAGGGTTGTAGCCAAGAGCATCTTCAGGAGCATGAGAAACAGAACCAGGAGGAAGTTGCCACCTGAATGAGCTTCAATAAGTCACTGGTTTGGGCAAAATGAATGTCAAACTATGTAAAGGATTTATTTTGACTCCTTTTCATGAAGGAGAACATTAGTGAATGGAGATATAATTGTTCTTCAGGCTGTGGAGAAGACATTGAGGTGGACTTGGGTGAGCTGACTTGGAAAAATTAAGTAAAAAGAAAAATTAAGATGAGCAAACTTGGTAACAAACTGTAATTTAATGATTAAGGATTTCCACCTCATGGGATTGATACCATAAAACCAGTGGTAGAACCCAGACTTTATCTCCAAGGGAACTACAATGCCCATGGTTGGTGGAAAGGGTCTTCATTCCTTTGTCACCTTCAACTCCCTGGGATAAAGAATTTCCAAGTGAAACTTCACTTGGTGATTCTGAACATTTATTATAGCCCAACACTTCCCTCCCTCCCTGGAAGTGTTCTGGGCCAGGTTGGATGAGGCTTTGAGCAACCTGGTCTAGTGGAAGGTGTCCCTGCTGCTGGCAGGGGGGTTGGGACTGGATGAGCTTGAAAGTCCCTTCCAACCCAAACCATTCCATGGGTCTATATTCTTGTCTGGTGTAAGTTTGGGTAAATCCTTCAAAAATATTTGACTTATCCTGGTCTCCACCTGCCATGGAGTTGACTCCACCACTCATTTTAAATTCATGGCTACTTCTGACCATTTTCTCCTGCTCTCTGCTTGATTCCTGATGAAACTTTTTCTCTGACTTTTGTTCCCATCAGATCATGTTTTACCCCTACAGATGGGTTGAGAAATGTTATGCTGTCATCTAAATTCTGCTGGGCTGGAAACATCAACTTGTCTTCATTTCTCCCCAGTTGGCCTTTAGTATGGCAGGACATTTGCATGAGAAGAGGATCTTTGTGATCTTTGTTCCTCAAAGACCCATCTGCTCTTTCTGCTTATTTCCCCCACCTGAAGTCGTAATCCTGCTTTGGAGATGATAGTAGCTGTGAAAAAAATTCTAGTGATGTCAGAGAAAGAGGATTGTGACACTTTCAGGTACAGGAGCAGATGGACTTGACACAAACAAGGTTGCAAGTTTCACAGAATCCCAGAGTGTCAGGGATTGGAAGGGACCTCGAAAGCTCATCCAGTCCAACCCCCTGCTGGAGCAGGAACACCCAGATGAGATCACACAGGAAGGGGTCCAGGAGGGTCTTGAATGTCTCCAGAGAAGGAGACTCCACACCCTCCCTGGGCAGCCTGGCCCAGGGCTCTGGCACCCTCACAGGAAAGAAGTTCCCTCTCAAATCCAAGCAGAACCTCCTGTGTTCCAGCTCACACCCATTGCCCCTTGTCCTACCACTGGACACCACTGAGAAGAGCCTGGCCCCATCCTCCTGACACTCACCCTTCAGATATTGATCAACATTAATGAGGACCCCCTCAGCCTCCTCTTCTCCAAGCTCAAGAGCCCCAGCTCCCTCAGCCTCTCCTCATCAGGGAGATGCTCCACTCCCTCCATCACCTTGGTGGCTCTGTGCTGGACTCTCTCCAGCAGCTCCCTGTCCTTCTTGAACTGTGGGGCCCAGAACTGGACACAATATTCCAGATGTGGCCTCACCAGGGCAGAGTAGAGGGGGAGGAGAACCTCTCTGGACCTACTGACCACCCCCCTTCTAATGCCCCCCAGGATGCCACTGGGGTGCATGGGGCACAAGGGCACAGCGCTGGCTCATGGTCACCCTGCTGCCCACCAGCACTCCCAGATCCCTTTCCCCTTCACTGCTCTCTAGGAGATCATCTCCCAACCTCTACTGGAACCTCCTGCTCACTCATCAAAAGCAAAAGGATGGAGGAAAATGCAAGAAATGGGTAGAAAAGTTCTGCCCAAAAGGCTCTGTCTGTTGTGAAATTGATTTTTTTCCTTAGAAAACAATTCTGATCCATTCTTAACTCTTGAGATCCAATGCTGATTAAAGCAGAATCAGATTCACCAAGCAGCTAAATCATCTCCAAAGGAAGTCAACGCCTCAGCATGTGACATATGGAACACAGCCACCTCGGAAAGGTGGCACCTGGCATTAAACAAATCCTTAACAAGCTGGTGAAAAATCATTTGCTTTGGGTTTTTGATCATTTTGATTCATTTTTTTCCTCCCAGCGTGGTTGCTGAGGCACAAAGGAACTTGGAGGAGTCACTTGGGGTATCACTCACTCCAACATGACCTTGTACAAGTTGGTTCCCTGCACTGAAACTCAAGAGAAAAAACCAACTCCAACATCTTGATCTGCAATTATATTTCTTCTTTGCAGTGTGTATCCTCCTCCTGCCTCACCCATGGCTGGGTGGAAGCAAATTCTCTCCTGACAAGGGATTAGAAGTTAGAAGAGCAATCAAATTCCTCCTCAACTTGGCTCCTGATGATTCCAGCTGTCCTTTTGCTGTCATTGGAGCTACCCTCTGCTGAGAGTAGAGATGCTTTTTCATTCCCATAGTCTTGATCTTCTGGAAATATTCTTTTTTATAGATATTTATACACAGATTTCAGTTGTTCTCGTGGTGCCTTGCTGATGAACCAGCCCCAGAGCAACACTTTGACAATATTTTAGGCTTTGATGGTATTATCTCATCCCTGAATAAAGAGAGAGAGAAGAAAACCAAACCAGTGACTTTGATTTTGAAGGATAGTGACTTTATTATCCTGAAAGCACACAAAGGTCCTTTCTCCTTGTCTTAGACACTCCCCATGGCCATGGGAACATCTGAAATCAATGCTATTAATTCATCCTTGATGGAACTCAAGTGATGGCTGAGCTGAGCTGGCCTCACACCCTGATATCTCCTGGGCCACCTCTGCTTACAGAGCATGGAGAACTCATGGATTTGGGGACTTTCCCAATCCCCCAGTTTCACCAGCAGTAATAAAAACCAATCTTGCCCTCACCACATCTGAGGTGCTCTCTTCTTAAAGTAATCAGATAACAAACCCCATTTGAATGGAGAATTGACTGGATGGTGACAGAGAAGGTTTTTCAGGTGTGTAACACCATCAGCTGAGGGAGGAGAAAATTTGTGAGGCTCCATCCTTGTGCTTTCAGGATTAAGACTCATTGCCAGGCTCAGAGATGTAGAAATTCTTCCTTTAAATGGACTTTATGCCATAATTTTGGCAAATTTTAGGGGATTTGCTTCTGTTTGCAAAGAATCATGGAATGGTTTGGGTTGGAAGGGACCTTAGAGATCATCTAGTCCAACCTCCCTGCCATCAGCACAGACACCTTCCACTAGAGCCTGCTCAAAACCTCATCCAACCTGGCCTTCAACACTTCCAGGGAGTCTTCAAACAGGTTCCAAACCTTCAACCAAAGCAGGTTCCTGGGATTTGATGTTGTTGGATGTAAAGGATCTTCATGGCAAGTCCTCTGGTCCAGCTAAAGTGACTCCATGTGCTTTTAATAGAAGGCTGGGAAGTTGTCTATTGTTGCCTCCAAAAACATCTTCCCCAGTGTTAAACTGAACATCTTTGGACCTTTGATTCCTGCTGAGACAACACCAAGACCCTGTAGACCTCTTTGATTCAGCTTGCAGTGGTTTTGTGGACTTCTTACAAGCAGGGACTTTCTTAAATCTCTTCTGTGAGATGGAAGAAGGATTTCCTTCTTGGGTTCTTCTGGTGGCAGTCACTGAACTAAAAAGGAACTGAGCTTTTTGGAAGGAGCTTGATGGAGGGAGGAGTGATGAGCTCTGGATATGAAGGTATCTGCAGCTTCTACAAGAGAAATGGCAGGAAATCAAAGGGAGAATTTAGGCTGAAGGTGAAGTGATAGTGGGTGGGCTGTGCTGCCATCCAGAGAGACCTGGACAGGCTGGAGAGCTGGGCAGGGAAACACTTGATGAAACACAACAAGGACAAGTGTGGGGTGTTGCACCTGGGCAGGAACAACCCCAGGTTCCAGTACAGATTGGGAGATGATCTCCTAGAGAGCAGTGTAGGGGAAAGGGATCTGGGGGTCCTGGTGGGCAGCAGGGTGACCATGAGCCAGCACTGTGCCCTTGTGTCCCATGCACCCCAATGGCATCCTGGGGGGCATTAGAAGGGGGGTGGTCAGTAGGTCCAGAGAGGTTCTCCTCCCCCTCTACTCTGCCCGGGCGAGGCCACATCTGGAATATTGTGTCCAGTTCTGGGCCCCCCAGTTCAAGAAGGACAGGGAGCTGCTGGAGAGAGTCCAGCACAGAGCCACCAAGGTGATGAAGGGAGTGGAGCATCTCCCTGATGAGGAGAGGCTGAGGGAGCTGGGGCTCTTGAGCTTGGAGAAGAGGAGGCTGAGGGGGGACCTCATTAATGTTGATCAATATCTGAAGGGTGAGTGTCAGGAGGATGGGGCCAGGCTCTTCTCAGTGGTGTCCAGTGATAGGACAAGGGGCAATGGGTGTGAGCTGGAACACAGGAGGTTCTGCTTGGATTTGAGAGGGAACTTCTTTCCTGTGAGGGTGCCAGAGCCCTGGGCCAGGCTGCCCAGGGAGGGTGTGGAGTCTCCTTCTCTGGAGACATTCAAGCCCCTCCTGGACACCTTCCTGTGTGATCTCATCTGGGTGTTCCTGCTCCAGCAGGGGGATTGGACTGGATGAGCTTTCGAGGTCCCTTCCAATCCCTGACACTCTGTGACTCTGTGATCAGTGAGGGAACGTTTCTCACACATCAACCATTCCCCACCTGATTGCCATGCTCTGTTTCTTGACAGAACACTACAAAACAAGTCTGGAGAAGAGGAACCAGGGAACTGAAATTCATAAAGGACCATCCTGGAGTTTATAACAGAGAGAAAGATCTTGATGATACACCTGAAATCTCCTTCTCTATCCTGCTGCCCTGCCAGGTCTGGTCATGGACTCATTAAGGTTCAAGGGTAGAAATGAGCAGAGGGATGTGGGATTTCAAGAGTCCAATTCTGTGACTCACTTGTGGCTTCGAAGAAATCATTTCCACCTCTTGGTTCTTTCGATTGCATGTGGTTAAAATGGGAGGAGGACCTCCTGCCAGCCTTGCAATGTCTTCTCAAGTGATGCTCAGGCAGGGTGCTGGATGCCAAGACATTTTTCAATGTGCAGAGGTTCTTTGTCTCATCTCCTTGTTTTATCCTGGACAGCTGGTTCCTTTTATCTGAGCAGTGCCTGCAGTGATGGAGTTTCTCACGTGGAGACCACTTGGAGACAGCTGTGATTTATCTGAGTGGTGCATGTTGAAAGGAAAATCTCCTCTAGGCATGAGTTGATCTATCACTGGAGGGAAGATACATTGCTGACTTTTCTCCTTCAGTTAATTTAGCAGCCATCCAAATTGCCTCCCAGGCAATCCATGTCCCACCAGGATGATATTTGTTCCAGCTGGAAAGATATAGTTTGTAAATAAAAAGAGAAAAGAGAAGCAGAAAGAGAAGATGGCTCATCTCCAGGGGTAGTCTGGAGCTCAGGTTTCTGGTGGTGACCTTCATTAAATCACTGAAACCACTGTAAGTGAGAAGCCACCACATTTATGTTTCTCAAGCTCATGTTCCTTGGGCATCTTCAGTTTCATCTAAATTCTTCATCAACCTTTCTATCCTGTCATCTCTACTTGTGCCTCTGCTGTGCCTCAACAGTAGACTTGTGTCTTACAGCCCAAAATCAAAGACAACCTGGCAGAGAGCAAAAGAACCAGAGACTGAACTCTGGCACCGTGGCTCACACAGCCCAGAGCCAAGAACCGTGTCCTGGGCTGCACCCAGAGCAGCGTGGGCAGCAGGGCCAGGGAGGGGATTCTGCCCCTCTGCTCCGCTCTCCTGAGACCCCCCCTGCAGTGCTGCCTCCAGTGCTGGGGCCACCAACAGCACAAGGACATGGACCCACTGGAGCCAGGCCAGAGGAGGCCACCAGGATGATGCCAGGGCTGGAGCAGCTCTGCTGTGAGGACAGGCTGAGAGAGTTGGGGCTGTTCAGCCTGGAGAAGAGAAGGCTCCGGGGAGACCTTCTAGTGGCCTCCCAGTACCTGAAGGGGCTCCAGGAAGGCTGGGGAGGGACTTTGGCCAAGGGCAGGGAGTGACAGAACAAGGGGTGATGGCTTGAAAGTGTCAGAGGGGAGATGGAGCTGAGATGTGAGGAAGAAATTGTTTGGTGTGAGGGTGGTGAGACCCTGGCCCAGGTTGGCCAGAGAAGCTGTGGCTGCTCCTCCCTGGAAGTGTTCTGGGCCAGGTTGGATGAGGCTTTGAGCAACCTGGTCTAGTGGAAGGTGTCCCTGCTGCTGGCAGGGGGGTTGGGACTGGATGAGCTTTAAGGTTCCTCCCAACCCAAACCCTTCTGTGAGTCTGTGATTACCACACCTACATGCACGTATGACCCTTAAAAAGCGGAGCCAGGCTCACAGCCACCAGGATATGAAACAGCACATGGCTGACAAGTCTCAGGCTCTGGACATTGCCCATCTCGATGGAAAATGGTCCCACCTGAGGGATCTCTGAAGACAGAACTCTGCCAAATCCCATTGTTAATGTCATCTATAAAACCATCAGGCCAACAACTGCCTACACAGTGTGGATCTGTTATATTGCAACAGCATTTAACTCAGCTTCAATTTCTCTTCTGGAAAAGCAGAGATAAAATGATGATGATGTGACAGGCTGAGACAGCAAGGGAGAGTCCTCAGCAGAGCAGGAGAGCCCTCAGAGTCTCCCATTCCTACAACCTGCCAAAAAAAGGGGAAAAAAACTCCTCACTGGGAACATTTCTATCAATTTCAGCTGCTCAGTTGATAAATTATTACCTTCATCTCTCAACTCATTTTTTCCCCTCAAACAGTTGCATCAGATTAGTCAAACCAGACATATTTTTAGGGTCTCCACAGCAGGTTGGGGTTGTCACCACCCTCTTCCTGCTCAGCAATGCGTTGCCTTGTCTCCAGAAATTGATTTATTGCTGTTCTTGAATGGAGTCAAACCAGATGCTGGTGGGTTTTTACGTGTCTTAAATAATGAACACCAGCTTTGAGTTGCTGCTGTTGGATCTTGATGGTAACTGAAGCCATGCAGAAGCCATCTGTGAAGGTTTAGGAGCATCAGAATATGTGGCATTTGGCTGCATGCAGCTGGTTTGTTGGCTTGTTTGGGTTGACCATCACCTCCTTCCATCATTCTTCTGTGAAGTTGGACAGATGAGAAGTAAAAGAGGAAATGCAAATCAATGTCTGGAGATAAAGGACTCCAGGCAACTAATGATGAAGGTTTCAACCACTGTCAGGAATGACTAATGTATGAACTCACATCCCCATGGAGCTCCAGGTCACCTCTGGAAACCAATCTATGACAAAGCCACTGGGAGTTCTCTGTAGACAGGGGATTGCTCACCCCATCAACCTTTGCTTTGAAGAAGGATTCCTAATGACTAGCTCTCAGCTAAACTGCACTTTGGAACATCTATTATCTCCAACCAAACATGTCCATTAGTCTCTGACAAAGTTTGCCTTGGACAAAACATGGAACCCCAGGTTCCAGTACAGGCTGGGAGATGATCTCCTAGAGAGCAGTGTAGGGGAAAGGGATCTGGGAGTCCTGGTGGGCAGCAGGGTGACCATGAGCCAGCACTGTGCCCTTGTGCCCCATGCACCCCAATGGCATCCTGGGGGGCATCAGAAGGGGGTGGTCAGTAGGTCCAGAGAGGTTCTCCTCCCCCTCTACTCTGCCCTGGTGAGGCCACAGCTGGAATATTGTGTCCAGTTCTGGGCCCCCCAGTTCAAGAAGGACAGGGAGCTGCTGGAGAGAGTCCAGCACAGAGCCACCAAGGTGATGAAGGGAGTGGAGCATCTCCCTGGTGAGGAAAGGCTGAGGGAGCTGGGGCTCTTGAGCTTGGAGAAGAGGAGGCTGAGGGGGGACCTCATTAATGTTGATCAATATCTGAAGGGTGAGTGTCAGGAGGATGGGGCCAGGCTCTTCTCAGTGGTGTCCAGTGATAGAACAAGGGGCAATGGGTGTGAGCTGGAACACAGGAGGTTCTGCTTGGATTTGAGAGGGAACTTCTTTCCTGTGAGGGTGCCAGAGCCCTGGGCCAGGCTGCCCAGGGAGGGTGTGGAGTCTCCTTCTCTGGAGACATTCAAGACCCTCCTGGACACCTTCCTGTGTGATCTCATCTGGGTGTTCCTGCTCCAGCAGGGGGTTGGACTGGATGAGCTTTGAGGTCCCTTCCAATCCCTGACACTCTGTGATTCTGTGACTCTGTGAATTGGTCAATGGCAAGAGGAGGGAGTCATCAGAGCAGAAGGAGCTGGTGACCTGGCCACAGATGCTTTAACATGACCAATAGCACAGGACAAAAATGTTTTCCACACATCCAAGCCAATCCTGTGGGATATGGTTGGATGGGAGGATGGTCTCCTTCTCTTCTAGAAGGATCTAAGGAGGAATCCTGGTGGATGAAGTGTTAAATGAGAGCTCTCTGGGCAACACTGGGGTGAAGGACAAAAGACAATAGTGACTGAGAGTGAGAAAATGAAATAATCCTAGAATACTTGAATCATTTTGGTTGGAAAAGACCTTTAAGATCCTTGAGTCCAACTACTAAACCTGACACAGCCAAGCCCATCACTAGATCATGTCCCTCAGCACCACATCTACCCATCTTTTGAATCCCACCAGGGATGGGGACTCCACCACTGCCCTGGGCAACCCCTTCCAATGCCTCAGAACCCTTTCAGCAAAGAAATTCTTCCTCACATCCCATCTCAGCTGCCCTGGCCACAACTGGAGCCCATTTCCTCTTGTCCTGTCCCTTGCTCCTTGCTGGAACAGACCCACCCCCACCTCTCTGCACCCTCCTCCAAGGGACTTGGACAGAGCCAGAAGGTCTCCTCTCAGCCTCCTTCTCTCCAGGCTCAGCACCCCCAGTTCCCCAGCTGCTCCCCATCACTCCCATGTCCCACAAGTCGTGATAAGAACCAGCAGCTGCAATTTCTGCCCAGAAAAGGGAAATTCAACCCAAAGTATGGTTCAAATTTCCAAGAGTGACAGCAATGTCACCCTGGGACCAGGTCAGCAAGGACTCTGGTGGGTTCTCTAGTGACAACATGCATTGTGTTGCCATGGGTACTGGGGTTTTTGTTTCATGACATCATCTTTCACTCCACACATCCACTGAACTGGAAGAGAAAAATCATACTGAGGCCATTTCATACACTGTCCTGCCCAAGGAGACAGACCAAAAAGGTCCCAGTGATAAGGCAAGGTCAGCACCCATCAACTCACCCCCAGGAAAATTTTGTCCTTAAAATGTGTCTTTAAGCTTCTAGGTGCCTAGAAGCTTATTTATACAATATTTTTTTATTTATTTTTATTTATTATTTTAATGTATTTATTTTATTTTATTGTATTATTTTCTTTTTATTTATTATTTTAATGTATTTATTTTATTATTTTAATGTATTTATTTTATTATTTTATTTATGTTATTTTATTATTTTTATTTTTATTTATTTTATTTTATTATTTTATTTATTTTATTTTACTATTTTCATTTATTTTATTTTATTATTTTTATTTCTTTATGTTATTTTTTATTTATTTATTTTAATTTGACATTTTAATTAATTTATTTTATTTTATCATTTTAATTAATTAATTTTATTTTATCATTTTAATTAATTAATTTAATTTTATCGTTTTAATTATTTTATTTTGTTTTATTATTTTTATTTATTTATTTTTTATTTTTTACTTATTTTAATTTGTTTATTTTAATTTATCATTTTAATTTATTTCTTTTATTTTATTATTTTAATTTAATTTATCTTATTATTTTATTTTATTTATTTTAATTTATTATTTTATTTTATTATTTTAATTTATTTACTTTTATTTAATTATTTTAATTTATTTCTTTTCTTTTTCTTTATTATTTTTCAAAAGAAACCAGGAAAACATTATTCCACTTCCATGTTTCATAGAAAGGAAACATTTCTGAAGCAGGAAAGAAGTCCATCAATCCACCCTCCACAATGCAAGAGGCAGCAGAGCTGATCCTACAGGGAGGTGAGAGCAAATCTCCCTGTGCCCAAGCCACCACTACCAGGACCTCAGTCCCTTTGGGAGAACTCTTTGATTGATCCAGATAACTCCTGAGATAAAATCAATCAGAGTGAAGGTTTAATTTCTCCCTCTCTTCATTCCCCATGTGTACATCACACCCATGGTATCAGCTTTACCCATTAAGAAGCACTTTGAGATCCAAAACTGATTTTATTACAGGATTTATGGCTTTAATTTCAATATAAGTAGAATAAATGCCTCTGCAGATTTTTTTTGACCTTAAAAGGACATATTATTACAGTAAAAGATTGGAACTGGCCCTGCTGAGTGTGCTGCACAAAGTCCACTTGTCTCAACCTGGTGGGCAACTGATTGTGGTGGTTGCACTTCATTAGCACGTGGGGAGCAGCCAGACGCAGCCGCTCGCTCGCTCCCCTGCCACCCCCACGGTGTAGGGGACCGCATTGGGGACAAGGGTAAGGAGATTCGTAGGGTGAGAGAAGAACAATTTAATCATGGAAAGAGAAAAAAATGTAAAATAATAATGAAATAATAATAATAATAATGAAATAATAATAATAATAATAATAACAATAATAATGAAGAAGAAGAAGAAGAAGAAGAAGAAGAAGAAGAAGAAGAAGAAGAAGAAGAAGAAGAAGAAGAAGAAGAAGAAGAAGAAGAAGAAGAAGAAGAAGAGTAAAATATGCAAATGAGTGACCCCCAGTGCCATTGCTCAGCACCCGCCCACCCAGCCCGGCCCGTTCCCAGAGAACGATCCCGGAGCAGCGACAATCCCGACCCGAAACCGCAATCCCGGGAGAGCCAGAGCCCGAGCGAGAGCCAGAGAGAGCCAGAGAGGAAGAGCCCCTCATGGATCTCCTGCCCATGGGGGATAGGAAATGGAACAGCCCCTTGGCAGAGCCCAGTGCCCATGGAGCTGAGTCATTGCAATAGTCCTCAAGATTTCAGACCAGCAAAACGCAACGTCCTTCAACTGCCAGTGAGAACTGAAAACATCGGTGTGTGATCAACGTTCTTCTCCTACCAAATCCCAGCTGAACCCAAACCCCAAAATCACTAAGGTTAGAAAAGACCTCTAGGATCATCAAGTCCAACTGTCAACCCAACAACACCATGCCCACTAATACCAAGTGCCTGACTATATTGTAGAAGGAGATCAGGTTGGTCAGGCAGGACCTCTCTTTCATAAACCCATGCTGGCTGTGCCTGATACTTTGGTTGGCCTCCATGTACTGCTTGATGGCGCTCCAGATGATGTGGGTTTGTAACATTCCTGCAGTGGTGATGCTCAGCAAGCTGTCCCCACCACACCTCCACGCTGGACCAGACGTGCCTGCAGCCCCCCTGACCCCATTTTTGACAACCCAGCGCCAATACCTGCTTTGACAGACCTTGCAGACCTTAGGGACACAGTCCCCCAGTACACAACATCTCCCACCCATTCTCACTCCCTTGTCTTCCTCCTTGGTCACCTCTCTCCTTCTCCAAGTAACTTCTCCCTACTCTAATTTAGGGGAATTTTATTATTATAATGTCTACCACCTGGATACTCCTGTGTGGTAAGAAGGAGGCTCTGTACTACTAGGAGTGCCTGCTCCAGCCTAGCACACACGAAGCAGAGCATGAGTAATTTTTTTCCTATAGGAAGAGACATAAAAATAGTCTGAGATGTTGAGGAAGTTTGAGAGGAGCCATCAGGAACTTCAGTGTCTGCCACCAAATATCCAATTTCATACAATCAAAGAATCATCAAATGGTTTGGGTTGGAAGGGACCTTCAAGCTCACCCAGTTCCAACCCCCCTGCCAGCAGCAGGGACACCTTCCACTAGACCAGGTTGCTCAAAGCCTCATCCAACCTGGCCCAGAACACTTCCAGGGAGGAGCAGCCACAGCTTCTCTGGCCAACCTGGGCCAAGGTCTCACCACCCTCACACCAAACAATTTCTTCCTCACATCTCAGCTCCATCTCCCCTCTGCCACTTTCAAGCCATCACCCCTTGTTCTGTCACTCCCTGCCCTTGGCCAAAGTCCCTCCCCAGCCTTCCTGGAGCCCCTTCAGGTACTGGGAGGCCGCTAGAAGGTCTCCCCGGAGCCTTCTCTTCTCCAGGCTGAACAGCCCCAACTCTCTCAGCCTGTCCTCACAGCAGAGCTGCTCCAGCCCTGGCACCATCCTGGTGGCCTCCTCTGGGCTGGCTCCAGTGGGTCCATGTCCTTGTGCTGTTGGTGGCCCCAGCACTGGAGGCAGCACTGCAGGGGGGGTCTCAGGAGAGCGGAGCAGAGGGGCAGAATCCCCTCCCTGGCCCTGCTGCCCACGCTGCTCTGGGTGCAGCCCAGGACACGGTTATTGAGCAAGATTAAATGAACCTTTTTTTGCAGAACAGGAAGGATGAAGATCCCAGTTTATTAGCGAACTCCATCAACTCCGAGTTTGTTCCGAGACATTTGCAAATCGATTGCGGTTCTCAGCAAACACCCCATCATTTCAGGCACATCTCTATTTGCTTCTCTGTCCCATTTCTCCCAGCACATGCTAAAGAAGGAAAGGTTAATTCCAGAGGTTACCACCAACTAAAGAGAAAATAAATTGAGTAACACTTGAATAGATTGAATCCAACAGAAGACGTCCTCTTGGGATAACATCCTCAGATAGTCAGTTAGGTGATGATTTCTCTGCAGTCCCATTCCAGTCCCTGATGTCCACCTTCCTTGGACTTCCAGAGAGGGTTTTGCTCTATTTGCCCCATGAATCTTGTTGAAGAAGTGAGGAGATGTGGCTAACCAAGTCATAAATTTACTTTTCTCCTCACCAGCATCAGCAGGGTATAAAATTTAGTGTTCCTCTTATTGACTGGAGACCTTCACTGTCTTATCTCCCTCCTGGGGCTGAGAAGATGCATCTCCAGTGGAAGACATGAAAAACAATGAATCAGAGCATGGTTTTGGTTGGAAAAGCCCCTTAAGATCATCAAGTCCAACTGTAAACCCAACACTGCCAAGTCTGCCTCTAAATCATGTCCCTCAGCACCTCATCTACCCATCTTTTAAATCCCTCCAGGGATGGTGACTCCACCACCTCCCTGGGCAGCCTCTTCCAATGCCTGAGAACCCTTTTAGTGAAGAAATTGTTCCTAATGTCCAATCTGAACCTCCCCTGGCAACTGACACTAGTGAGGAGGAAAAAGCCAAAAGGTCAACACCAGCTGGTGTCTGAAGAGCATCTGAGCTCTACCAGATGAAGAACCAGCACTTTCTCCTTCACCCAACAGTGGCACAGGTAATTTCCTTATAAAGACAGTGAATTCCTCAGACCTTTGAGTAGTGGGCACTGTGTAAAGAGGTTTAGAAGAAAGAGAGAAGGTGTTTGTTTGACTTTGCACAGCACCTGATTCTACAACAACCACCCAGAAAGAACCATTGGCAGCTGTGGACCCTAAAGTCCAACACTCAGATCCTCAGTGCAACATCTCATAGAATCAAAGAAGGGACCTTAAAGCTCATCCAGTTCCAACCCCCCTGCCAGCAGCAGGGACACCTTCCACTAGACCAGGTTGCTCAAAGCCTCATCCAACCTGGCCCAGAACACTTCCAGGGAGGAGCAGCCACAGCTTCTCTGGCCAACCTAGGACAGGGTCTCACCACCCTCTGGGTGAAAAATTTCCTCCTAATATCTAATCTAAAGCCACCCTCTTCCAGTTTTAAGCCACTCTGAAGCCTCTTGGAATGCTGGCAAAATGCAATCAAGTCTTCTCCTCACTTTTTTTTGTCAAGGTGGTTCCTGGTGGTTCTTCTGCTCCCAGGTTCTTCCTCCTAATATCTCCATCTCCTCTTTCTTTAAACCCATCTTTGGACATGAGATTTCAAATGAGGTTTTACAAAGGCTTTGTGTAATGAAACCATTCTCTCTCCTGATTTTAACTAATCCTCTTGCTTATTATTCACCAGAAGACCTGATTAACTTCTCATGCATCTGCCACACACTTGGCTCTTCACCTTCTAATTAGCACATGCTTTCATCCCTAAGTCTCCTTCCTTTCTGCATCTGTGGTCATCAAAGAGCATTTTCTTTTCCTCCAGGCTGCCTCACCTTACCTGCACATCTCTAGGACCTAAAAATTGATTCACTGGAGAGAAGAAAAGTGGTTTACACATGAACTCATGGACCTCCCATTGTCTTCCTGAGTCTGCTGACAGCCTACAACGAGAATTCATTCCCTGCAGCACCACCTCACTTTTATCCCCATCATTTGTTGACTTCCAAGCTTCAATATGGTGATTTAAAGGTCAATGCTCTTAGCTTAACCATCATTTTGGGTAGGATTTCTTCTGTTCAAGTCCTTCTTTCCCATCTCAAATTGGCTCCTTAGAGGTCAGAAACCCCATCTGTCTCTACCCTTCCCAAACCTCCAGCTGGGATTCCACAGTGATAAATTGTCCATAAACCATTTTGGTGTATTCACAAAGCTGAAGTGTTGGACACAACCAAACAAATATGATGGAAGGGTCTGAAGTGCTGATGATGTTCTCCAGTTGTCTATTGGGGTCATTAAAAAATATCATGTTTATATCTAAATAAAACTCAATTCTCTCCACTAGCAAGCAGCAGAGCTCAGGTTCCTCAACTCAAATTGCCATTCTCATGGCTTGAAGGGATCATTGTCATCACCCAGGGTGACATCTTCTAGGCCATGAGCCAGAGAGCTTCACTTGGTGACCCTGGCTGGAAGCCAAATAACTGCTGCCTGATTATAGACTGTGTTTTAGCAATGAGATATTCAAGGAAAGACTCTGGGAAATGGACACTCTGAAAGGGAAGAAGTTGTTCCAAGGGTTCATGGTCATCCCTGTCCCAAAAGTGTGTCCTATTTCCAGTTCCTGTGTCATTTACAAGCCATCTTCATATCCCCTGTACAAACCAGAAGTCTTTTTTGGGTTAGAAATGCTCATTGAGTGGGGATGGAGTGCACCCTCAGTGAGTTTGCCAATGGCACCAAGCTGGGTGGTTGGGTCAACACGCTGGAGGGACGGGATGGCATCCAGAGGGACCTGGACAGGCTGGAGAGCTGGGACCGTGCAAACCTCATGGAGTTCAACAAGGCCAAGGGCAAGGTCCTGCCCCTGGGTCAGGGCAACCCCAAGCACAACCCCAGGCTGGGTGGAGAATGGCTGGAGAGCAGCCCTGAGGAGAAGGACTTGGGGTGCTGGGGGAGGAGAAGCTCCACATGAGGCGGCACCGTGCGCTGGCAGCACAGAGCCAAGAACCGTGTCCTGGGCTGCACCCAGAGCAGCGTGGGCAGCAGGGCCAGGGAGGGGATTCTGCCCCTCTGCTCCGCTCTCCTGAGACCCCCCCTGCACTGCTGCCTCCAGTGCTGGGGCCACCAACAGCACAAGGACATGGACCCACTGGAGCCAGCCCAGAGGAGGCCACCAGGATGATGCCAGGGCTGGAGCAGCTCTGCTGTGAGGACAGGCTGAGAGAGTTGGGGCTGTTCAGCCTGGAGAAGAGAAGGCTCCAGGGAGACCTTCTAGCGGCCTCCCAGTACCTGAAGGGGCTCCAGGAAGGCTGGGGAGGGACTTTGGCCAAGGGCAGGGAGGGACAGAACAAGGGGTGATGGCTTGAAAGTGGCAGAGGGGAGATGGAGCTGAGATGTGAGGAAGAAATTGTTTGGTGTGAGGGTGGTGAGACCCTGGCCCAGGTTGGCCAGAGAAGCTGTGGCTGCTCCTCCCTGGAAGTGTTCTGGGCCAGGTTGGATGAGGCTTTGAGCAACCTGGTCTGGTGGAAGGTGTCCCTGCTGCTGGCAGGGGGGTTGGGACTGGATGAGCTTTAAGGTCCCTTCCAACCCAAACTATTCAATGATTCTATGATTTTATGACCTAAATAGATCATTTAAACTTGAATTGAGAACACAGCAGCCTCTGCTGTGACACCTGCTCCTTCCAGCTGACTGGCAGACACTTCATTTTATCCAAGTTATCCAGCTCAGATGGTGAAGGATGGAGCTGTCAGAACCTTCAGCACCCAACCCTCAGCGCGTGTCGATGGCACTCATGTAACTCTATATTTACATGGTGACATTATTAAAGGAAGGCAGGTAAAGATGAAGAAGAAGAGAGTGAAGCATTTCACACCTGCCCAAAAGCAGAGGCAGCTGCATCGATCGAACTCTTACGTGGTGGTGGCACTGGGCCACCACTTGGCTAGAAGACAAACACAGCCCCTTGCTCACCACCCCCACCCAGGGCACTGGGGAGAGAATTAGGGGGTGAGGGGAAGGAGACTTGTAGGGGAAGAGTAGAACAATTTAATAATAGAAATAAAAGAAAACTTAAAATTATCCTGATATTAAAATAATAATGATAATAATAATAATAGTAAAATATGCAAATGAGTGACCCCCAGTGCCATTGCTCAGCACCCACCCACCCAGCCCGGCCCGTTCCCAGAGAACGATCCCGGAGCAGCGACAATCCCGACCCGAAACCGCAATCCCGGGAGAGCCAGAGCCCGAGCCAGAGCCAGAGAGAGCCAGAGAGGAAGAGCCCCTCATGGATCTCCTGCCCATGGGGGACAGGAGCTGGAACAGCCCCTTGGCAGAGCCCAGTGCCCATGGAGCTGAGTCATTGCAATAGTCCTCACTATTTCAGATCAGCAAAACGCAACGTCCTTCAACTTCCAGTGAGAACTGAAAACATCGGTGTGTGATCAACGTTCTTCTCCTACCAAATCCCAGCTGAACCCAAACCCCAGCGCTGTTCTAGCTGCTGAAAACAAACCAGCTTTGTCCCATCTAAAAACCAGGACACCCTAAGAATCAGTGGAAATTTTAGGGTGAAATAATCATCTTATCTTGCCTAAAAAGATCCTTAATCTTGGTGAGGACTGAAATATTTTTACTACTCCCTAATGCTTAAATAAATATATTATATATTTATATATATGTCTGTGTGTCTATACATACATGCAGAGGACATTAAAGGACAAATAATCACTCCCTACCCTATCAAAATTCAACTGCTCCATCAACATCATTGAATCCTGAGCTCCACAACATCACTCAGACAACTGTTCAAGTCATGATTTAAAGACTTCAAGTGATGGAGAAGCCATCAGACCCCGAGGTAAATTATCCCAACGGTTAATTACATTCATTGTTAAACTGGTGCACATTATTTTTCCTTCTCAATTCATCTTGCTTTAGCTTCCAGCTTGTGTGACTCTTGACCCTTTAACCCTGAGAATTCAGCTGAGATGATGAAGATGGACATCTGCCTTCCAGCCCCAACTTCAAGCAGGAAGAGAAAATTGTCAGAATATGGAAAAAAGCTTTTTTTAAGGTAAATAATCTGCAATGTTTTAGGGTTTATTTTTATTTTTATGTGGTGTTAAGGAATCACAGTGGTTGGAAAAGAGCTTTAAGATCATTGAGTCCAACCATAAACCCAACACCACCAATCCCACCTCTAAACCATGTCCCTCAACACCTCACCTTTTAAATCCCACCAGGGAAGGTGACTTTGTCTTTAATAATTTTGTCTTTTTTTTTTTTTCATGATTCAATCTTATTTCTTTCCAGGAACTCAGCTCTCCTCGAGTCTTTTCACCTCTGTTTCAAATCCCATCACCAAACTGGAAGGAAGGTTGAGTTGATTTCCTTGCCTCAGGTCATGTTCATCCCAGGTTGGATATCTGCTTAATTCCTCAGTGCCAGCTCCGATTTAGCCCAGAGGGTGACAGAAATAATTCTAAAAAATCCATATTTTCTCTTTTTTTTTTTCCTTGGGTGCAGAAAAAGCATTTCCTAAAGATTTCCCAAGCTGGGAATTCGCTGCCTCCCTTCAGCATACTTTGAACTTTCTCTTTTCTCCTCAAAACACAGGATTTTAGATATATTTATTTTTAATACAGTGGGAAGGTTTCCAACCAAGCTGTAAAACATATGTTGGTATCACCCTACCCACTTGGATCTTGGATATGAGAGTTTTGATTCTAAAATGAGGAAAAAAACCCCAAATCCCTTTTGTTGCTACAAAGAGGTTTGTTGTGGGTGGCTGATTAACAGTTTTCTGTGAAGCCCTTTGTTAAAAATATTGGTAAAATCACCTTTGTGCTGTGTGCTTCCTACTAACGAGATATTGAAGAAATAAGGAGAAAGATTTGCTCTGAAAAATTGTGAGTATCAAAACAACAAGGAATTATTAATATTTTATTTTTGTTTTTATTTTTATTTTTATTTTTTTATTTTAAATTTTTATTTTTATTTTATTTTATTTAATTTATATTTATATTTATATTTATATTTATATTTATATTTATATTTATATTTATATTTATATTTATATTTATATTTATATTTATATTTATATTTATATTTATATCATTTTAAATTTTATTTTATATTTATATTTATTTTTATTTTTTATTTTTATTTTTTATTTCTATTTTCATTTATTTCTATTTTCATTTATTTTATTTTTATTTTTTACTTTAATTTTTATTTATATTTTTATTATTTTTATTTTTAGATTTTATAATTGGAGGGAACCATTTTCTTGTCCTGGTGTGGTGGTTCCACTTGGTTGGCACTTGGTTGGCAGCAGCTGCTCGCTCACCCCCTCCCCAACAGTGGATAAGGGAGAGAATTAGGGGGGGTAAAGAGATTTGGAGGTTGAGATAAGGACAATTGAATAATGGAAATGAAATAAAGATAAAAATAAAGATAAAAATAAAGATAATAAAGATAATAAAAATAATAAAATAATTAAAATAATTAATTAAAATTAAAATAATAAAAATAAAAAGAAGAAGGAGGAGAAGAAGGAGAAGAGAAGAAGAAGAAGAAGAAGAAGAAGAAGAAGAAGAAGAAGAAGAAGAAGAAGAAGAAGAAGAAGAAGAAGAAGAAGAAGAAGAAGAAGAAGAAGAAGAAGAAGAAGAAGAAGAAGAAGAAGAAGAAGAAGAAAAAGAAAATGAGTGACACCCAGTGCCATTGCTCAGCACCCTCTGACCAAGCCCAGCCTGTTCCCAGATAACGATCCCAAACGGAGACCACAATCCCAGGACAGTGAGAGCCCGAGCAAGAGCTCCTCACAAGACAAAGACTCTCATTAATTTATTGACCACGACGTGACATGATATGGACTATCCCATTAGCATATCCTAACCTCAATTTAGCTCACTAATTGCACCTGCAAACCAGCAAAACGCAACGTCCTTCAACTGCCAGTGAGAACGGAAAACATCGGTGTGTGATCAACGTTCTTCTGCGACCAAATCCCAGCTGAACCCAAACCCCAGCGCTGTTCCAGCTGATTAGAAGAAACCAGCTCTGGCCCAGCTCAAACCAGGACTTCTAGTGCTTTGGAATTGAAGGTCACCATGTATTTCAGAAGAACATAACTACTAAAAGTAGTCCAGTGAGGTATCTGCTCTGGTTAAATGTTCTACTGATGGGTGAACTATTAAAGGGTTGCTCCAGCCAAGGTTTGAGAAATTAAAGTACGAGGTGTTGTTGAAACCTGGAGTCACTCAAACCATCTCTTCAGCTCTTGGGAAGAGAAGGTGAAGAGGCCAGTGGCTTAGAGCATAACTAATCTGAAGGGCAGTAGAAATTAGATTATTAAATTAATATTCAAATGAACCTCAAAGAGCTTCACTTGCAGGGCTGTGACCTGAAGTGACCCAAGTTTGGACTCCTTTTATCGAGGTCTATTAGCGGTGGGAGAGGCAGAGCAGGGGCATCACTGGAGTCATCAAGTGCCAGGGGTGAGAATTAATTGATTAAAAAGGAGGGAAAAGCAGAGGGTGAAGGAAGAAACCTGAAGTAATGGACATCAGTGGGACTCTGCTATCCCTCATGTCCTGGACACGTGTCTTGTCTTCTTCTTCCTTGAGCCAGGGGTTGTGTCTCTCCAAGTTCTTCCCTTGCCAGCAGGTCTACTGTGCTAATTCACATTGGAACCTGTGCTGCTCTTTCCTCATTAGTCATTTAAGAAGTTCTACCTTCCAAAGCAGCTTCTCTTCTCCTTCCCTCTCTCCTCCTGCTTTGTACTTCTCATTATGGAGGTGACAAATGAACTAGAGGTGGCTGAACCATCAACCTTCAACTCTTCATTGACCTACACTGGCTTTCCTCTGAAGGGACCCTCAAATTACAAATCACAGCTCTGCTCTGCTGCTCTTTAGTTTAATTAAGTCTCTTCCTTTTATGGAAAGAAGGTTACTGAACCCTCAACATTTTAGTGTCAAAAAAAAGATCTCCAAGCTCCATAACTTGATGTGGTGAGAAGAATAATCCAGTGTTACTACACCCCTAACATTTATTATTCCAGCAGCTCCTGAAGCTCTGGAGTTAAAGATGCTGAAGTGGTGATGGGGATGATGTCATGTTCATCAGCAAAAGCAGTATTGCCTCTGGAGAAGTGTGAAGATACCTGATGGAGAACATGCTTGCAGGTTCCCTGGTGTTATGATGGTTTTCTCATTGCCATAGGAGAGTCAGACGTGCTTTGTAGGCATCACTTGCCCAAAGCTCAGCAGCTTGGTGGGGGAAGAACTTCCTGAGGTTCTCTCTTACCTTCCAGCTCTCTCTTATCACAAGCAATCATGTCATGGAAACATAGAAGTCCAGACTGGTTTGGGTTGGAAGGGACCTCAAAGCTCATCCAGTCCCAACCCCCCTGCCAGCAGCAGGGACACCTTCCACTAGACCAGGTTGCTCAAAGCCTCATCCAACCTGGCCCAGAACACTTCCAGGGAGGAGCAGCCACAGCTTCTCTGGCCAACCTGGGCCAGGGTCTCACCACCCTCACACCAAACCATTTCTTCCTCACATCTCAGCTCCATCTCCCCTTGTTCTGCCACTTTCAAGCCATCACCCCTTGTTCTGTCACTCCCTGCCCTTGGCCAAAGTCCCTCCCCAGCCTTCCTGGAGCCCCTTCAGGTACTGGGAGGCCACTGGAAGGTCTCCCCGGAGCCTTCTCTTCTCCAGGCTGAGCAGCCCCAACTCTCTCTTCCCCTTGACTTGCTCACCCTCCTTTCCATAACGTTCAGCAGTTCCAAGAAGCTCTTGTGCTTGGCTTGGTCACACTTATTCTTGTGCCAGCCTTGCTCTCTAGCTCCAAAACTGATTTTCTCCTCAGTGCTATCTCCAAAGGCCAAAAAGAGACACAAATTTGGGGACTTGATGTGTGCCTTGACTCTTGGTTGTCTTATTTTAGGGGTGAAACTTAGTGGGCATAGAATCATCAAATGGTTTGGGTTGGGAGGGACCTTCAAGCCCATCCAGTCCCAACCCCCTGCCAGCAGCAGGGACACCTTCCACTAGACCAGGTTGCTCAAAGCCTCATCCAACCTGGCCCAGAACACTTCCAGGGAGGAGCAGCCACAGCTTCTCTGCCCAACCTACATGGTGGTGATGAGTTGACAGTTGGACTGGATGATCTTAGAGGTCATTTCCAACGTTAATGATCCTGTGAAAGGTCTCACTCTGCTTTCTTCTGCAAGCAACATCATTTCTGAAGACAATATCTGGTGTCTGTGGCCATTGTAGCTCGGTGGAGCTCACGTACTGGGGACAATGGGGACAGTAGTTCCTTTGATGTCATTTGGTGACCAAATCTCATTGACTTTCTTCACATGTTCTTTTTTACTGAGATGCTTTAAGTTCTCTAATGAACTTTCTATTAAAAAAAATCTCTATTTAGATGTACAACACACATTTGTCCCTGGTGCTCTTCTTCTTCAGATGGAAAATCACAGTTATGTTGCCACCACTGTCATTTTTTTTCCCCATTCTGCTTTTTTTTTGCTTAATTATAGAAGAAAAAGGTGAAATTCAGTCAGGAAAAATCCCTTTTTTTTTTCAAGTGGCAAAAATTAGAATGAAAAAATATGATTTACTTCGAAATTTGCTTTATTTTGGCTGAAATCCAGACCATCAAGGACTAATTAGTGTGTAAATGAGTTACCATCTTGGAAGTCTTAATATTTCATTCCATCACTCTGTGAACTTCAAGGCAGTGGAGCTCAATTTGAATGTTTGGATGAACTAAATGGTTGCCTGGTCATAGAAGGTGAACTTTGAGATCCTCTAAGCTTCTAAATATCAATCTGCTCTACAGAGAAACCCTCTACAGACTTGGAAGCATCCAAGCTTCAAAGGTTTGGATCCACAAACTCCATGTTTCTACTACAGAAGAGCAGTAGATGTGGAATGTTGGTCTGCATGACCTTTCTTCCTACCTTAAATGGGATAGACAATGAAATGATGATGGAAAATCTGATTAAACAAACCAGCTTCCATTTTTCACCATTTCTCTTCCATCAGTGTCCCAAAGTTCATCTGTTTGAGGGCAAAATTTGCTCATGGATTAAAGTGTTAATGGTCCAAACAAAGTCAACAGGAGTTGGACAACTGAGGCCAGAAGTTGGCTCTCCAAACCCTACACATGGTACAACTGCAAAGCTGCCAGGAACCTCTGGGATGAAGGACAGATGGGTTCATGGCTCATGGATCTTGCAGCATGGGGAAAGCAAATGTTGGCTGAAGACCTTGGGGCCAAACCAATGGAACTGCTGCAAGAAAGAGCAGTGATGGGGTTTCAGCATCAACTGGCAGCTCAGACAACGTGGTGGTCCACCAGTTACCTGTCTCTGGTGGGATGGGGAGAGGAACTCAGCAAAGGGCTGGTGGGGTGGGATGAGGACAGGGAGGGCTCACTCACCAGGGATGGGCACGGGCAACACAGACTCCACTGGGGGAAGAAAAATCCATGGAATGAGTTCCCAATCAATCAGAGTAGGACAGTGAGACACAACAACCACCTCTGACAGCACCTTCCCCCACCCCTCCCTTCTTCCCAGCTCCCAGCACTTTGCTCCCCATTTCTGTCCCTTCTCCCCCAGCAGCACAGGGGACAGGGAATGGGGGTTCACTCAGGTCACCTCTGCTGCTCTTTCCTCCATGAGATCCCTCCCGTGGGCTAAAAGAGTCCAGGAACAAAGTGTTCCAACGTGGGCTGCCCATGGAGTCATGGACCTCTTTGGGCTCAGCTCCTGGCTCTGGCATGGGGACATCCATGGGCTGGGGATGGGTCTGCACTCAACAGACCTCCTTCCCCTACTCTTCTTCTTCCTCTTCTGCTCTGTTGTGAGCTCTCCACGTAGTCACAGCTGCCTTTGGGCACAGCCTCCTGCTCCAGCATGAGGTCCTCCATGGGCTACACGTGGGCATCTGCTCCACCATTCACCTCCATGGGCTGCAGGGGAATCTCCACTCACCTCCTCTTGTTCTTTTCCTCCTTGGCTTGGATGTCTGTAGTTGTGTCTCTCACATTCCCCCTCCTCCTCTCTCCTCTGGTTGTTATGGTCTTTTGTTATTGTTGATGTCTCCTGATGGCTCTCCCTTCCCAAACTCGTTCTTCCCCTCATAAATCTGGATTCCCAGAAGCATTTCCCCATCACTCCAGCCTGGTTGGGTCCACAGTTGGGTCCTCCTTGGAGCCAAGTGAACTTCTCAAACCTTCTCACAGGAGCCATCCTTGTAGCCCCTTCCCCTGCTACCAAAACCCATGTTCCCTGGCCCCAACCCACCATAAGCAGGGCTCACAAATGGCAAGGGGACAGGTTCTCTCAGGGAGATGTCTTCAGGGAGAGCTTCCCTCTACTTTCAGAGAAGACACCAAGCCTTCCCCACCAAATGAGTCAATTTTATGGGGTTTTTTTCCAAGCAATAATCCAGCAGAGTGCAAAGGATCCAAGAGCTGAAGAAGGAGTAGATGTTGTGTTTGGTGCTTGGTGGTCTTGGTGGGAACCATGAGAGAACATGGGCTTTGCAAAGAAAACTCTGCTAGTGATGGGGTTTTGGGCACTTTTTGGTTTCAAAGTCCCCTTTGAAGGAGAAATTTTCTCTAATTTTCTATTCCTCAATCATAGAATCATCAAATGGTTTGGGTTGGAAGGGACCTTAAAGCCATGAACTCATCACACTTGTTCTCCAGACCCATCCCCAGCTCCGTTCCCTTCTCTGGACACGCTCCAGCACCTCCAGGTCCTTCTTGGACTCAAGGGCCCAACACTGAACCCAGTGGGACTTGGGAAATCACTTCTGTAGCTCCTATCTCCCATCACCTCACACATTGCTCCTCCAGCAGCTCCAGGTCCCTGGTTCATGCCAACATGTCCTAAGATGTCCTCAAAAAGCATAAAAATGGCAGAAAAATCATGCCCATATTCTTCTGACTGCCCTTCTCTGACCAGTTGTTCTTCAGCTGATGTCCTGGTCACTGTGGTGTCCATGCTGGTTTCCCACTGGATGCACCAGGAATTTTAGGAAAGGGATTGGTTCTACTCACTCTTGGGTAATAAAGAATTTAAATGACCACCATCTGTGGTTTTAATTCATTCTGAACCTTCCCATGCTGTTGTGAGGTTCTGCTGGGGACATC
This sequence comes from Caprimulgus europaeus, assembly GCA_907165065.1. The sequence goes on from OU015527.1 coordinate 80,673,712, forward strand.
TCTGGAGTAATGCCACCGGTGTTTCATCCAGGGCTGTCCCTCTGGGAGTAATTACAGGAGTCATGGTACCTCCTTGATGAAAGACATCTCTACCTGCAAGGGACAGACCAGGTTTCTCTGGGTACTTCAAAGCAGAAGGTCAGCTCCAAGGGCATGGGGATGTCCTGCTGATTCCCAGAGTCCCAGAGGAGAATCATCATGATAGAATCATAGAATTCTTTTGGTTGGAGAAGACCTTTAAGATCATCAAGTCCAACAGTTGGGCAGTTGTTTTTCAATAACTAGGGATAACCCCAGGCACCAGGACAGGTTGGGGTGGACAGAGGAGCTCTGCAGAGAAGGACCTGGGAGTGCTGGTGGGCAGCAGGGTGGCCATGAGCCAGCACTGTGCCCTTGTGGCCAAGGAGGCCAATGGTCTCCTGGGGTTCATTAAACAGAGCGTGGCCAGCAGGTCGAGGGAGGTTCTCCTCCCCCTCTACTCTGCCCTGGTGAGGCCACAGCTGGAGTGTTGTGTCCAGTTCTGGGCTCCCCAGTTCCAGAGGGACAGGGATCTTCTGGAGAGAGTCCAGGGGAGGCCACAGAGATGATGAGGGGCTGGAGCATCTCCTGTGTGAGGAGAGGCTGAGAGAGCTGGGACTGTTCAGCTGGAGAAGAGCAGCCTGAGAGGGGATCTGATCAATGTCCATCAATATCTGAAGTGTGGGGGCCAAATGGATGGGGCCAGGCTCTTCTGGGTGGTGCCCAGTGACAGGACAAGGGGCAATGGGCACAAACTGGGACACAGGAAGGTCCCTCTGAAGCTGAGGAGAAACTTCTTTCCTGTGAGGGTGCTGGAGCCCTGGGCCAGGCTGCCCAGAGAGGGTGTGGAGTCTCCATCTCTGGAGATGTTCAAACCCACCTGGACACTTTCCTGTGCAACCTGGTGTAGGGAACCTGCTTTGGCAGGGGGGTTGGACTGGATGATCTCCTGAGGTCCCTTCCCACCCCACCACTCTGGGTTCCTGTGATCCATGCTGACATGGCATTTTGCACCAAAAATGAATTAATGTGACGAAAGGAGACACAAGACAAAGGAACATGAGTTTAAAAGACACCACTGAGGGAACCTGGATGTTCTGGAGAAGCTGGTGGTGACTGAAACAAAAGGTCACCCCTTGTTTCAGTCTGGAAAAGGCATTAAATTGAAAAGTTATTAAATAATTTAAACTCTTATTCCTCTTCTTTTCCAACGTGCAATTAATGATTAATTAATAGATTAATATTTCTACCTGGATCTTGCTTCCCACATCCCACCACTACCTCTACTTGTTTTTTTTGACTCTAATGGCCACAGCCTCACAGTCTTGGTTTCATTTGAGCAGCGTGGATTTCATCCTGAAGAACCCAGCAAGCACCAAAGCGCAGCTGCCCTTAATTACTCAGAAAATCATATTGGAACGATTTCCTTTGGACGCTCCGCCGTGACATCCAAAGATGTAAAGTGATTTGAAAGCTGATTATTTCCACTTGTACAACTTCACCATCTAAATGGGTATTTTTGCAATACCAAATTTTCTATTTTATCTCTTATTTTCTATTTTTTTCCCAGTGTTAAAAACATTCATTTTTTTAAATTATTTTTTTTCAAAAAGGAAAAAAAAAAATTGAATTTTTAAGGCAGATAAATCCCTTCTTTAAATTCTTAAAATTATCTTGATATTAAAATAAGAATGATAATTACAATAGGAATAAAATATGCAAATGAGTGACCCCCAGTGCCATTGCTCAGCACCCACCCACCCAGCCCGGCCCGTTCCCAGAGAACGATCCCGGAGCAGCGACAATCCCGACCCGAAACCGCAATCCCGGGAGAGCCAGAGCCCGAGCGAGAGCCAGAGAGAGCCAGAGAGGAAGAGCCCCTCATGGATCTCCTGCCCATGGGGATAGGAGATGGAACAGCCCCTTGGCAGAGCCCAGTGCCCGTGGAGCTGAGTCATTGCAATAGTCCTCAAGATTTCCGATCAGCAAAACGCAACGTCCTTCAACTGCCAGTGAGAACTGAAAACATCGGTGTGTGATCAACGTTCTTCTCCTACCAAATCCCAGCTGAACCCAAACTCCAGCGCTGTTCCAGCTGCTGAAAAGAAACCAGCTCTGACCCAGCTCAAACCAGGACAGTCTGTTTCTGAAGCTCAGCCAGTGTAAGTTATTGCCACTTTGCTCTTTCCTACATTGGGAATCGGTGAATAAATAACTGCGGGATGGCAAACGCTGGTCCCTGGCAGATAAAGATTCCTGGCACTAAAGGAGTAATGGCTTGACTAACTTTTTGAAATACCATTCTGCTGAGACAGCACGAATGGGACTCATGGTCACTTTTTGTCACCTAATAGGAGTCCTAAAAGGTTCAGTAAATGCCACTGTCAAATAGAAATCCAGATTAACTGTCCTATCACACCACTGTGAGCTGAGAAGAATGGGACCCAACTCACTTATCTTCCTGAAACCACAACCTGGTGGTGAAAATCCAACCTTTTAATTTCATTTTCTCTCTTTAGTTGATATTTATTTGCCTTGGTGCTGATTTCATTACGGGGATGTAATTGATATGGAGCCGAGTCCGTTGGGCACGACACGATTGCGTGTGATAACGTGTCTGGGAGGTTGTAAATAGCAAGCAGAGCTTTTCATCTCCCTGTCACATTCCAATCCCTGACGTGAAATGAATTAGGAGGAGCAGGCTGAGCTGGATCCTGGTGGATTGACACCTTTCACAAAACATATTATTACTCCTAGTCCCAATTTTCACCTTTGTTACCAGCTCAGCCCGTGGTTTAAGAGCTTGAACAGACATGAAAACTAGAAAATGAGCTTCCAGCTTCTCCACTTGGGATCAAACAACATCACAGAGAAAAGGAGAGGGAAGCTTTGATTGCTGCTGGCCTGGGTGGAAAGATGAGGAAGGTAAAAACAAGGTTTAATTTCCCAGGAATTACTAATTCAATAATTACAATCATATTAATTAATAATAAAGTGAATTCCTAGGTAGTTCTTTTGGTTTCCAATTTCCCAAGGTCTCCATCCTCACCTCATTTTCCAATTTGCAGTTGGAATTGGAAGTTTACAATTGATGGTCCCCATGGGAAAGGGCAAGGATGAGATGAGATGTTGCTGTCAGGACGTGGTGCAGAGGGGATGGTCCTCTCAGCTGAGCCCTGCATTGGTGCTCCAGGACAAACTGACCAGTAGATTGGTTTTACAGGTGGTCTAAAATAAAGAGGGTTCAATTCTCATGAGAATCATCAAATCATGGAATGTTGTGAGTTGGACCCACCAGGACCATGGAGTCCAGCTCCTGTCCCTGCACAGGACAAGCCCAACATTCACACCATGTCCCTGAGGGCACACGTTGGCCAAATGCTGCTGGCATCTTGTCAGGCTTGGGGCCATCAGCACCTCCCTGGGGAGCCTGTGCCAGTGCTCCACCACCCTCTGCCTCAAGAACCTTTTCCTCATGGCCAACCTCCCCCTCCCCTGCCACATCTTCCTGCCATGGCCTCTGCTCCTGGCGTTGGTGGCCAGAGAGAAGAGCTCAGCGCCTGCCCCTCCTCTGCCCCTGGGGAGGAAGTTCCAGACCGCCAGGAGATCTCCTCTCAGTCTCCTCTTCTCCAGGCTGAACACCCCAAGTGCCTTCAGCCTCTCCTCACACCCTTCCCCTCTAAACCCTTCCCCAGTGTTGTGTCCCTCCTCTGGACACTCTCCAGCAGCTTTAGATCCTTTTTCTCCCGTGGTGCCCAAGCTGCCCCCAGTGCTGGAGCTGAGGCCGCCCCAGTGCAGAGCAGAGCGGGACGATCCCCTCCCTGGCCCGGCTCCAGTGCAGGGCTGGGTGCCCCCAGGACACGGGGGTCCCTCTGGGCTGCCAGGACACACTGTTGGCTCATGTTCAACTTGTCATGGACCAGAACCCCAAACTAGCCTGTGATTCTGATTTCATTCTATGAGTTTTACCTTCTGCTGAAGGTAGAACTTCTCAGCAGATGAGTGGAGCTGGCTCTGAAGCGCTCGTGCTCATTTCAGATAACGTGAGCTTGCTGTTTCCTCAGAGCCATCTGGAGATTCATCATTTCCAAGCCATGAGTTTGCACTTCTCCATTTTCCTTGTTCAATAATCGCTTCCAGTCCAGCAGGTTTTGATTTCTGGTTGTCAGCACTATGGAAATCTCCAAGTTTCTGTGCAGATCTAAAAGGACCTGGTTTCATTTGGAGGGTTTCCTCTCACCCTCATTGGACACAATCATGAAGATGTGAGATTTGGGTGTCTGCAATGAGAAGAGGCAGAGATATTTGTGCTGCTCTTGTTCTACAGGCTCCTAGAAACTAATTTATCTCCTTCTGAAAACAAAACCTGACCATGACTGATCTTCACATCATAGCATCATGGAATCCCAGACTGGGTTGGGTTGGAAGGGACCTGAAAGCTCATCCAGTTCCAGCAGCAGGGACACCTTCCACCAGACCAGGTTGCTCAAAGCCTCATCCAACCTGGCCCAGAACACTTCCAGGGAGGAGCAGCCACAGCTTCTCTGGCCAACCTGGGCCAGGGTCTCACCACCCTCACACCAAACAATTTCTTCCTCACATCTCAGCTCCATCTCCCCTCTGCCACTTTCAAGCCACCACCCCTTGTTCTGTCACTCCCTGCCCTTGGCCAAAGTCCCTCCCCAGCCTTCCTGGAGCCCCTTCAGGTACTGGGAGGCCACTAGAAGGTCTCCCCGGAGCCTTCTCTTCTCCAGGCTGAACAGCCCCAACTCTCTCAGCCTGTCCTCACAGCAGAGCTGCTCCAGCCCTGGCATCATCCTCGTGGCCTCCTCTGGGGCCACAAATATGTTAAGTTGAGAAAAACCAACTCTCTAGAGATTTTCTAGGTTTCCTGGAGAAGGTTTGAATCCCACCTTGTAGAAGTCCTTATGGTGGGAGAGAGACTCAGCCCATTCAACTGGTCCCAGGAGTCAGTGCTGGTTTGTGGTGGGATCCTCCTGACTTCCCTGTGATGGGATCTTCCCTCTCACCCCACCACTCTTAGGCCATTTTAATGTGAGTTAATTGCAGGATGGAATGAAAGTACCAAAATAACTTATTTTATATGCCAAAAAAAGAGCAGAAAGGAAACATGAAAATGTGAAATAAAATAGGGGGTGCCAAAAAAAATCATAATTAAACAAATATACTACGCTAGAAAAATGTCTACAAAGAAGCCACGACATAGGTGACATCTTAATTTCTCCAAGTGCTAGAAGACACAAATAAAACTTCATTTATTTCTTCTTTTTTCCCAAGCAATTGGGATGAAAAATGTGTATGATTATGTGTTTGGCAAAGGGAAACCTTGAGGGAAAATTAGTCATTGAAGAATTATAAGATGCAATTATTATGCCCTTGGAAACAGAATGGGAACGTGCTCCAAGGAGTAGTTTGGGAGGAGTTATTTGCAGATTATTTACTCATGGTTAAAGCAGTCCCTGATGAGGAGAAGGTGATGAGAGGATATTGGTGGCCCATAGAGACCCTAGAGTGACCTTGTGTGATTTAGAAGGTCCTCTGCCTACAGCACCTCCAGAAACCCCCCTACACCAGGAGATAATCACTCAACACAGTGCAGGAGATATAATTAGAGATAAATAATGAGCAGCATGGTAATAACAGGCTTGAAAAAGAAAGAAAATACATCAAATAAATAAAATAAAATAAAATAAAATAAAATAAAATAAAATAAAATAAAATAAAATAAAATAAAATAAAATACATAAAATAAAATAAAATAAAATAAAATAAAATAAAATAAAATAAAATAAAATAAAATAAAATAAAATAAAATAAAATAAAATAAAATACATAAAATAAAATAAAATAAAATAAAATAAAATAAAATAAAATAAAATAAAATAAAATAAAATAAAATAAAATAAAAATAGAATAAAATAGAATAAAATAAAATAAAATAAAATAAAATAAAATAAAATAAAATAAAATAAAATAAAATAAAATAAAATAAAATAAAATAAAATAAAATAAAATAAAATAAAATAAAATAAAATAAAATAAATAAAACCAACTTGTCTTAAGAATTGTAGGCTCCTGGGAAATAAAATCTGTAGCTAATGTCCTACAGAACCTACATCTTTTTATCACTGTATCTTAAGATTAAATGGGTTTTTTTCTTGCTTTTTTTTTTTTCCCCAATTTTCATAGAATCATAGAATGTATTAGGTGGGATGGGACCTTTAAAGGTCATCTAGTCCAGAGCAGGTTGCTCAAAGCCCCATCAAGCCTGACCATGAATATCCTTGAAGTCCAACTTGGCTCTTGGACCACGTGTAATTATCACAACTGACATGTTGAGGGATGTGGGACCGTAGCTTTCAAATCCCAGCATGAAGAGTAATGAGATAGGAGCTGTGAAGCTCAAGAGAAGCTCAGGAGGATCCCAGGAAGCTTGTGCTGACCCCAAACACCTTCAATTGCTTCAGCATCAAATGAGTCCAGACTCATTTTTGGTCTCACTGTCATCGAATCATAGACTCATGGAATGGTTTGGGTTGGGAGGGACCTTCAAGCTCACCCAGTTCCAGCAGCAGGGACACCTTCCACTAGACCAGGTCGCTCAAAGCCTCATCCAACCTGGCCCAGAACACTTCCAGGGAGGAGCAGCCACAGCTTCTCAGTCCTGCAGTAGAGGCCAATACAGAAAGGTTCTGCAAAAGCTCTTTTGAATTCCCACATCACCCATCAAATTCCTCCGTGATCTCCCAGTTTCTGAGGGTCAGTCATGCTGTGCCCTGACTCTTCAGTGAACACCAAGGCAAGGGGAGTCATCCTGGAGATGGAGGTGGCAAAGGGTAAGAGCTGGAAAGGGGTGGATGGTTCTTTTGCTCTACCTGCATTCTGAACACCACGTTCATTCCTCATGGTAGCTCCATAACCAGGAACAACTCCCAGTGGTATTGACAGGAGCTGTGTTGGACATCTTGTGTCTTGTCCAGCTTGAGTTCCAGCTGAACCCTGAGAGCTTTTACTGTGACACACACACTAACAATGTTTTATTGATCAGAAATCAATACACCTAGAACCAGCTGTGGTTTCTAGGTGATTGCTGACAAACTGCACTTCAAAAGCCCAATGATCTGATTGTCAGAGAAGGTTGGAGTCAGAGGATCCCTGGAGTGTGGCTCCAGGAGATGATTCACAGAATCCCAGAATGGCCTGGGTTGGAAAAGCTCTTTAAGCTCCTCGAGTCCAACCATGAACCCAACACTGCCCAGTCCCCACTGACCCATGTCCCTCAGCACTGTGTCCACACGACTCTTCAATCCCTCCAGGGATGGGGACTCCACCACTGCCCTGGGCAACCCCTTCCAATGCCTCAGAACCCTTTCAGCAAAGAAATTCTTCCTCACATCCCATCTCAACTGCCCTGGCCACAACTGGAGCCCATTTCCTCCTGTCCTGGCCCTTGGTCCTTGCTTGAACAGACCCACCCCCACCTCTCTGCACCCTCCTTGCAGGGACTTGGACAGAGCCAGAAGGTCTCCCCTCAGCCTCCTTTTCTCCAGGCTCAGCACCCCCAGTTCCCTCAGCTTCTCCTCATGATCTTCTGCAGCAGGAAGAGAGGGAAATAAAAAACATGCCTTGATCACACACTTGATCACTCCTCTCCTCTCCTCTCCTCTCCTCTCCTCTCCTCTCCTCTCCTCTCCTCTCCTCTCCTCTCCTCTCCTCTCCTCTCCTCTCCTCTCCTCTCCTCTCCTCTCCTCTCCTCTCCTCTCCTCTCCTCTCCTCTCCTCTCCTCTCCTCTCCTCTCCTCTCCTCTCCTCTCCTCTCCTCTCCTCTCCTCTCTCCTCTCCCCTCTCCTCTCCTCTCCTCTCCTCTCCTCTCCTCTCCTCTCCTCTCCTCTCCTCTCCTCTCCTCTCCTCTCCTCTCCTCTCCTCTCCTCTCCTCTCCTCTCCTCTCCTCTCCTCTCCTCTCCTCTCCTCTCCTCTCCTCTCCTCTCCTCTCCTCTCCTCTCCTCTCCTCTCCTCTCCTCTCCTCTCCTCTCCTCTCCTCTCCTCTCCCCTCTCTCCTCTCCTCTCCTCTCCTCTCCCCTCCCCTCCCCTCCTCTCCCCTCCCCTCCTCTCCTCTCCTCTCCTCTCCTCTCCTCTCCTCTCCTCTCCTCTCCTCTCCTCTCCTCTCCTCTCCTCTCCTCTCCTCTCCTCTCCTCTCCTCTCCTCTCCTCTCCTCTCCTCTCCTCTCCTCTCCTCTCCTCTCCTCTCCTCTCCTCTCCTCTCCTCTCCTCTCCTCTCCTCTCCTCTCCTCTCCTCTCCTCTCCTCTCCTCTCTTCCAATTTTGGAGGTTACTGGTATTTCTCCAGATTTTTAGAAGCTCAAATCTTAATCCACTGTTTCACTTTCCTTCCTGAATGTCAGCTTGTGTTGCCTAAATCCTTCTTGAGATCCAGAAGAAAACAAAGCTCATCTTTAATATCAATATAAGAGATGGATTTGATGTTCTGGAGGTTTCACTTGCTTAGTTGTTACACTCAGATATTTATTATTTAAGCTTTTTTTTTTTTCTCCTACTTCTTTTTTTTTAGTAGAGGGAGTCCCTGAAATCAACTTTTAGTCCCTGAAATCAACTTTCATGTTGGAAATAAGTGAAAGCTAATGAAAAACTCGAGTTCTCAAGCAGGGATTAGAGAAACCAGGGCCATTCAGCATGAATGACATTGAAGTTGAGACATTCCCGAGCCAGGTTTTGCAGCCAGAACTACAACCAAGAGGCAGGGAGGATGATTTTCCCTTCTAAAGCAGAACATTCCCCTCTGCTGTACTCTTCTTGGCCTCTTGCTGGTTACATTTCATAAATTATTATGGTACTTCCAGTATATTTGGATGAGAATTTGAATTCTCATTAAATGAAGTGGAAAGGGATGAGAAATGCTGGAAGAGAACTTGATAGGAATTGGTGTCTAGGAGCTATATTGATTTATGTTCAGTGAGAAATAGAAAATCAGAGAATAGTTTGGGTTGAGAGGGACCTTCAAGCTCATGGATGAGTTCCATGGGATGGATGGATGCCCCAGACACTCAGTTCCTCAGATGCTCAGTCCCAGGCTCAAGGGATGAGACAAAGAAGGGGATCTTCTGCCCCAAGGAGATGTTGGAAAAGTCCTGGTTTTCCTCCAGACTTGCAGGAGTGGTTGGTAAAGCAGAGCTCTGGTCAAACAGATCTCTGAGGACTTCATTCACTTGGCAAGTTCTCAGCTAAAACTCCAAAAATGACAGAACCCCAGACTGGTTTGGGTTGGGAGGGACCTTAAAGCTCATCCAGTTCCAGCAGCAGGGACACCTTCCACTAGACCAGGTTGCTCAAAGCCTCATCCAACCTGGCCCAGAACACTTCCAGGGAGGAGCAACCACAGCTTCTCTGCCCAACCTGGGACAGGGTCTCACCACCCTCACACCAAACAATTTCTTCCTCACATCTCAGCTCCATCTCCCCTCTGCCACTTTCAAGCCATCACCCCTTGTTCTGCCACTCCCTGCCCTTGGCCAAAGTCCCTCCCCAGCCTTCCTGTAGGTCCCTGTGTTAAAGAGACAAGAGCTAACACCATGTATAACTTGGTTGGATGAGGCTCTGAGCAACCTGGTCTAGTGGAAGGTGTCCCTGCTGCTGGCAGGGGGGTTGAGACAGGATGAGCTTGAAGGTCCTTTCCAACCCAAACCAGTCTGGGATTGTATAATCCTATGCTCTGATGGTCAAAGTGGCAGCACTGGGAACCTCCTTTGATCTGCTTTGGTCCCAACACCCTGGATGTACTGAGTGTGAGAGTGTCCATCCTGGTGAAGGACATACCATGGACTTCATTCAGCAACAACATAACGCCTGGAAGGTTGATTTTGAGACATGTTGAGTAATTCCTGACATGAAATGATGGTGAGAGCACTTGGTACTTCCTAACAATGGTCCTTGGGGACAGAAAGTGAGAGTGAAGGTTCCCACCTCTATTGTAGGCAGCATTAGGCAACTAATTGAGTCGTGTTTGAACCAAGTCAGAAGCTTGATCTCCTTATGGAGCCAGTGGAGAAAAATGAGGTTCCTTTGGGGATGAGTCTGATGCTGAATGCTTCTAGAAGAAAGATCTCCTACAAAAAAGAGCCATTATCTGTCAAAGTCAGGTCTCCAGTAGGGTTTTTTTGGGGGGTTCCAAGTTCTCTTTCAAGTCTTAAAAATCTTCTCCTAGGTCATGTTCCAAAAGTCAAGTGAAAGAAGTTTTAGAAGCAGTCTTCAACCTTCATGTCCTACCTCCCAGTGGACTTGTAAGACACAAAAAAGTCTTAATAATAAAAGATAAATCTACAATTTAGGGAAAAAAGATGAATTTTATGAGAAGAGAAATGTTATTTAGCATGCTCTTCAGATTTCCATTGCCACAGCTGCCTTGTGGATTGTCAGCTGTTGTATCTGGGGGAAAAGTGGACATCTCCTGCCAGCATGAAGTGACCAACGTTGGAGAGAGAAACAGGAAAGCCATGGCAGCTTCTGCTAACTGAGATCGCTTGCAGGTGCTGAATTTATTGCAGTCATGGGCAAGTGGAACTTGGAGTAAAGTGGATTGTTAATGACCCATTCTTTGGCAACCCAACAATAGGATGAGGAGATGGAAATAGATGTAATGATCATTTGTCTGCAAGTATCTGTTTAAAACTCCATTTCAAAAAAAATATGGTAGCTCTTCAAGCTGAAATGTGGATTTGAACACAACAAGACTATACAAAAATAAAAAAAAATAGAAAAAAAGGAAAAAAAAGAGGTTTTTGAAGTGGTAAATAACTCCTGGCTAACATTTGGACTAGCATTAAGCAGTGGATTCTGTTTCTCATGGCTCGGTTGGCGAGCTGTGAAGTGCTGTGGGCTATTTTTCTTTTCACATTGTAATTTTGGATACGGTTCTTCTAGTAAAGGACTTCACAAATTGCTTTTCAGCCTGAACAATCCAAGACATAAAAAAAAGAAAATAAATAAATATATATAAAAAAAAGATGACCAGATGTTTGTCTCTTTCCCAGAGGGAAGAACACAGTGGTCTAACCATCAAAGTTTGACAGACCTCATCAGCAGTTCAAGCCCTGGCAGATAATGTAGACTTGGATCTTCTGGCTGAGGGATTGGATGATGGAAAGAAGGAAGCATGGGTGAAACAGTTTCCAAAAGATGGTGACAGGAGATGAAAACCAAATTTGTTCTGTTGTGTAATTTGTTGTCAAGGTGAGCGCTTTGAGGGCTGGGGGTGTTGGGATAGGTGTCTGCTCAACCGTGACAGGAGAAAATCCAGAGGAAAGCAGAAAAGAAGCTTAACTCAGGAAGCTGGTGGAAAGCAATCTGCTCTGTGGTCACACAGCCCTGGTTTAACCCATACAGAATATTTCACCTGCCCCTGCCTGCTCAGGCAAGAGAGATGAGAGGATCTGAGCAGCTTTGACAGTCTGTAGTCAGTGTCCAAGTTTTCCTCCAGTGAGCCATAAGTGGACCCTGTGGTCTCCTACCCAAGGTAGAGGTATGGCTCTAGGCTCTCACCATAGGGACCACCTCTGCCTGTGGGTAATTAATATCCTTTTTGATCTGATAATTATGATTGTTTTCACTTTTCCTGATGATTTTGGGTGGGTTCAAGGCTAAAGATAAACAGCCAAGAGTAAAACTGGGCTTGTGGCTTCACTTCCATTGCTAACAACATCTTGAGATCAAGTCTGGTCTAGTGGGAGGTGTCCCTGCTGCTGGCAGGGGGGTTGGAACTGGATGAGCTTTAAAGTCCCTCCCAACCCAGACCAGTCTATACAAGAACATTGGGTCTGTCACCATAACATAGACTGGTTTGGGTTGGGAGGGACCTTCAAGCTCATCCAGTCCCACCCCCCTGCCAGCAGCAGGGACACCTTCCACTAGACCAGGTTGTTCAAAGCTTCATCCAACCTGGCCAAGAACACTTCCAGGGGCATTTAGCAGTATTGCCAATGGAGAATCCAGCTGGATCTAATGCAAATCTCATCCATCTCTGATTTAGAAGAGTTACAGACACTTCCTTACCCCATTTCTGGCATTTACATTGAGAGGTCATAAATGATTTTCTTATCACTTAATATTAGCTATAAAATATCTCTATTTTAATATATTAGTGTAGCATTAGCTGTAATCCTCCGAGACCTGCTATTGACTGAGAGTCTGGAGAGCTGGGCAGGGAAACACTTGATGACACACAACAAGGACAAGTGTTGGGTGTTGCACCTGGGCAGGAACAACCCCAGGTTCCAGTACAGGTTGGGAGATGATCTCCTAGAGACCAGTGTAGGGGAAAGGGATCTGGGAGTGCTGGTGGGCAGCAGGGTGACCATGAGCCAGCACTGTGCCCTTGTGCCCCATGCATCCCAATGGCATCCTGGGGGGCATTAGAAGGGGGGTGGTCAGTAGGTCCAGAGAGGTTCTCCTCCCCCTCTACTCTGCCCTGGTGAGGCCACAGCTGGAATATTGTGTCCAGTTCTGGGCCCCCCAGTTCAAGAAGGACAGGGAGCTGCTGGAGAGAGTCCAGCACAGAGCCACCAAGGTGATGAAGGGAGTGGAGCATCTCCCTGATGAGGAGAGGCTGAGGGAGCTGGGGCTCTTGAGCTTGGAGAAGAGGAGGCTGAGGGGGGACCTCATTAATGTTGATCAATATCTGAAGGGTGAGTGTCAGGAGGATGGGGCCAGGCTCTTCTCAGTGGTGTCCAGTGATAGGACAAGGGGCAATGGGTGTGAGCTGGAACACAGGAGGTTCTGCTTGGATTTGAGGAGGAACTTCTTTCCTGTGAGGGTGCCAGAGCCCTGGGCCAGGCTGCCCAGGGAGGGTGTGGAGTCTCCTTCTCTGGAGACATTCAAGACCTTCCTGGACACCTTCCTGTGTGAACTCATCCAGGTGTTCCTGCTCCAGCAGGGGGGTTGGACTGGATGAGCTTTCGAGGTCCCTTCCAATCCCTGACACTCTGATTCTGTGATTTAACAAAGCTTTTCAGCTCTTGCTTCCTTTCGCTCTCGTGACTCATCTGTTGACATCCTTTGGGCTTGTCTGATTGCTCATGCACTTAAAATCAGACATGTCCCTGAGAGTCTTTTGGCAATCTGTCTCTAAATAACTTCTGTGCCCTGCTAGTTGTAGAAAAATGTTGTTTCCAGACAGAGAGGTGTTATCTAGCTGAGTATGAGGGTCAACAGAATGAATTAGGTTCATCCAGACTTTGGAGTACCTGATCCTAGAGGAGGTGTCTGAGAGTGATGCATCAAAACTGTACTTTTTTCTGACTGTAATGAAGAACCTCAGATGATCAGGTCAGGTGGAGACATTTCCATTTTACATACTAAAAACTGAAGGCAAAAGAAGATTGCCAGGATGTGGAGAACATCTTTAGCTGTCAGCACTGTCTCTTATCTCCCAGGGCACTTCAGGGTTAGTGATGCTGGTGTTCCTCCAGCATCTTCTCTGTGGAGCAGCAGCATTGGCTGAGGATGAGGATGCAGTGATCAGGATTTGCTCTGAACTCTATAAAAAATGTAGAACTTTTGAAATCCATTGAGAGGATGCAGAGATTCCTGAGGGCAAAACCAGTGCTGGCAGGGAGAGGTGCCTGGAGTAGGTAGGACTAGCTAGGGCTACAGGAGTCTTGTGTGGAGCAGAGAGTTGGTAAGAGGAGATACTGTGGCTCAGAAGGTTTTACTCCCTGGAGGGCAGAGTACAGAAAGGGCAGCTGGAAACCAAGAAACACCTTGAACTCCTTCTAAAAGTTGCCATCAAATGAGTGTAGTTTCCAAAAAAGCATTGAAAAATGAAGCAAATTCAACTTTTCAAGCTCTCCCAGGCAGCTGCCCCATGTAAGCATGAAGAGTTCTCCAAGGACGTGCTCTGATTTCAGGAAACCATGAGGGCATGACACAATGTGTTGGGCACAAGCAGGCTTCAAGATAACCTTCAGGGAGATGCAGAGAGAGAAGCTGTGCTTTTTGCAGAGGATTGCTGCATTTTTTTGTAGCATGTGCTGGCACAAAGGTACTTTGGACTTTGCCCTCACTCTCTGTAGGGAAAACAAATCTTTCCAGGAGATTTCAAAAGTGCTTTAGGAGAAGAAACATCTTGGCAATACATCAGAGAGCAGAATGCACTAGAGGCACCTGAACGTCAGATGGGAAGTCATGGAGAATTTCACAGCTCCATTTTCCTCTGAAAGAAGGTCACTTTCATCAATTTTTTAAAGCTGAGCTGACTCCCATCTGGTTTGATGACCAGAAAAGTCAACAGTTCATCCAGCTAGGACAGGACCAGTGCCCACAGAAGAGTTGTCAGTTTTTGTTTGTGATCTTCTGTCCAAATGCTCGTTGTACCATCATGTAATTTCCAGACAGCAAACTTCTCCTAAGGAAATGTCCATCTGGAATTATAATGAGGATCAGTGGTGACCTTGAGAAGAGGAGCACATGAGTAAACTTTGCTGAGACATCTCCCACTGCTTATGCTTGATAACTTTGAGAGGATCATGGCAGCTGAAGTCCAGGATCATCAAAAGTGGAATGATTAGTATCTTGAAAAGTTTGGATATTGGAGCAGATAAATCATTTAATCCTATTTGTTACAGCAGATTTATTGTGCCTTGGTCAAATTATCAAGTTGTTGTGGGAGGAAAGGGGAAGAACTCATTTATTTTGATGAAATAAGGGAGATAACAAGAAGGTCCAAAATACAGCTGCATCCCTATAACCTGAGAAGTGAACTCCAGGAGAAGTATGGCCAACACCCACCTCTGGAAATGGTGATTACACTCTAATCACAGGAAAACAAGAACTTCTTCTACAAGGTAAGAGTGAGATTTCTCTTCAAAGCAGCAAAACACCCTCCAGGAGAGATCAGAGAATCACAGAATCCCAGAATTGCCTTGATTGAAGAAACCCTTCAAACTCATGGAGTCCAACCATGAACCCAACACTGCCCAGTCCCCACTGACCCATGTCCCTCAGCACTGTGTCTACACGACTCTTCAATCCCTCCAGGGATGGGGACTCCACCACTGCCCATGGGCCAGGACCAACTGGATGAGGTTCAACCAGGCCAAGGGCTGGGTCCTGCCCTTGGGTCACAACAACCCCCGGCAGGGCCACAGGCTTGGGGAGGAGTGGGGGGAGAGCTGCTGGGCACAGAGGGACCTGGGGGTGTTGGGCACCAGCAGCTGAACAGGAGGCAGCAGAGTGCCCAGGTGGCCCAGAAGGCCAAGGGCATCCTGGCCTGGATCAGCACCAGTGTGGCCAGTAGGAGCAGGGAAGTTCTCTTCCCCCTGCCCTGGGCACTGGTGAGGCCGCAGCTCGAGTGCTGGGTTCAGTGTTGGGCCCCTGAGTCCAAGAAGGCCCTGGAGGTGCTGGAGCGTGTCCAGAGAAGGGAACGGAGCTGGGGAAGGGTCTGGAGCACAAGTGTGCTGAGTTCCCGGCTGAGGGAACTGGGGGTGCTGAGCCTGGAGCAAAGGAGGCTGAGGGGAGACCTTCTGGCTCTGTCCAAGTCCCTGCAAGGAGGGTGCAGAGAGGTGGGGGTGGGTCTGTTCCACCAAGGACCAAGGGACAGGAGAAGAGGAAATGGGCTCCAGTTGTGGCCAGGGCAGTTGAGATGGGATGTGAGGAAGAATTTCTTTGCTGAAAGGGTTCTGAGGCATTGGAAGGGGTTGCCCAGGGCAGTGGTGGAGTCCCCATCCCTGGAGGGATTGAAGAGTCGTGTAGACACAGTGCTGAGGGACATGGGTCAGTGGGGACTGGTCACTGTTGGGTTCATGGTTGGACTCCATGAGCTTAAAGGGTTTCTTCAATCAAGGCCATTCAGGGATCCTGTGATAGGAGCCCCCGTATGGGAGAGCAGCACATGGAGGCTTGGTTGGTGGGAAGAAAAATGAGTAGGAAAGGAGCAAACTTCACTGCAGCTGAGTTTGACTTGCACCAATTTTCTAATTATATTCCAAAGGCACTTAAGTAAGTGTGATGAAATTATGTGTTCTGATCTACTGCATAGTTGGGTGAATTCAGAAAGGTGGATAAAATATTCCTTGTAACAAATGAAAGGGGAGTGGTAATTCTGGAGCACAAAATTACACGAGAAGGAGGTAATTGCCCATAATCTTCCAGTGGATAATAGTTCCTTAAACATGGTTATTGGGATGGAAAAGTCAGTAAAAGAAATGTTCAAGTTTTTTAAAACAAGTCCCTTGAGGTAGAAAGAACCAGATCCTAGAAGAAGTAATAATGTGTGACAGAGCAAACTCTGCAGTCTTCTGCCTTGAAGAGTCTGTTGAGCACAGCACTTTATGGGGGTTAGAGGAGGAAAAACCTCCTTGTTCACACCAGGTGAGATGTACAAAGGAAATCAGACATGCTGGAAAGCATCACTGCAGAGCTGAACCTCTCCAGCCCCTGGGCAGACTCCACGGTGCCCATCAGAGTATTTGCTGTAGTTGGTGACTGTTGGATACAGACACAGCTCCAACTCTTTATTGCATGGACAGGAATGGGAATATCTTCCAGCCTAGTGAGTGCTTTTAACCCCTCACCTTCAAGGTCACAACTACTCTTATGACTCCTCAGCCCATGAATCTCCATTTCTTTTCCTGGCTCAGTAGAAGGGATGGCTTTTGGCTGAGGAAGGCAGAAGGTTTTAGTGGAGAAGGGACAAAAAACCTGTTGGCAATAAACCTAAAAGTAAACCCAGGGTTGAGTTTTCATCTCCAGTGCAGGATTTATGGGAGTTTTTAGGATCTGGATCTTGGCTTTGGATCCTTAGGATCCTTAGGATCCAACCCAGGGTTGAGTTTTCATCTCCATTGCAGGATTTACGGGAGTTTTTAGGATCTGGATCTTGGCTTTGGATCCTCAGGATCCTCCCCAGGCTTTGGCTCTGCGGTTCTAAGCTAAAATCCAAGATTTTTCCATAGCCTAAGGAAAGAGGGCATCTGAGGAAGTCAGAGAATCATCAAGTCAGGAAGTTCTAGCCCATCTTGCCATGTCAGGATGCAGTGATCTCCAGTCAGTGGTTTCTCCTAAGACAAAGACTTGGCTTTACCAGTCTCTGTATCTCCTTACTTCCCAAAAGCCCAGCGATTCTTACTCCCACTGATGTGGAGCCTGTTTGTTTTAGAGGCACACACCAGCCTTTTATCCTTATGGATCTACATTCAGCTTGAAAGCAAAAACCCAGGAGTTTAGGGGTGGAAATCTGCTCACCCATTTGTGAAGCTCACAAAACCCTAGCCTGTTCCTGAAGAAGCTCAAGGCAAAAAGAAGAGAGATCACATGTCAGAAGAAAGCACAGCTCTTGCCTGTTTTCTGCTTTATTCTCATCAGTTCTGTTTGTCCTTCATGAACTTTCACTCAGAAGTTGGAAAAAATACACAATTGTCATAAAACAATGATGGACAACTTGGGAGGATACTCTGTGTCTGCTCATTGTTTACTTCCATATGGAATTCTGCAAGATTGACGATGTTTTCACTACTAGAATACATGTAAAAATTAAATCACACAATCACAGAACCATTAAGGTTGGAAAAGACCTCAAAGATCATCCAACTCAACCATCAACTCAACCTCATCATGCCCACTAAACCATATCCCTGTGTGTGACATCCACATGTTTCTTGAACACCTCCAGGGATGGGGACTCCACCACTGCCCTGGGCAACCCCTTCCAATGCCTCAGAACCCTTTCAGCAAAGAAATTCTTCCTCACATCCCATCTCAACTGCCCTGGCCACAACTGGAGCCCATTTCCTCTTGTCCTGGCCCTTGCTCCTTGCTGGAACAGACCCACCCCCACCTCTCTCCACCCTCCTCCAAGGGACTTGGGCAGAGCCAGAAGGTCTCCCCTCAGCCTCCTTCTCTCCAGGCTCAGCACCCCCAGTTCCCTCAGCCGGGAACTCAGCACACTTGTGCTCCAGACCCTTCCCCAGCTCCGTTCCCTTCTCTGGACACGCTCCAGCACCTCCAGGTCCTTCTTGGAGTCAGGGGAAAATAGAAAACCAAGGTTATGGAACTTGCAAACTGCAATTCAAAAGCTCTCAGTGATGCGTTGAAACAGCTCAGCTGCCATGGCATGGTTGTAAGAGTCCTGTTTATTCTTTAACTTTAGACTGATCAATCCCAATTTTATGTCTTTTTTATAAATTAGAAAATTTGCTACTCTGCCCTGACCACATTTTACTCTTTGAGCTTCACACAGAACATAAATGAATGGACTGGGTGATAGATTCCCTTCAAGCTCGTGGTATTCCTGGCCACATAGACTTGCACCTGCAGATGTTCCTGCCAGCAGCAGGGACACCTTCCACTAGACCAGGTTGCTCAAAGCCTCATCCAACCTGGCCCAGAACACTTCCAGGGAGGAGCAGCCACAGCTTCTCTGGCCAACCTGGGCCAGGGTCTCATCACCCTCACACCAAACAATTTCTTCCTCACATCTCAGCTCCATCTCCCCTCTGCCACTTTCAAGCCATCACCCCTTGTTCTGTCACTCCCTGCCCTTGGCCAAAGTCCCTCCCCAGCCTTCCTGGAGCCCCTTCAGGTACTGGGAGGCCGCTAGAAGGTCTCCCCGGAGCCTTCTCTTCTCCAGGCTGAACAGCCCCAACTCTCTCAGCCTGTCCTCACAGCAGAGCTGCTCCAGCCCTGGCATCATCCTGGTGGCCTCCTCTGGGGTCAGAAATGTGTTGACTGTGCTGAGTTCCCGGCTGAGGGAACTGGGGGTGTTGAGCCTGGAGAAAAGGAGGCTGAGGGGAGACCTTCTGGCTCTGGGAACACACCCTGTCACCCTATTCCTTATGACAAACTGACCTTGCTCCACCACCCTCACCATTCCCTGCTCTCAAGGGCTCTCCTGTTGCCATCCCCAGGAGCTTTCACACACCAAATCCTCTGCTCTGGCTTTCCAAGCAATCCCTTTCTGCAAAGACTGTTTCTGGCACTTGTCGCTCTTCGTCTGCAACTTGCCTCTTCTGTTTCCTCTGGTTTTATTCATATTTTGGTCTTTTCTTTTTCTTCACTTCCTTTGTGACCTGTCTTCTGCTTGGTCCAGTAACACCATCTCTACTTCAACATGTGAACCAAAATTACAGCCTAAGTGTTCAACACAACTCCTCCAATGACAACTTTCTTATGGTGGTGAGACACCTCCACGCTCTGAACTCCCACAGATGCACAAAGGGATTTTCTCTGAACAGCTTTGATCCATTTTTTACTCCAAATAATGAGATTATTTGGAATATCTCTGCACGAGAAGTTGCATCTGGTCCATTATCATGAAGGTTAAAAGAGAGCAGCCCTTCTAGAAAGGGAAAGGACTGCGTGCAGCAAGGATTTGTAGTTAAGGATGGGTTTTTTCTCTTCAGCTTTCCCGGCATGCTCCAACATGCAATTCCATATTTCTGCAATGCCTCACAACGACATTGTTCCCAGCGTGAGCTCCAAGTGGTTCTTCACAACCTGCTCCTAAAAACGGCCCTTCCAAAATCAGCTTTTCCTTGAGTGTCGGCTCGTGCAGCAGCAACATTTTTCATCCTGCAAAGATGAATTTTACAAATACAAAAGTTCCTTAACTCGAAATATGGATTCTACTGCAAAGAAGCAGCAAGATGCAGGCTTCTGTTTTAGAAAGAAACCAAGCACAACCCCAGGCTGGGTGGAGAATGGCTGGAGAGCAGCCCTGAGGAGAAGGACTTGGGGTGCTGGGGGAGGAGAAGCTCCACATGAGGCGGCACCGTGCGCTGGCAGCACAGAGCCAAGAACCGTGTCCTGGGCTGCACCCAGAGCAGCGTGGGCAGCAGGGCCAGGGAGGGGATTCTGCCCCTCTGCTCCGCTCTCCTGAGACCCCCCCTGCAGTGCTGCCTCCAGTGCTGGGGCCACCAACAGCACAAGGACATGGACCCCCTGGAGCCAGGCCAGAGGAGGCCACCAGGATGATGCCAGGGCTGGAGCAGCTCTGCTGTGAGGACAGGCTGAGAGAGTTGGGGCTGTTCAGCCTGGAGAAGAGAAGGCTCCAGGGAGACCTTCTAGCGGCCTCCCAGGACCTGAAGGGGCTCCAGGAAGGCTGGGGAGGGACTTTGGCCAAGGGCAGGGAGTGACAGAACAAGGGGTGATGGCTTGAAAGTGTCAGAGGGGAGATGGAGCTGAGATGTGAGGAAGAAATTGTTTGGTGTGAGGGTGGTGAGACCCTGTCCCAGGTTGGCCAGAGAAGCTGTGGCTGCTCCTCCCTGGAAGTGTTCTGGGCCAGGTTGGATGAGGCTTTGAGCAACCTGGTCTGGTGGAAGGTGTCCCTGCTGCTGGCAGGGGGGTTGGGACTGGATGAGCTCGAAGGTGTCTTCCAACCCAAACCAGTCTGGGATTCCGTGCCATTATCAGCGCAGGGATAAGCGGGGCAGCGGTACGATCGCAACCGGACCACAGGCCGCAGGTCCCCGCCGTTCCATAGCCCGGAAGCCGCCTCAGGTCAGCGCCTCCCCCCCTTTCCTGAACCCCGAGGCCGGGCAGGGCCGAACCGGGCGCGGCGTTTCCCCGATCATCCCCCAGAGGGCGCCCTCTCTCCCTGGCGGAGCGCTGCGGCGGCCGTTACCGAACCGGGCCCGGCCCGTCCCCCCCTCCGCTCCCGCCGCTCCCTCCCCCCCCCGCCACCCTCCCACCCCCCCCCCCCCCCCCGCTTCGCCCGTTCCCGCCCCCCATGGCTGCCGCGGCTGCACGTCCGGGCTCAGCGGCTGCCGGGCGGCAGCGCCCGTAGAGAAGTGAGACACCGCAGCTCTTCCTCCCGCGGTGCTGCCCCGCGCTGCCGGGAAGGAGGGAAGGAGGCAGAGCCGCGCTCTCCCCCCGGCTTGCACCGCTCCGGCTTCTACGCGCTGCACCGCCGCTTCCCCCCCTTCCCCCCCTCCTCTTTTAATTTTATTTATTTATTTATTTATTATTTACTTTACTCAGGCGTTGAACATGGAACCGCCGCGACTCTTTTGATACACACCGGACCCCTTTTTATTTTTTTTTTAATTCATTATTTTAAAAAAAATATTTAATTTTAATTTTTTCCTTTTTTTTTTTTTGGCACTATTTTTCTCTCAATGTTTTTCCAACGGTGGGAAAACCTTTCCCCATCCTTTCCCTATCTTTCCCCATCTCCTTAAGTGACTTCTCATCACACTCAGGAACCTTGGACTGAAGGCAACTTTTTTTTTTCCCCTTCCCCCCCCTTCCCTTTCCTTCCTTCTCATTCCTCACCCCTTCTTCCCTTTGCTGATCCCTGACAAAAAGACAAGAAACCCAGTGAGGAAGAAGAAGAAGAAGAAGAGGAGGAGGAAGAAGAAGGGGTTGTGTGTACATGTGTGGTTGCTGCTGGTGCTCAGGACCCCAATCTGGAGGTGTGTGTTGAAATATGGAGAATAGTCTTGGATGTGTTTGGGTACCAAAGCTGATTTTTCTTCTCTTCGGATTTACGGTGGCGAATCTTCATCCTCGAGTCTCTGGTAAGTCTTGTTTCTATTTTATTTGCCCTTTTGCATTTCAGATTGAAGGTGGTTTGTTGTTTGGTTGGGGTTTTTTCTCTCTGCATCCCAAAGCGACGTAACCCTTTTTCTCTCCTCCTAAATGGACTTTTCTCGCCCTCTGCCAGCAGAATTTTGCTTTTTCTAAGGATTTTAGTGGTGCTGTTGCTCATCAGTGTGTCAGCTTTTGCATCACTTCCCACAGATGGGGGAAAAAAAAAGGGGGAACTGGGGTTGAGATGTGTTTTACGCAGCCTTGGTGAGAAAAGACAGCTCTGAAAAGAAGGAAATCCATGGAAAAATAAAGGAGAAATGTGGCATCATAGGTGTGGTGTGACTTTGTAGGGTTAGTTTTTATTCTTTTTTACACCTGATCCCACTTGGATTTATATCCAAGGTGCTGAAAGCAAGGGAAAGGGGGAAAAGAATCAAAGCAGGAGATGAGTTAGCAAGGCAGAAGACGCAGTTCACTGCAAAGCATCTCCCAACTCTATCAGGCTGTGATTCTTTGGGGCTGTAACCTCTCTTTGCTGCACTTGGCAGGTGTATTTTTTAATTAAAAAATGAAAAAAAATGGCAAAAAACCCAATTATGTGGGGAAGTGGGGTCGGGAAGGAACTGACACAGTGATGCTGTGGTTTACTTGGGGTTGGGAGGTGGAGAAAGGGCTTGGTGATACTGAGATCTCTTATTGAAAACAAAATAGAAAAGAAAGAAAGAAAGAAAAAGAAAGGAAAAAAAGAGAAATGAGAGTGTGAGCCAAGAAGTGTGAGAAACTAAGAAAGTGCAGGTTTGATTTGCAGGGGTGTAAGTGCCTGGTGGATGGTGGAAATATTATTCTTCAGCGTTCATTTAATTTTCTCTGAAAGAAAACAAGGAATGCACTTCAGGAGGAGAAACCTTGGCAAAGGAGAGGCTGGAAAATAATAATAAAATAATAATAGTAATTAATAATAATAATAATAAAGGAATCTGAGCACACATCTGTGCACACTGCTTTCGCAGCAGCGACGGAGGAACAATGGGAACCAACTCCCCGCACCGCGCACACCAGCAGGTTTTTGTGATGGGGAGGTGGGGGGGGGAGTGGGGGGAAGTGCTGCATACAAAACGTTTGGCATTAAAAAATAATAATAATAATAATATAATAATAATTAAAAAAAAAGATCCCAGGTGTCTTCTGGTAAAGCTCAGCTGCGTGGAAATGGTTAATCACCTCATGGAGGTGATGCTGGCTTTATACAAATGGGTTTAGCTTTTGATTCTCCTGATTTGGGGGAGTTAGGAAGTAAAAGTGGAATCTGTTTCTCTGGCCAAACTCAGAGGTTTGGATTTTGCTTGTTGCTTGCGTGTCTCCAGCATTGTCCTCTGTGATTACTTGTGTGGAAGGTGGGACCAGGGCAGTGGGAAGAGGATAATGAATGGTTGTGTCTGTTGCCTTTCCAGTTGAAAAGCTGGGAGATGAGAGACATGGCAGTGATCCTCCTTGGTGAAGGATGATTGACTTGCAGGTTCCTTTGCTGCTGGAGGAAGGGATGGAGTGAGAGCTGTTGTGTTTGAATGCTTGAGGAGCCAAGGAAGCTGTGTGCTGTGTCAGGGGCCAAATGTGCTGCAAACCCACTGCTCCCACAGCATCACTCTTTATTTTGTGGGACATCAAGGAAACAGGCTGTTTTCTAGCTGCACGTCTTGGTTGTGCATTTCACACCCCATCTGTGATACACAGGTGTTTGTTGTGTTGATTTCCAAGGTGCTTCCACCCAATTCCTTCTGCCCACGCTTCACAAACCTCAAACAGACAAAGTTTTCCCAGTGTCACAGCCCTGAGATTCCATCATGACTTTGTACATCCTTGTCACCATCCCAAATCAGCCGACAAAACCGAATGAAGCAGCTCCTGTGCCCCTCACCATGGTGTTTCCACCCATGGAGTGATGTGCTGTGGGCAGGAGATATGGGCAGCAGCAGTGAGAGATGCTAACAAAGGGCTCCTGGAGATATCACACAATGAAGTCAACTCTTCTCTTGCTCCTTATCCCAATCCCATGGGTGTGCAGGGATGTGTTCAAAAGTTTGGTACCGAAGGGCAGCGGCGCGGCCGCGGACACGCAGCTTCTGTGTCCGAGTCAAGGCTGCTGCTTGCCGTTGTGTGCGAGGAGCAGAACGTTTTGGGGGGTGAGATAAAAAAGTAAAGCACAAGATTGGACTTTTTTCTGGTTAAAAATGTGTCTGTGTGAACAGCAGAACAGATGTTGGGTGGTGTTTGCCATTTTGGAAAGAGAGCACGTTCCTCATAAGGGCAGATGTAAATTGTGTCGTGTTGGATCATTGTGCTGCTGTCTGGTTTGTTCTCTGTATATATGAAAATAACCATAAAATACCTTCCCTTTATTTTATTTTATTTTATTTTATTTTATTATTATTATTTTAATCTGCAGGTGAGAATTTAACTCAATCTCAAAGGGTTTTTTTTGGGGGGTGGCTTCTAGGTTGGATATCTTTGACTCCCTGCTAGATCTTGGTGAGCAATTGAGTGTTAGTGCAGCACATCAGAACCCGGCGATGTCTGAGTGCTGTGGCAATCACTTCTGTGAGTGGTGCAGTATAAATCACTGGTGACCTGTCACAGCATCCATTTCACTGCCATTGCCTTCTGTGACACGAGGTGTCTGAGCCACCACGTGGCTTGTAGGAGTGGGGTGTAACTTCCACGCCTTCACTTCTTCCCACTTTTAAAAGTGGGAAGAAGCTTAATTGAAGGTGGGTGATTTACTTTTGGGTAGTCATTGTCTTTCTATATTTTTTTTTGGAGTATTTTTCTCTACAACTCTCCTTGGGTCATGTCTTTTTTGTTCTCATTCTCCCATTCTCCATGGTCATATGGGCACAAAGCCAACGTTGGCTTCAAATACACAGTCAGGATTGTTTGTTTTCAATGAGATTATGGCAAATATAGTGATGTTTAGGTTTCACATTTGCTTCATTTGTCCTTGACTTCTGCTCCCTTGTCCTTCCCAATGTAAAACCTACTGAGGAAGGTGTGCTCCAGAGCCCAAGACATGACAGGGCCACCAAGATCCTCTCCTTGTATTTCTCTGTTTGTCTAAACCCAACTTTGATTGCCTGTTTTATGCTGGGACACTCAAATCTTTGGGGCAGGACCATAAAGCTTTGCTGTGCACATTCCCAGCAGGATTGTGGTCTGCAGTGAGGTCTTCTGGGATCAAAAGAATTAATAAATACATCTGTTCTTCTCAAATTTGGAGAAGAAAACCCGTGGGATTGCTCATTCCAGTTGTGATTTGATATCTAGGCGAGTTCTTCATGTCACCCAGCTGAGCTTGAGTTCAGAGTATGTTGACCTTGCTGTTTGCAATTCCCTGGAGCAGATGGAGAAGCAAGTTCTCCAACCCACTTGGGCTTTCACTCCGCTGCCAAGGAAGCAGAGAGTGTTGTTTTGCATCCCTGTCCTGTCTCACACTTGGACTGGTTTGACTGGTATTTCCCAGTAGCCTCTTGTTTAACACCATCCTGTGATAATCTGGGTTCTACCTCTGGGCTCGGTCCCTGAAGCGTGTGTTGTATGTGATGCCTGAGTTGGCCTCTTCTAACAGGAGACAGCTGTCAAGCTGGTGACATGACAGCTAAAATAACTTCTAGTGTCATTCATCAGTTGCTCAGCACATGGATTTGCCACCAGAAGTCTTTTAGAGAACTAGGACTGATTTTTTAAACGTTATTTTTATGAGATCAAATAATAGCACAAAATTGAGTGTTTTCTATGTGTGTGGCACATCCAGCTCCAAGGGTAAAACTCTGCAATGGGTTTCCACCTTCATCCTTGGTGGAAAAGGTTGTTGGAGAGACTTCAGTAAATGTGCTAATGTGAATAAACTGTGAAAGAAGTTTTGTTTTAACATCTCAGTAGACTAAAGCTTGCCAGTTCCCCTCTGTACTGGCCTAGGAGAAGGTTACATAGAATCATAGAATGGTTTGGGTTGGAAAGGACCTGAAAGCTCATCCAGTCCCAACCCCCCTGCCAGCAGCAGGGACACCTTCCACTAGACCAGGTTGCTCAAAGCCTCATCCAACCTGGCCCAGAACACTTCCAGGGAGGAGCAGCCACAGCTTCTCTGGCCAACCTGGGCCAGGGTCTCACCACCCTCACACCAAACAATTTCTTCCTCACATCTCAGCTCCAGCTCCCCTCTGCCACTTTCAAGCCATCCCCCCTTGTTCTGTCACTCCCTGCCCTTGGCCAAAGTCCCTCCCCAGCCTTCCTGGAGCCCCTTCAGGTACTGGGAGGCCGCTAGAAGGTCTCCCTGGAGCCTTCTCTTCTCCAGGCTGAACAGCCCCAACTCTCTCAGCCTGTCCTCACAGCAGAGCTGCTCCAGCCCTGGCATCATCCTGGTGGCCTCCTCTGCACTGGCTCCAGTGGGTCCATGTCCTTGTGCTGTTGGTGGCCCCAGCACTGGAGGCAGCACTGCAGGGGGGGTCTCAGGAGAGCGGAGCAGAGGGGCAGAATCCCCTCCCTGGCCCTGCTGCCCACGCTGCTCTGGGTGCAGCCCAGGACACGGTTCTTGGCTCTGTGCTGCCAGCGCACGGTGCCGCCTCATGTGGAGCTTCTCCTCCCCCAGCACCCCAAGTCCTTCTCCTCAGGGCTGCTCTCCAGCCATTCTCCACCCAGCCTGGGGTTGTGCTTGGGGTTGCCCTGACCCAGGGGCAGGACCTTGCCCTTGGCCTTGTTGAACTCCATGAGGTTTGCACGGTCCCACCTCTCCAGCCTGTCCAGGTCCCTCTGGATGCCATCCCGTCCCTCCAGCGTGTCGACCCAACCACCCAGCTTGGTGTCATTGTGCAGGTGTAGGGACACTCAGACCTGAAGGCTACACATGAGCCAACAGGTAGGTTCTCACCTCACATTTCCTCTTGCAAATCCCTTGATTGATACCATGTAGAGAAATTAATCACTTTGTGTATTGAACAGGATGGTGGGGTTGGAAAGGACCCTCTGGAGATCATCTAGTCCAAAGTGAAGGAAATAAAACAAAGATCCAAAGTAGAACAAAGTGGTTGTGAAAGAAGCTGACGCTCCAAGAAGGGACTGCGTTCTCTCACGCTTAATTTTCCCTTCTGCTGAAATGCAGATCTGTAACAACGTGAGTCACTGCTGCTGGTCTCTTTGTTCTAAAACAAATAGATGGAAATGGCTTTAAAATGTTGGCCATGCCTAAATAAAAAAGTCTACTGACAAATTCCACCGAGGCTTTCATGATTAATTAACGAAAGGCAAAAAAAAAAGTTCACTTACTCAGTTAAAATTATCCCTTGGGTGAAACATTAACCTAAATTTTTTTGATTTTCATTGGAAAACCAAATTAAACATGCTGGCCCTGTCCTCATTTTCCTTACATCCCTCTTAACCACATCCATGGTACCCAGGGCTGGACAAAGGTCCTCCTGCCCAGGAGTGAGAGCAATGACTTGGGAGGTAGCATCAAGTCTGCAGATTGCAGAGCTCCTCTAGGACATCATCCACCACCAGCTCCTCTTTGCTATTCCCCAGGTCTCTGAACACCCTTCTTTTTAATTTTAATTAAGGGAATGCCTTTTATTTTTCATACTGACCTGAAAATTCATCTTCTACCAAAAGAGTTACCACAATGTTCCTCATGCAAGCTCTGAGGTTGTGGCAGAGACAGAGCTGAGCTCAGGTGTTTTGCTGCTGTTTGGTGCCATTTTCTCTCTGGTGAATGTTTCTGCTCTTCACTTTAAAGGATTTCTTCTCAAATGTTTGTTGTGGGGTTGGCTTAAATTGTTCCTAGTTCTTGTCCTTGGGAAATCAATCTCCTTTATGTTCCCATTGCCTATCTCCTCCTCTCCATCCCCTTCTATAAACTTCACAATCTGTTTGAAAGCTTCTGCTGTTGAAAAGCAACAGTGAGCTCCTCTGGAAGATAAAAAATGCTTGGCAATCTTTTTTTAATATCAATGGAGAGCCTTGAACATTTGAGATTTACTCCTTTGGGTCTTCTGCAGAACCTCCTGGAAGGAAAAGCATCAAACTATGGCAAGGGATGACTGAGAGTGAAGTGTATCTCCTGATTTCTGACAGTAGATTGGTGTGAGAAGGAAGGGACCCACCAGGATGATGGAGTCCAGCTCCTGTCCCTGCACAGGACAAGCCCAACATTCACACCATGGCCCTGAGGGCACACGTTGGCCAAATGCTGCTGGCATCTTGTCAGGCTTGGTGCCATCAGCACCTCCCTGGGGAGCCTGTGCCAGTGCTCCACCACCCTCTGCCTCAAGAACCTTTTCCTTATGGCCAACCTCCCCCTCCCCTGCCACATCTTCCTGCCATGGCCTCTGCTCCTGGCGTTGGTGGCCAGAGAGAAGAGCTCAGCGCCTGCCCCTCCTCTGCCCCTGGGGAGGAAGTTCCAGACCGCCAGGAGATCTCCTCTCAGTCTCCTCTTCTCCAGGCTGAACACACCAAGTGCCTTCAGCCTCTCCTCACACCCTTCCCCTCTAAACCCTTCCCCAGTGTTGTGTCCCTCCTCTGGACACTCTCCAGCAGCTTTAGATCCTTTTTCTCCTGTGGTGCCCAAGCTGCCCCCAGTGCTGGAGCTGAGGCCACCCCAGTGCAGAGCAGAATGGGATGTTCACCTTCCCCACCAGTAACTTCACTGGTAAAATACAGTCTATTATTCCTGAAAGAGAAACTATCAGATAACTGGAAACTGAGCAGAATTGTTTCATTCTGACAACATCTCCAATTTCAGCTTTGATGTGAAGGGCTACAGCTAAATTGGGCTCATGACAGAACATCTTGCTGGAGAGTTTGGAGATGCCTGTGCTGTAGAGGAAACTGAATTCTTACTGCTGGAATTTTATCAATGCTCTGAAGTATTCAAAATACATTGAAAATGACTCTAAATCGCTGCCCAACCTTTCAGCAAAATATTGGTTGTCAAGTAGAGAAGCTGAAGGGATGGTATCTGCTTGGACATCACAGTGTTGGCTGAAAACTGGGTATCTTCTCACCTTCCAAAGTTGAGTTGAAAACAGGGAGAGAGATTACTGATTTCCTGGAGAAAAGGAGGCTGAGGGGAGACCTTCTGGCTCTGTCCAAGTCCCTGCAAGGAGGGTGCAGAGAGGTGGGGGTGGGTCTGTTCCACCAAGGGCCAGGACAAGAGGAAATGGGCTCCAGTTGTGGCCAGGGCAGTTGAGATGGGATGTGAGGAAGAATTTCTTTGCTGAAAGGGTTCTGAGGCATTGGAAGGGGTTGCCCAGGGCAGTGGTGGAGTCCCCATCCCCAGAGGGATTGAAGAGTCGTGTAGACACAGTGCTGAGGGACATGGGTCAGTGGGGACTGGTCAGTGTTGGGTTCATGGTTGGACTTGATGATCTTCAAGGTCTTTTCCAATCCAGGCCATTCTGGGATTCTGGGATGTTTTGATGATTTTCTTTTTACTTTTCTGGTGCTTTATGAACAATCAGATTCCCTGGTTTGATTCTCTACACCCAGCCCATGATCACACTTCCCTGGGTTTGAGGGCTCACAAAGTTCCTCCTCTCCCATCTTGGAAGTAGAAGGTGAAACAACCATCACCTTTATCATTTCCAAAGGTTTGATATTGATTTCCATCTCTTTTGGGAATCTACATCCTGACCAGCCAAGGAGTTTGACTCAATAAAACACAAAGTCACTCTCATTCTCCTCTGGGGTTTTCCATCAAGAACAAAGTGTGACAAAAATAGGTAAAGTTTCAAAGAAAGATACTGGAGGTGACACAAAAGATCTCCTACTCTGTGCATGTAGCTTCCTGGACAGTAAAACAACCCCCAGACACCAGTGCTGGTATTTATGGAAACATTTATTTTAGTTGGAAAGAGGAGGGTGGTTGAACACTTAATTTCTCCAAATCATGGAGATGGTGAGTGCAGAACATGGTGGGATGAGGACCTACTGGGAGAGATGAGGTTGCTTGTTGGGGAGTGGCTGGAGAGCTTTCTAAATTGCAGGGTTGTGACTCTTTTGAGAGGTTTTGTAGATGAGCTGAGCTAAGGTCAACTCTGCAATCATCAGAAGAGCTTTGCAGGGAATGACAGTCTCCTAGTTCATATTTTTTAGCATTTATATCTAATCAGAGTTTCACAGCTTGGTGTCCACCTTCTTTATACCCTTGTCAGTCAAGTGAGGCTTCAGATGTTATGCTGACATGTTTGTCCTGCACAGGTGAGGAGCTACATTTCTCTATTTCCACCTTTGCTTATTGCTTTCTTTTTTTCCCCCTCTCAATTTCTGTTCTGGTCTCCTACTTCTTAAATTTTGGGTTCCTCCCACCACAGATCTTCCACCATCTCCACAGTTGCTCTATCAAGTCTCAGTGCAGCCCTGCTTTTTTGGTAGAAGCAGCAGTGAGGTTCTTCTTGGATGTCGGTAGCTTCTACAATGAAAGGTTTCAGAAAGTAGAGAGAAAGTAGAATGAGAAAGTGGTGGAGATCTGGGCGTAGAGGAACCTGGTGAAGGTCAACAAAGGCAAGTGTAGGAGGGATAACCCCAGGCACCAGGACAGGTTGGGAGGTGACCTGCTGGAAAGCAGCTCTGCAGAGAAGGACCTGGGACTGCTGGTGGGTGACCAGTTGACCATGAGCCAACAATGTGTCCTCATGGCCAACAAGGCCAATGGTCTCCTGGAGGCATTCAGAAGAGCATGACCAGCAGGTTGAGGGAGGTTCTGCTGCCCCTCTACTCTGCCCTGGTGAGGCCACATCTGCAGTGTTGTGTCCAGTTCTGGGCTCCCCAGTTCCAGAGGGACAGGGATCTTCTGGAGAGAGTCCAGTGGAGGTCTGTGGAGATGATGAGGGGACTGGAGCGTCTCTCTGATGAGGAAAGGCTGAGAGATGTGGGCCTCCTTAGCATGGAGAAGAGAAGACTGAGAGGGGATCTGATCAATGCTTAGAAATACCAAAAGGGAGGGTGTTGGGAGGATGGGGCCAGACTTTCCAGTGGTGGCCAATGATAGGACAAGGGGCAATGGGCACAAACTGGAGCACAGGAGGTTCCACCTGAAGCTGAGGAGAAACTTCTTTCCAGTGAGGGTGCCAGAGCCCTGGGCCAGGCTGCCCAGGGAGGGTGTGGAGTCTCCATCTCTGGAGATGTTCAAACCCACCTGGACACTTTCCTGTGCAACCTGGTGTAGGGAACCTGCTTTGGTAGGGGGGTTGGACTGGATGATCTCCTGAGGTCCCTTCCCACCCCACCATGCTGGGATTTTGGCATTATAAAGCTAACTGTTATTTTAGTTCCCTGCTGGCTTTTGGTTACACTGAGGAGAGAGAGATTGTCATAAAAACCAGGGGCACAAAGTTTGTGTCCTCTGCCTGGCTGGTCACAGATGTGAGTCTCAAGGTGAGGCAACTAAGGAGAAGTCCTTGTTTGAGTCCTGTGTGTGATACACTTGTGCATGTGCTTGAGGTCTTGGGGCCAGGATGAGAACAGATCACAGAATCCCAGAGTGTCAGGGATTGGAAGGGACCTCGAAAGCTCATCCAGTCCAACCCCCTGCTGGAGCAGGAACACCCAGATGAGATCACACAGGAAGGTGTCCAGGAGGGTCTTGAATGTCTCCAGAGAAGGAGACTCCACACCCTCCCTGGGCAGCCTGGCCCAGGGCTCTGGCACCCTCACAGGAAAGAAGTTCCTTCTCAAATCCAAGCAGAACCTCCTGTGTTCCAGCTCACACCCATTGCCCCTTGTCCTATCACTGGACACCACTGAGAAGAGCCTGGCTCCATCCTCCTGACACTCACCCTTCAGATATTGATCAACATTAATGAGGTCCCCCCTCAGCCTCCTCTTCTCCAAGCTCAAGAGCCCCAGCTCCCTCAGCCTTTCCTCATCAGGGAGATGCTCCACTCCCTTCATCACCTTGGTGGCTCTGTGCTGGACTCTCTCCAGCAGTTCCCTGTCCTTCTTGAACTGGGGGGCCCAGAACTGGACACAAGATTCCAGATGTGGCCTCACCAGGGCAGAGTAGAGGGGGAGGAGAACCTCTCTGGACCTACTGACCACCCCCCTTCTAATGCACCCCAGGATGCCCTTGGGGTGCACGGGGCACAAGGGCACAGTGCTGGCTCATGGTCACCCTGCTGCCCACCAGGACTCCCAGATCCCTTTCCCCTACACTGCTCTCTAGGAGATCATCTCCCAACCTATACTGGAACCTGGGGTTGTTCCTGCCCAGGTGCAACTCCCAACACTTGTCCTTGTCGTGTGTCATCAAGTTTCTCCCTGCCCAAAAATCTTTTAGTGGTGTCACTAGAAGAGGAATCACATGGTCATTTCATCTGTTCTACAGATGGACAATCCATCTAGCTTCACCTTGTGGTGCTGTGATGGGTTGGAGAACGTTCTGCTCAACGTAGCTAATTTCATTCACTGGGTTGCTTTTGACTTCCTTGTTTTTCCTTTCTTTCTCATTTGAATTTGCTTGGCTTCAATTTCTGGCCAGTGGTTTTTGTTGTCCCCTTTCCCCACTAAATTAACTCCTGGAGAAGGTAGGAAGCACCTATCCTAATGAGCCAAAGGTGGTTACTCTTGGCATAGTTGAACATCAACCTCATAAAGATTTTTTCAGAGGTTTAATCCAAGTTCTTGGTCCCTTTTTCTTGGAGTTTATCTTGAGGAGGAACATAAAAATGTCCAGCAACCAAACCTGGTGCAGGAAATCTGCAAAATCTTGGATTTAAGAATGGTCTGAAGGCTCATGCCTACGTTAACGGTGTGACCTGGTGGACACTTCTGTCTGGTTCTCAAGCTCTGAGAGCAGTAATTAGATGAAACATGACAGCTCAGGACAAGGTCAATTGCTATAATTGTGTAAAATCTTGCTTTCTAAAGGCAGGGCCCCCCAAAGTGTTGCAATTAAAAGCTGAAGGTTGCTTCTCTAGGAGTGGAGTTGAGTTATGAGCAAGGAACGGGCTTTTCTTGAATCTCTTTGTGATGCTCTTGCCCTCACTGGCCAAAGACTAAAAAACACTTTAAAAACATTCTTTGGAGTTTTTATCCATAATATTCATTCATTTTTTTCCTCTTAGAAGCATCAAGGGAAGAAGAAAGACATTTAGAAAGGTTCTGAGGGGCCTTCATCCATATTTCCTTCCTTGTTTTTTCATCTTCTCTCCCTCTGCTCTTCCCTGGTGCTGAAGACACACAACAGACCGCGGTCATGGTGAGACCCAAATGCACCAACCTGTTGACTGCTGAAGAATCACAGAATCCCAGACTGGTTTGGGCTGGAAGGGACCTTAGAGCTCATCCAGTCCCAACTCCCCTGCCAGCAGCAGGGACACCTTCCACTAGACCAGGTTGCTCAAAGCCTCATCCAACCTGGCCCAGAACACTTCCAGGGAGGAGCAGCCACAGCTTCTCTGGCCAACCTGGGCCAGGGTCTCACCACCCTCACACCAAAGAATTTCTTCCTCACATCTCAGCTCCATCTCCCCTCTGCCACTTTCAAGCCATCACCCCTTGTTCTGTCCCTCCCTGCCCTTGGCCAAAGTCCCTCCCCAGCCTTCCTGGAGCCCCTTCAGGTACTGGGAGGCCGCTAGAAGGTCTCCCCGGAGCCTTCTCTTCTCCAGGCTGAACAGCCTCAACTCTCTCAGCCTGTCCAGGTCCCTCTGGATGCCATCCCGTCCCTCCAGCGTGTCGACCCAACCACCCAGCTTGGTGCCATCAGCAAACTCACTGAGGGTGCACTCCATCCACAAGCGTGGCGTTGTCTTGCTCACCTTGATGTCTTGATGTTGTCTTGGTGGCAAACACTCATTCCAGATCCCAGGGAAAGACTTGATGCAGCTCCTCTCCAGGTCTGTAATTAGTCTGTAATTAGTCTGTAATTAGTCATCATGGTTTTGGCTGGAGTTTGTGCTCAACCACCTGCAGAACATTGTGAGTGAGGGCCATGAAGAGCAGTGCTCCAGCAGAAGGAGGGATGGATTGCAGGAGGTGGGTGTAGGTGGCATTCCATCCACATGCAGATGTGTTTCATATGGTTGCAGTGATGTGGGATTTTCCCCATATTCATCAAATTCTTTAAATTTCCTACTAAATTCCCCAAATCTCACGGTGCTTTTCATACAGATAAAAGTAAAAAGTCCTTTTTCCTCTTTTATCCATCCTTTGTTGTATGAGAAATGCTGCTGAACTTGCTATTAGCATGAATTATCCTAATTTCTTACCTAGTATTTATAAATCTGGCAAGAATAAAATAATATAAATTAAAATAAATTAAAATAAATTAAAATAAAATAAAATAAAATAAAATAAAATACTATAAATAAATAAAAATTAAATAAATAAATTAAAATAAATTAAAATTGAAAAAAACCCCAACCCATCAAATAAAATAATATAATATAATAAAATAATAAAATAAACCAAAATAAATATAAATAAATAAATAAATAAAATAATATACTATAAATAAATAAAAATAAAATAAATAAATTAAAATAAATTAAAAATGAAAAAACCCCAACCCATCAAATAATATGATATAATATAATATAATATAATATAATATAATATAATATAATATAATATAATATAATATAATATAATATAATATAATATAATATAATATAATATAATATAATATAATATAATATAATATAATATATCAATAAATAAATAAATAAATAAAATAAAATACTATAAATAAATAAAAATAAAATAAATAAATTAAAATAAATTAAAAATGAAAAAAACTCCAACCCATAAAATAAAATAAAATAAAATAAAATAATAGAATATAACATAATAGAATAATAAAATAAAACAAAATATAAATAAATAAATAAATAAATAAATAAATTAAAACAAACCAAAACAAAATAAAATAAAAGATCCACAATCCCTCATTTGACTTTGGAAGCTTCCTCCATGGTTTTCTGCTCTGAAGATTGAAAAGGTTAAGATGAATTATTGAAGAGGAATCTGTCATACATATGAAAGTATTTAATGGTTTTAGGTTTGAACTTTGTTGTTAAAAAGGATATTGGGATTTTTATCTATTTATTTAGCTTCTATATAAGCTTTTTATTTTCCTTGGATGTAACAAACACTGCATTTCCCTGTGCATATTAAAAAATTAACTGAATTTGACAGCTCTTGTTTTATCTCTCATGATTAGGAGCCTACAAAACAGTGACAGTTTCACACCACTGGATAACAACAGAATAGCTTCTTAATTTTATTTTTCCCCAGTATCTGCAGAGATTTATCCAGGTAGAAATGTTCTTTTTTTGCCAGAAAAAATTAAAAAATAATAATAAAAAAATTGGGGGGGGGATATTTATATTTTTAGCTTTTTTTGCCATTAAAAAGAAAGAGATACTCAGGTGGTGGAGACGGAAATGTGTGCTTTGGAGGAGCAGGTGTGTGTTACAAGATATCTCTGCACACTGTTACACATGGCTGTTTGCTGTGATCTCCCTCTCCTGCAAACATTATTCAGGAGTTGTTTTCATTAAGCTGAAATAAAGGTCATCTGGATGAAAGCTTCAAGAGAAAAGTGAGTAAACAGCTGGATTTCCATCCTGCCCACACCATTCTCTAAGCCTGTAGAAATGGAAAATAAATCAATATTTTTTTGCTTTAAACCATCAAATTTTAATGACTTAAACAATTATATATATATTATATATATATAATTATATATATTATATATTATATATACAATTATATATAGTATATATATAATTATACATATTATATATTATATATACAATTATATATATATTATATATATAATTAGATATATTATATATTATATATAAAATTAGATATATATTATATATATAATTATACATATTATATATTATATATACAGTTATATATATTATATATATAATTAGATATATTATATATTATATATACCATTATATATTATATATATATAATTATATATATTATATATTATATATACAATTATATATATATTATATATATAATTATACATATTATATATTATATATACAATTATATATATTATATATATAATTATACATATTATATATTATATATACAGTTATATATATAATATATATATAATTATATATATTATATATAAAATTAGATATATATTATATATATAATTATACATATTATATCTTATATATACAGTTATATATATTATATATATAATTAGATATATTATATATACAATTATATATTATATATAAAATTAGATATATTATATATACAATTATATATATATTATATATAATTATATATTATATATTATATATCTATTAAAAAAAAGAGAGAATGGTTGTTTCAACATTAAGCCAAATTCTTAACTGGAATAAATCTTCCATGGAGACACTTTGACATCAACCAAACCCTCCTAACATGATTTCTTGTTGATTATTTGCTCCTAAAGACGCTGATTCGCTCCATATTGATATTAAAAGGGTTGTTAACATCTCTCCAGAGAGAGATATTCCCTCACCAATAACTCTCTCAAGCTTTTCCATCTGTGGAGAGAATTTGTTACGAGCTGGTGTTACCTTCTAACAACAAAAAAGAAGTCTTAGTTATCTCTTGATTGGTGTCTAATTAAATTCCATCATGAATAGAACTCAATTCCCATCCATGGGAAGTGATGTCACCACCAGGACAGCAGCCACTGGAGGTGGTGATAATGGTTTGTGTTCAACCAAGCAGTCACAAATGGGGCAGCACCAGGATTCTCCTAATGAGGAAATCTTCTCATCCTGACCAAAGGGAGGTTTCCTGCTTTAATGGGTACTTTGGCTTGGAGCCACCTCAAAGTCCCTTGGCACTTTCACTTCATTGGACATTGGGGTTTTTTGGTCAATCAAGAATGAAATGGTTTTGATCTCAAAAGTACCATAAAATAATACCCTGCCTTTGTGATTCTTTTTCTGCTGTTCCTTACCTCAGATTAATCTGCCTTCATCATCAATTCTTGAAGGCCACCAATGAAGAATCACAGGGAACACACAATCCCAGACTGGTTTGGGTTGGGAGGGACCTTCAAGCTCATCCAGTCCCAACCCCCTGCCAGCAGCAGGGACACCTTCCACTAGACCAGGTTGCTCAAAGCCTCATCCAACCTGGCCATCTCTGTGTGTTCCAAGTCCAGGCTCTTGGTGTTGTCTCATTACTCCTCCTTTTCATACCAGAGCTCACAGAACATCCCAGGAATGCCAAATGCATCTCTCAGGAGCTATAAAACCAGCAAACTTTCCATGAGACACCAAACCCAAGAGGCTCAGGAGAACAAGCTCAAATGCAAACAAAGAGACAGCAGAGCAGAGATCAACGTGGAAGGATCAGAGTGGTGGCTTCTGGGGTTTTTGCTGAGTCTTTGCAAGGTGTAGACCATGCTTGGTTATTTAATTTGCTGCTCAACTATATAAAGCTCCTGGAGGATGTCCAGAGGAGGGACACAACATTGGGGAAGGGTTCAGAGGGGAAGGGTGTGAGGAGAGGCTGAAGGCACTTGGTGTGTTCAGCCTGGAGAAGAGGAGACTGAGAGGAGATCTCCTGGCGGTCTGTAACTTCCTCCCCAGGGGCAGAGGAGGGGCAGGCGCTGAGCTCTTCTCTCTGGCCACCAACGCCAGGAGCAGAGGCCATGGCAGGAAGATGTGGCAGGGGAGGGGGAGGTTGGCCATGAGGAAAAGGTTCTTGAGGCAGAGGGTGGTGGAGCACTGGCACAGGCTCCCCAGGGAGGTGCTGATGGCCCCAAGCCTGACAAGATGCCAGCAGCATTTGGCCAACGTGTGCCCTCAGGGCCATGGTGTGAATGTTGGGCTTGTCCTGTGCAGGGACAGGAGTTGGACTCCATCATCCTGGTGGGTCCATCTCACAACATTTGATGATTCAATGAATTTCTTCTGGTGGCAGCGAGACCTCTGGCTGTAGCAGAGTAGAAAAGCAAGATCCTACAGTGACAATATGGAACAAACAAGATGATCCATCACCCACGAGCCGTGGAGAGCTATCCCATCAGGAGGATGTTCTCTTATTAACACATTCCTCAGGTTGCAGATGAGTGAAACCACCCAAGTACAATTGAAATGGCTCTTAAATGTGGAGTGGGATAGCATTAGAGTGTCCTCTCATTTCTCTTGTCACCTTCTCTCTCCATCAATGAGATCTGTCTCTCTGCATTAATTATGCCAAATACCTGAAAACAGCAATTCTTTCATTAGTTCTGATTGTTCCTGACATCTGGGAGTTGCTCTTCATCACCTTCAGCACCAGGTTTTGTCATGAAAATGTTCTGTTCTCATGTGGTAGGTAAATGGGTTGTGTCAGAAAGAAGGAAACCTTGAGCCAAGGTCAGTTTGGGTCATTGCATGAGTGAAAAAAAAACCCAACCCATCAAAAAATAGTCAGATGTTTCTGGAGGTGAGGTTAATGTTCCCTGTTTTCTCAGATAACTAAATGAATGCTGATGGCAGATGTTTCCATCCCAAGTGCTTCTCTGTGGTTGAGCTGTAGAGCTAAAGGTCTCATGGTCCTTCCCATGAGTAAACCCCATGTTGAGGGCAAGTCCCCTTTGAAGGAGAATTTTTCTCTAATTTTCTGTTAGGTTTTCAATCATAGAGACAGAACGGTCTGAGGTGGAAAGGACCTTAGAGATCATCCAGTCCCAACCCCCCTGCCAGCAGCAGGGACACCTTCCACTAGACCAGGTTGCTCAAAGCCTCATCCAACCTGGCCCAGAACACTTCCAGGGAGGAGCAGCCACAGCTTCTCTGGCCAACCTGGGCCAGGGTCTCACCACCCTCACACCAAACAATTTCTTCCTCACATCTCAGCTCCATCTCCCCTCTGCCACTTTCAAGCCACCACCCCTTGTTCTGTCACTCCCTGCCCTTGGCCAAAGTCCCTCCCCACCTTCCTGGAGCCCCTTCAGGTACTGGGAGGCCACTGGAAGGTCTCCCCGGAGCCTTCTCTTCTCCAGGCTGAACAGCCCCAACTCTCTCAGCCTGTCCTCACAGCAGAGCTGCTCCAGCCCTGGCATCATCCTGGTGGCCTCCTCTGCACTGGCTCCAGTAGCTCCATGTCCTTGTGCTGTTGGTGGCCCCAGCACTGCAGGCAGCACTGCAGGGGGGGTCTCAGGAGAGCGGAGCAGAGGGGCAGAATCCCCTCCCTGGCCCTGCTGCCCACGCTGCTCTGGGTGCAGCCCAGGACACGGTTCTTGGCTCTGTGCTGCCAGCGCACGGTGCCGCCTCATGTGGAGCTTCTCCTCCCCCAGCACCCCAAGTCCTTCTCCTCAGGGCTGCTCTCCAGCCATTCTCCACCCAGCCTGGGGTTGTGCTTGGGGTTGCCCTGACCCAGGGGCAGGACCTTGCCCTTGGCCTTGTTGAACTCCATGAGGTTTGCACGGTCCCACCTCTCCAGCCTGTCCAGGTCCCTCTGGATGCCATCCCGTCCCTCCAGCGTGTCGACCCAACCACCCAGCTTGGTGCCATCAGCAAACTCACTGAGGGTGCACTCCATCCCACTGTCCATGTTGCTAACAAGGCTGTTACACAGCCCTGGTCCCAACACCAACCCATGAGGGCCACCACTCCTCACCAGCTCGAAAACCTCAGTTTTCCAAACTCTTTAGTGATGTTCTAAGTGTCCCATTGTCACTTCTCCAAGAAATTCTTTGAGGATGGGGATGTTCTTCCCACAGTAAAGGCTGAACAACTTGCAAACACCCATGAAGGATGGGAAAATACTTTGAATTTCCTGTTGTAAAAGGGTTTGACACGACTGTAATGTATGGTTGTCATAAAATGCTTATCACCCTCGTGCTTGTAAGCTCCAAATGAGACTAGACTTAGCCTGACAATAAATTCGATTTTAAAAGGTAATTTGGGGAATGTATGATGAAAATTTGGGCTCTTACTATCCAATCTGTCAGCAAGTGAGCTGAATTTCTTTCTCCATTTTTTGTTGTGTGGTAGAACATTTCTTGATGGTGTATAGATTACTTTGGAATATAAAAAAGCATGGAGATAATGGTTTCCAAAAGTCATCCCTAAGGAGAACCTGGCTGGCTTCTGGGACAAAGTTGGTCTTTTACAATGATAATGGGTAAAAATATTCCCCCAAATCTTTGGCTTCCCAAAACTATAACTGAACAAATCACATTCCTTCTTCGTGGTCATGAGTCTTCAAATTTGGGACTGTGAACTGGCTGGTGGGAAGAAGCCAGAGAGTGGTGGTCAATGGGGCAGGGTCTGGTTGGAGACCTGTGTCTGGTGGAGTCCCTCAGGGGTCGGTACTGGGACCAGTACTAGTCAATATATTCATCAGGGATGAGGGCACAGAGGGCACTGGCAGCAAGTTTGCTGGTGACACCAAGCTGGGAGGAGTGGCGGACACAGCAGAGGGCTGTGCTGCCACCAGAGAGACCTGGACAGGCTGGAGAGCTGGGCAGGGAAACACTTGATGACACACAACAAGGACAAGTGTTGGGTGTTGCACCTGGGCAGGACCAACCCCAGGTTCCAGTAGAGGTTGGGAGATGATCTCCTAGAGAGCAGTGAAGGGGAAAGGAATCTGGGAGTGCTGGTGGGCAGCAGGGTGACCATGAGCCAGCACTGTGCCCTTGTGGCCAGGAAGGCCAATGGCATCCTGGGGTGCATTAGAAGGGGTTATGGTTTCTGGTCTTTAAGGAGGTCTTAAGAGGGGTGTCTGCAATTATTTTGGGGGTTCATGGCATGCAGTGAAGGTCTGTGGACCTTTCTGCAGTAGGTTTCCATTTTGTAGCTCTGCCCTTCTGTGGAGTGGACTCGATGACCCTGGTTACATAGAGCTGCTGGAATGGGTCCAGAGGAGGCCACCAGGATGATGCCAGGGCTGGAGCAGCTCTGCTGTGAGGACAGGCTGAGAGAGTTGGGGCTGTTCAGCCTGGAGAAGAGAAGGCTCCAGGGAGACCTTATTGTGGCCTTTCAATACTTAAAGGGGACTTAGAAGAAAGATGGAGATGGAGTTTTTAGGAGGACCTACAGCAATAGGACAAGGGATGATGGTTTTAAACTACAGGAGATCTAGGATAGGTGTAAGGAAGACATTTGTTACAATGAGGTTGGTGAGACACCAGCCCAGGTTGCCCAGAGAGGTGGTAGAAGCCCCATCCCTGGAAACATTCCAGGTCAGGTTGGACTGAGCAACCTGATGTGGTTGAAGATGTCCCTGCTCACTGCAGGTGGATGGACTAGATGACCTTGAAAGGTCCCTCCAACCCAAACCATTTAATGATTCTAAATTATCTCTCTCATCTGAAGTTCCATGAATGAGTGTTGGGTCAAACTGGAGCCCTGCCTGCTGGGACCTCCTTGATGTGAAGTGATACCTGGTGGGAACTGATTTCTTTTCACTTCCCATCCCTGGGAGCTTGTCATTTAACTCATAGTAACATATGTTAATCCATGGAGAAGAAGAATCACCTTTAGGTGGTAAATCATCTGACCTACCTTGATGTCTATCTCAAGCTCATGGTGACCTTCACAAGATACCTCCTTTGTTCTTCTGTAATTGAAATTCATTTCTAGGACTTGTGTAGTATTAATCAAAACCTGAACATCAGGATTAATAAAAAACCCAACCCAAGACAGTGACTTCTTCAACCTCATGCAAATGATTTCTAATGGGGGTTTGCTACTGAATTAACGAGGTGACCTTCATGGCATTTCCCTGGAGCACATGGTGGGGGCAAAGGAGGACATGAAGCTGCTGTAATTAGGGGCATTCCTGACAGCAAGGAGCTTTTCTCACCGCTTCCCTCAGAGCAGAGGGTGCCTGGAGCAAGAATTGCCAAGTGGAAGCAGAGGCAAGGAAATGCTTCTCAGCAGAGAGTTAAGGAAGATCTTCTTGATGGTGTCTACTAGATCACACCAAGCGTGAGCTGATGGCTTGGAGAAGGACACCCTCCTCCATAATCCATAATAATTGTGAGGGTGCCAGAGCCCTGGGACAGGCTGCCCAGAGAGGGTGTGGAGTCTCCATCTCTGGAGATGTTCAAACCCACCTGGACACTTTCCTGTGCAACCTGGTGTAGGGAACCTGCTTTGGCAGGGGGGTTGGACTGGATGATCTCCTGAGGTCCCTTCCCACCCCACCAGTCTGGGATTCTGTTATTTATCTATTTTATTTGTTTGGTAACAAATTAAATGTAAAATAATCACAAATATACTTTCTGCCAAGCTGGACCAGGACATCAGGGTGGTTGGACCAAGATGATCTTTAAGGTCCCTTCCAACCCAAACCATTCTATGATATTTTGGAGCACAAGTGTGCTGAGTTCCCAGCTGAGGGAACTGGGGGTGCTGAGCCTGGAGCAAAGGAGGCTGAGGGGAGACCTTCTGGCTCTGTCCAAGTCCCTTGGAGGAGGGTGCAGAGAGGTGGAGGTGGCTTTCTTATGCCTGAGAAGCTGGTGTGCAAGTCTGCATTTCCACCAGAGTTGGCTGTGAGTAATTAGAAGCGAAGAATTGATTAATTATGTTTCTATTTCTGGGTTGCTCATTATTTTCAAGTGAAGTCCTATAAATGGGCAATCAATATCAGAGTAAAGGTACATGAGATCACCTTCTGGAACTGCAGGTTCCTCTGCCTTTCTTCTGTCACTTTGGGAAGCCAAAGGACAGGAAGACTGGAGGCAAATGTCTGCTGTGACCATACTTGTAGAATATATCCTGTCCTGGCTTGAAGCCCTCTTGATGTGCTGGGACCTTTCCAGGAATGATCAAAAGTCCTTTGGCAAACTTTTCTTGGAGACCACGTTGTCCAGATAGGTTTCATCTTAACTGTTGACTTCAAAGGTTCTTTTTTGATCAAATTTGGCTGAGGAGTTGAGCTACCACGCAAATGAGATGTTTCAGACTCATAGTTGGTTGTGAGGAGCTGCTCAAGGAGAGGTAGCAATGTCCATAAGCTTCCTGGGAAATAGGAGTCTCAAAGTCAAGACACCAAGGTGGACTCCAAGACCTTGACTGTCTGTTTTGGAGAAGAGTGGCAACAGCATCCTTCAGTGCTGTGTTCCTCTGTCCCTCTTCTGTCCCAGTGAGGGGACAGTGTCAACCTCAGAACAGAGGTGGGCTCCCAGCTCTTGCTTATCATCTGCTTTACAGAAGACTTGGTTTTGGTTCCTGCTGTTGCTGGGCCACCACCAGTGGTTCCTTCAGGTGATGAAACTGGGCAGAGAGTTGTGCAGCTCCAGCTTCATGATAACAGCAATATCCAAAATCCTTAAAACAAGGTGGGAGTGGGTCTGGTCAACCAAGGACCAAGGGACAGGACAAGAGAAAAATTGTCTTTGTCAACTGTTTATCTTGCATTAATTGACCCAAAACTCAATTATTTGCACATTTTTATTAAGAGATTTTAATGACAGAGCCTTTTCCTTCACCACTCCATGGGATTTCCAAATATATATAACCCTTATTTATTTATTTATCTATTTATCTATCTATCTATCTATCTATCTATCTATCTATCTATCTATCTATCTATCTATTTATCTATCTATCTATCTATCTATCTATCTATCTATCTATCTATTTATCTATCTATCTATCTATTTATCTATCTATCTATCTATCTATCTATCTATCTATTTATCTATCTATCTATTTATCTATCTATCTATCTATCTATCTATCTATCTATTTATTTATTTGTTTATTATAAGTTTGATTCTTAAAATATCTGAGTATTTTAAAATATTTGAAAGGAATATTTTGAATATTTCTTACTTGAAACTTTGGGTTTTAATTACTTGAAACTTTAGGTTTTAATTACTTGAAACTTTAGGTTTTAATTACTTGAAACTTTGGGTTTTAATTACTTGAAGGGTTTTTTTTTTTGCTTAATGCCCAGCTGAAAATACTCAAATTTGTTTGTTATTTGTTTCCATTTCTCGTAATTACAAATAAGATTGAAGAGATTTTATGCAAATTTGGTTCTAAAAATTAATCACCCTTCAGAAGAAGCCAAAACATGAGGTTTTTGAAGAGACTTGTTTGGAATCTTCAAGCAGAATGCCTGCTGGGTTGCTGTGATGGATGAGCTCAGGGGTTGTGTTGTGACTCTGAAGCTCAAAGATCAAATGTTTGATGGATGTTCAAACAAATTGATGTCTAAAGAACAAAAGTTGGGATTATGACTTCCAGGAATGACCAATTTTGTAGGAGAGTGGAGATAGTGGGATGTGAATTAATGATCAATCCTTTGTGTTCTTGAAAGTCAATGAAATCTTCATCTAGTTGAAGATAGATGACCTTCAAAGGTCCCTTCCCACCCAAACTTGTCTATGATTCTAGAAAAGCCAGGACTAACTGATGTTTACATGGAAGGATGGACCTCTGGAGAAGAGGTAGGATGGTGGATGTTGTGTGTGGCATCAGACACACCACCTGAAGTAGAAAACACTTCTTGGGTTGGTGTCTCTGAAGGACATTTATCTCACCAGAGAGCCAGCTGCAGATCTCTCTCCTCTCCTCTCCTCTCCTCTCCTCTCCTCTCCTCTCCTCTCCTCTCCTCTCCTCTCCTCTCCTCTCCTCTCCTCTCCTCTCCTCTCCTCTCCTCTCCTCTCCTCTCCTCTCCTCTCCTCTCCTCTCCTCTCCTCTCCTCTCCTCTCCTCTCCTCTCCTCTCCTCTCCTCTCCTCTCCTCTCCTCTCCTCTCCTCTCCTCTCCTCTCCTCTCCTCTCCTCTCCTCTCCTCTCCTCTCCTCTCCTCTCCTCGTTGTGAGAGG
Organism: Caprimulgus europaeus; assembly: GCA_907165065.1. The sequence goes on from OU015527.1 coordinate 80,718,077, forward strand.
TGATGTTGGCTCTTGGTTTCTCCAAGAACATAAATCCAAGCCCCAAAACTCTTTAAAATAAATACATCAAGTGTCTGGGTGTTGATCAAGCATGGAGAGATGTGGAGGACCACCATTGTGTTGAGGACCATGAACATCATATTCCCAATGTCAATGCTGGGCCAACCCAGAGGTTGAATTCTCAGCTGGTTGTTTTCTGTAGGTCTCAAGGCTGGGTTGGGAAGGGAAGATTGGAGCTGTGGGGTTTAATTGTGGGAGATTTTTATGTTCTTGGAAAGATGAAGGAGGATTTGGAATGGTGTCCCTCAGTTTCTTGGAAAAACTTTGGCTTTTTTTCATTTTTATGGTTGTTTTAAAAAGGCTCCTTGAAACCAGAACACAGAAGGAATAGATTTATGGGATCACAGAATCCCAGACTGGTTTGGGTTGGAAAGGACCTTCAAGCTCATCCAGTTCCATCAGCAGGGACACCTTCCACTAGACCAGGTTGCTCAAAGCCTCATCCAACCTGGCCCAGAACACTTCCAGGGAGGAGCAGCCACAGCTTCTCTGCCCAACCTGGGCCAGGGTCTCACCACCCTCACACCAAACAATTTCTTCCTCACATCTCAGCTCCATCTCCCCTCTGCCACTTTCAAGCCATCACCCCTTGTTCTGTCACTCCCTGCCCTTGGCCAAAGTCCCTCCCCAGCCTTCCTGGAGCCCCTTCAGGTACTGGGAGGCCGCTAGAAGGTCTCCCCGGAGCCTTCTCTTCTCCAGGCTGAACAGCCCCAACTCTCTCAGCCTGTCCTCACAGCAGAGCTGCTCCAGCCCTGGCATCATCCTGGTGGCCTCCTCTGGGCTGGCTCCAGTGGGTCCATGTCCTTGTGCTGTTGGTGGCCCCAGCACTGGAGGCAGCACTGCAGGGGGGGTCTCAGGAGAGCGGAGCAGAGGGGCAGAATCCCCTCCCTGGCCCTGCTGCCCACGCTGCTCTGGGTGCAGCCCAGGACACGGTTCTTGGCTCTGTGCTGCCAGCGCACGGTGCCGCCTCATGTGGAGCTTCTCGTGCCTGTCAAGTCAGTGCCATGATCTGAGCAGACAGGCTGGCCCCAGGGAAGGTCTCAAAGGTCTTCAGGCTGCTGACTGCTTCAGTGGGCACCAACATTCAGCTGTGTGTTGGAGAGCAAATTAGAGGGACTGGATTTCCCCAGCAGACCCTCTTGTGCCTCCGAAGTGGTCCGTGAAGGAAGACGGGCTCCAGCAGGACTCGCTAACGATCTCATGGCTGCTCTGAAGTTGCCCTTTGCTCTTTGTTAGTAGGAGCAGGGCTGGTGAGCAGGCATGTTGACTTGTTCCCAGTGCTGGGTGAACCATAAGGTCATGGTGAAACATCTCAGAAGCTATTTAACTGAAGCTGACAGAGAAAAATTGTCCACACAGAGGACATGCAGTTCTCCATATGGTTTTCTGATGTATCTGTGGATAAAGGTTCTTCAGGCAGAGGGTGGTAGAGCACTGGAACAGGCTCCCCAGGGAGGTGCTGATGGCCCCAAGCCTGACAAGATGCCAGCAGCATTTGGCCAAGGCCCTCAGGGACATGGTGTGAATGTTGGGCTTGTCCTGTGCAGGGACAGCAGTTGGACTCCATCATCCTGGTGGGTCCAACTCCCAACATTCAATGATTCTATAAAGATTAGGTGACATCTACACCCTGATAGACCCTGTGAATGTTGTAGATACCTGAGGTCCTTTATGAGATGCTGAATCTCACCACTGATTGGATTTCTCAAGTGACCTTCCCTAGGAGAGAAGAACCAGAGGGACAAACCACTTGTAGAACACAGGTGACAACGTTAGCTTTAGCAAGTAGCACTGCAGAGCTTCTGACTTGGAGCTTGATGTCATGAGGCAACGTGGACATCACAGAGGACAAAATGACAATAAAGCCAGGAATGATGAAAGAAAACTTCTTGGCATCAAGAAGATATTTTCCAGAGAGTGTTGAGGGAAGTCTACGAGGCTCCTCAATTTGTTTCTCTTGTCTGAGGAGAGTTGGAGGACAAATTGCTCTCCCCTAAGCAGGACCTTGACTGCATTGATGGACAGGCAGGTGTGGAGACTGGAAATCAATAGCTGGGAGAGATTCAGACAGGAATCATTAGTTTGGAGATGATGGAGATGGAGATGTGCAACGGCTCAGTCACTCAAGAGCTCGTGTGGCTTCGAGGGGACATCTTTTCTGACAGGATTTGGCTCTTCTAATTTTCCTAAGTTCTTTCCAGAGGATTTATGGGTCCAATTTTATGAGGAGTCATCATGTGATACATCAGCTTCTTATGGCTGAAGGTTTCTCCTTCCAAGGTGTGGTCTTGGGGCAGGAAAGCTGATTTACTTTGGTTCATCAACCAAAGCTTTTGGTTCTTTCTGGTACCTCTGTCCTTCTCTATATATCCAGATCCTTTTGCTTTGTCTTGGATAAAAAGACTCATGTGAGGACATGTGGTGGTTTCACCCACAGGTAGGACCATGGGGTCCTTCATTCACTCCCCCAACCCAGTGAGATGTGGAGAGGAACTCACCAAAGGGCTGGTGGGGTGGGATGAGGACAGGGAGGGCTCACTCACCAGGGATGGGCACGGGCAACACAGACTCCACTTGGGGAAGAAAAATCCATGGAATGAGTTCCCAATCAATCAGAGTAGGACAGTGAGACACAACCACCACCTCTGACAGCACCTTCCCCACCCCTCCCTTCTTCCGGGGCTCCCAGCACTTTGCTCCCCATTTCTGTCCCTTCTCCCCCAGCAGCACAGGGGACAGGGAATGGGGGTTCACTCAGGTCACCTCTGCTGCTCTTTCCTCCATGAGATCCCTCCCATGGGCTGCAAGAGTCCAGGAACAAAGTGTTCCAAGGTGGGCTGCCCATGGAGTCATGGACCTCTTTGGGCTCAGCTCCTGGTTCCAGCATGGGGATGTCCATGGGCTGCAGATGAGTCTCCACTCTGGCACTCCTCCTCCCTCTGCTCTTCCATGAGCATCTCTGGTGTCTTCTGCTCTGTTGTGAGCTCTCCACATAGTCACAGCTGCCTTCAGGCACAGCCTCCTGCTCCATCATGGGGTCTTCCATGGGCTACACGTGGGCATCTGCTCCACCATTCACCTCCAGGGGCTGCAGGGGAATCTCCACTCACCTCCTCCCCCTCTTTCCTCCCTGACCTGGGTGTCTGTGGTTGTCTCTCTCACATCCCCACTCCTCTCTTCTCAGGTTGTTGATGGTCTTTTCTTGATGTTCATGTTTCCTTCTCCCTCCCTTACCAAACCAGTTCTTCCCCTCATAAATATGGATTCCCAGAGACGTTTCTCCATCACTGATTGGCTCAGCTTGAGTTGGAGGTTTGGGTTCAGCTGGGATTTGGTAGGAGAAGAACGTTGATCACACCCCGATGTTTTCAGTTCTCACTGGAAGTTGAAGGACGTTGCGTTTTGCTGATCTGAAATCTTGAGGACTATTGCAATGGGTTGGAGGTTGGATCCACCTTGGAGCCAGTGGAGCTTCTGGAAGCTTCTCACAGGGTCCATCACTATAGTCCTTTCCCCCACTACCAAAACCCATCCCCCACCACATTGAGTTCCTGTTGGAGAGATCCCAAAGTCTGATTTATGGAAATCAATGTAGAACCCAGTCAGATCCAGCAAAAAATTCCCAATAAAACCAGATATTATCAGAATATTAAAAATATTTCAGGGTTTTTTTGTCCAATCATGGAAGACTTAAATTTGCTTCCTATTAGGAAATTGTAGAATTTAATTAGTGAGAGCACTTGTGACATTTCAGCCTCAAGTGTTTGATGATGATCTCCAGAACTTGGCCTTCAAAAAAATGAAAGAAAGTTTTAATACCATTTTTTTTTTTCCTGACTCGAATGAATTTTGCTACCAGAGCTCTAAAATTCTATCCAATCTTAGAATAATTAATAATTATTAGCAAAATAATTTCACATATTCAGGATTATCCTGGAGTCAAGGCTCTTGTATCTTACACTCTCACAAAAACTCATTTCCTGGCCTGCATTTTTGGGATAATATGATTTAAATTCAGCCAAAAAACCCCTCAATTCCTTAATAATTAAGCTTTTAATTTTAGAAATTTTAAATTAATATTGTAATTTTACTGGCTCTGGCTCCCACTGAAGAACAGAAAGAGGAAGAGTTGCAGGAGTACGTATGGAGATCCCAATTAAGTCACTGATAATTAAGCAACAGATACTAATAGGAGATATTATTTAGGTGAATTAATTAATTAGGTAAAAACTATTTATTAATTAGATAAAACTATTTATTAATTAGGTAAAAACTATTTATTAATTAGATAAAACTATTTATTAATTAGGTAAAAACTATTTATTAATTAGATAAAAATATTTATTAATTAGGTAAAAATATTTATTAATTAGATAAAAATATTTATTAATTAGGTAAAAACTATTAATTAGATAAAAACTATTTATTAATTAGGTAAAAACTATTTATTGTTTAGGTAAAAACTATTGAGTGCACTTCAGTTTTGTTATGTCTATAAGTAAAATTGTAGGTGTAGGTGACGTTGATAAATGAGGTGGATGAGCTTCCTCAGTTCCCACCACTGAGGAGATTGGAGCTGAAGTGCAGCAGAACATGGTCTCCACTTCCATGTCCCTGCTCCCTGTGGGACTTCATGGGGGGGTTTATTTGGTCTCCACTGTCCCCCCTTGGAGTAGTCCCTGTAGATCCCAGCAGTGCTGGGCTGCTGTGGTGGTTGCACTGGGCTGGCAACCAAACGCAGCCGCTCGCTCGCTCCTCCCACCTCGGGGTAGGGGAGAGAATTGGGGGGTGAGGGGAAGGAGATTTGTAGGGGGAGAGAAGAACAAATTAATAATGGAAATGAAATAAAACTTAAAATAATGATAATAATAATAATAATAATAATAATAATAATAATAATAATAATAATAATAATAATAGTAGTAGTAGTAGTAGTAGTAGTAGTAGTAGTAGTAAAATATGCAAATGAGTGACCCCCAGTGCCATTGCTCAGCACCCACCCACCCAGCCCGGCCCGTTCCCAGAGAACGATCCCGGAGCAGCGACAATCCCGACCCGAAACCGCAATCCCGGGAGAGCCAGAGCCCGAGCGAGAGCCAGAGAGAGCCAGAGAGGAAGAGCCCCTCATGGATCTCCTGCCCATGGGGGACAGGAGATGGAACAGCCCCTTGGCAGAGCCCAGTGCCCATGGAGCTGAGTCATTGCAATAGTCCTCAAGAGTTCAGATCAGCAAAACGCAACGTCCTTCAACTTCCAGTGAGAACTGAAAACATCGGTGTGTGATCAACGTTCTTCTCCTACCAAATCCCAGCTGAACCCAAACCCCAGCGCTGTTCTAGCTCCTAAAACCAAACCTAGCTCTGTCCCAGCTAAAAACCAGGACAACTACCCTCTGCAGGACTGGGAACCTATCAGCCCTGTGCTGATAGCTCTTCCCAAACCCCTGAAGATGCTGCCTGGGCCCACCTTTCAGCCCATAGTGAGTATCTGCACCCCAACTTTGATCCCTGATGGTGCCTGGGTCATGCAGGAAGAGAATTGGACTTGATGACCTTTGTGGGTCCCATCCACCTCCCACCATTTGCTGATTCTTTGAACATATAACAAGCATGTACTGGATAAACAAGATTTTTAATTGATTTAAAACCAAAACTTAATGAGCTGTTCACCATTTTCTCTGCTGTTTGAGATCATTTCAGGCTCCCATACCAGATGTCTTCTACTAAATACCAAGCAATCAATTAAAACAAAAAAACCCAACAAAAACCACCTTAAAACTAAATTTTCTTGAGTCAATAAAGTCTCTGTGGTTCATAACTGCAGCTGAAATCATGGTAATTGTCCCAAAAATCTTATTTCTTTGCCACCTACTTCTGTGTCATCTGAAGTCTGGGGATAACAAAGCACTTTGGTAATTAAATTGGATAATTAAATTGCATCATTAAATTGATTTCACAGCATCACTGTGAATGAGCAAAGAGCGAGCGCTCGGGCTGGTTTCAGAGCTGTTGATTGGGGCTCCACGGGTAAAGAGGGTCAGTGTGGATCTAAACCCACCCCCTGGAGGTGGAGACACTGAGATGAGATCTGAGGAGGAAATTCTTCATGGGGTGAGGGTGGTGAGACCCTGGCCCAGGTTGGCCAGAGAAGCTGTGGCTGCTCCTCCCTGGAAGTGTTCTGGGCCAGGTTGGATGAGGCTTTGAGCAACCTGGTCTAGTGGAAGGTGTCCCTGCTGCTGGAACTGGATGAGCTTGAAGGTCCCTCCCAACTCAAACCAGTCTGGGGTTCTGTCATTTTTGGAGAGTTTTAGCTGAGAACTTGCCAAGTGAATGAAGTCCTCAGAGATCTGTTTGACCAGAGCTCTGATTTACCAACCACTCCTGCAAGTCTGGAGGAAAAAGGGGACTTTTCCAACATCTCCTTGGGGCAGAAGATCACAGAAACACAGAATCACAGAGTGTCAGGGACTGGAAGGGACCTCGAAAGCTCATCCAGTCCAACCCCCTGCTGGAGCAGGAACACCCAGATGAGATCACACAGGAAGGTGTCCAGGAGGGTCTTGAATGTCTCCAGAGAAGGAGACTCCACACCCTCCCTGGGCAGCCTGGCCCAGGGCTCTGTCACCCTCACAGGAAAGAAGTTCCTTCTCAAATCCAAGCAGAACCTCCTGTGTTCCAGCTCACACCCATTGCCCCTTGTCCTATCACTGGACACCACTGAGAAGAGCCTGGCCCCATCCTCCTGACACTCACCCTTCAGATATTGATCAACATTAATGAGGTCCCCCCTCAGCCTCCTCTTCTCCAAGCTCAAGAGCCCCAGCTCCCTCAGCCTCTCCTCATCAGGGAGATGCTCTACTCCCTTCATCACCTTGGTGGCTCTGTGCTGGACTCTCTCCAGCAGCTCCCTGTCCTTCTTGAACTGGGGGGCCCAGAACTGGACACAATATTCCAGATGTGGCCTCACCAGGGCAGAGTAGAGGGGCAGAAGATCCCCTTCTTTGTCTCATCCCTTGAGCTTGGGACTGAGCATTTGGGGAACTGAGTGTCTGGGGCATCCATCCATCCCATGGAGCTCATCCAGCAACCATCTCCAGTGGAGGTCAGGTGGAAAACTGCACATAGAAAGTGTAGGCCATCAAATTAAATAGATGGCAACTCAGATGATGAGGTTCCTTGTGTCCCCATTCCCACCCCATGGACAGTCCCATGCTCCATGACTTGTGACAGCTGGGACATCAAGTCTTTTTGCCAAAAGAGTGAGATTTCTGGAAGGAAAAGGAGCTTTTGGCTCAATTCTCCAGGATAGATGGTTCAGGAGACTCAGGGACCATTCCTTCCTCCTCCCACTTCTGAAGGCACCAGGTTCCTATGTGACCTCCTCACTAGAATCCATTGATTCTTCCTAGAGAAGCTGAGATCTTCTTTGGAGACTCTAAACTGCTAGAGGTTCTCACCAAGACTACATATGATAAAAGTTGGAGGCAACGTGAGTTTGGGTTGGATTTTCTGTTGATACTTTCAATTTCTTCATTCAACATGAAGGACCATGACTTCTATTACCTGATGTCCATGTTCCCACCTGCCCACCGAACAGCCAAGAAGGAATTGAAGAGCTCACCAGGTGCTGAGATATTTGGCAGGGTGCTGGTGATGGGGTGGATCCTGTGGCTTGCTGTTTTGTCAGAGGTTCATGCCTCTGATGGTGCTTTGGTTCAACTGAGAAGGAGTTTGGTTGATGTCTCTGATGGTGCTTTGGTGCAGCTGAGAAGGAGTTTGGTTGATGTCTCTGATGGTGCCTTGGTGCAACTGAGGAGTTTGGTTGATGTCTCTGATGGTGCTTTGGTTTTGTGGGGCAACCAAGAAGGAGTTTGGTTCATGTCTGTGATGGAGGTTTGGTTTTACGGGGCAACCAGAAGGAGTTTGGTTGATGTCTCTGATGGTGCTTTGGTTTTATGGTGCAACTGAGAAGGAGTTTGGTTGATGTCTCTGATGGTGCTTTGGTTTTATGGTGCAACTGAGAAGAAGTTTGCTTCACATCTCTGATGGTGCTTTGGTTCAACTGAGAAGGAGTTTGGTTGATGTCTCTGATGGTGCTTTGGTTTTATGGGGCAAGAAGGAGTTTGGTTCATGTCTGTGATGGAGGTTTGGTTTTATGGGGCAACCAAGAAGGAGTTTGAGATAGAAACGTTGTAAAATTGAAGGCAGGACTGTGTGGGCCTTGCAGCTGGTGGAGAGAAGGTGAGGTAGAGGAGAGAGGTGATGATGTCCACTGTGCCAAGTTGGTAGATGATCTTTCAAAGATGAACTGAAGGTGGATCCAGACATTTCATGGGGCTTTCCATGGATTCAAGTTGTGTCATTAAGCAGAGATTGGGGGAAGGTGCTGAGAAAGCCATGTTGGTCTCTTGTGGAGTGAACTTCTACCTGAGCAAGGGGTTTCTGTTGAACATCTCTGACTCTTGACACATTACCAGATGCTTGAGAGGGACTGTTGATGCTGAGGCTCTTAGGTTGTCCCCAACCTGCCAGCTTATGGCTGATGGAGAAAAGCATAAGGGTACAGGAACCATGGGTGGTGGTGGATGGAAGGGTCCCATTGGTGTCCCAGCCCAACATGACTTTGTTTGACGTGGATAGAGTTAGTGGAGAGGTTTGCAGGCTGTTGGTGAATGGAGAAGAAATAAATCCAACTTGAATTGAGTAGCAACTACCTTGGTAGTGTCTTGAGTATACTGAGATGGCTTTTCAAAGGTGAGGTCATCTTCTGATGCCTATCAGCAGGAGGGATGGTGGCTAAAGAGTTAAGTGCAAATTGCTGCCCTCAGGATATGGAGTTCTTGAGATATGGAGAGCTCAGGATATGGAGAGCTCAGGATGTGGAGAGCTCAAGGTATGGAGAGCTCAGGATATGGAGAGCTCAGGATGTGGAGAGCTCAGGATGTGGAGAGCTCAGGATGTGGAGATCTTAAGATATGGAGAACTCAAGGTATGGAGATGTCAAGATATGGAGATCTTAAGATAAGGAGACCTCAATATATGGAGATCTCAGGATATGGAGGTCTCAGGATATGGAGATCTCAAAATATGGAGATCTCAAGATATGTAACTCCTGGAGAAGTTACACAGATTTGGCTCAACATTGAGCCATCAATGTAGACATTTAAGACATCTTCAAAACTCCAAGTCCATTCTAGGAGCTACTTTCAGGCTTTGCTAGACCCGAGGCTGCCTCCATCCCTCCCCACCCCCAGTAATTGTTGGCAACCTCAGAAGCCAGCAGGTAGACAGGAATCTCTGGCAGATGCACCATGATTGACAGCAAGCTCCTGATGTCTCTGAGATGACAGGCTCTGACTTCTCTAGAGGAGCTTAATTAGCTCCGCTCCAAGAGGTCCATTGTCCCCCTTCGTACGCCTGCGTGACTCCCATTGACATGATTGTGAGTTATAGACCCAGAAGAATGTGGGGGGAGGTGTGGGACAGAGCAAGATGGAAAATGAGATGGTGGGGAAGAGGAGGAGGAGAAGGAGGAGGAGGAGGAGGGAGAACAATGGGAAGAAAATGGGGGAGGAGATGGGAGCCCAAGGAGGAGAGACAACCTGCTTTGATAGCTGTAAAGATGCTGGGAGAGGGGGGACGTGCTTTTGGCTTCTCCTTGCTCTTCTCCAGGGATGGAGAACCATGGCAGATGGCTGAGGACTCTTCCCCAAGGGACACATCCTTGGGAAATCAACCTCCTTGGCCTCTTTTCCTTCAGAGACTCTGAGTTCCCACCTTGTTGCTCTGTAAAGCACGTGAGAAAATTCCCCCACCCCTGGTTTCAGCAACCAGGCAGATGTGGGACAGGGAGATGTGGGACATCCAGGTGTGGGACAGGCAGATGTGGGACAGGTAGATGTGGGATGAACGTGTAGGGACTAAGGGATGGAGAGGAGGATAAGGAGGATCAACCAGGCCAAGGGCCGGGTCCTGCCCTTGGGTCACAACAACCCCCGGCAGCGCCACAGGCTTGGGGAGGAGTGGGGGGAGAGCTGCTGGGCACAGAGGGACCTGGGGGTGTTGGGCAACAGCAGCTGAACAGGAGGCAGCAGAGTGCCCAGGTGGCCAAGAAGGCCAAGGGCATCCTGGCCTGGATCAGCACCAGTGTGGCCAGTAGGAGCAGGGAAGTTCTCTTCCCCCTGCCCTGGGCACTGGTGAGGCCGCAGCTCGAGTGCTGGGTTCAGTGTTGGGCCCCTGACTCCAAGGCTCAAAGCCTCATCCAACCTGGCCCAGAACACTTCCAGGGAGGAGCAGCCACAGCTTCTCTGGCCAACCTGGGCCAGGGTCTCACCACCCTCACACCAAACAATTTCTTCCTCACATCTCAGCTCCATCTCCCCCCTGCCACTTTCAAGCCATCACCCCTTGTTCTGTCACTCCCTGCCCTTGGCCAAAGTCCCTCCCCAGCCTTCCTGGAGCCCCTTCAGGTACTGGGAGGCCACTGGAAGGTCTCCCTGGAGCCTTCTCTTCTCCAGGCTGAACAGCCCCAACTCTCTCAGCCTGTCCTCACAGCAGAGCTGCTCCAGCCCTGGCATCACCCTGGTGGCCTCCTCTGGGCTGGCTCCAGGGGCTCCATGTCCTTGTGCTGTTGGTGGCCCCAGCACTGGAGGCAGCACTGCAGGGGGGGTCTCAGGAGAGCGGAGCAGAGGGGCAGAATCCCCTCCCTGGCCCTGCTGCCCACGCTGCTCTGGGTGCAGCCCAGGACACGGTTCTTGGCTCTGTGCTGCCAGCGCACGGTGCCGCCTCATGTGGAGCTTCTCCTCCCCCAGCACCCCAAGTCCTTCTCCTCAGGGCTGCTCTTAATAAGTCTCCACTTTCTCTACTTTTCCAAAGTCATTGTTGAGACACAAGAGGAATTACAAGCAACTCCCGCACTCCTGCTCCCTACCCTCTGAGCCCAGTGATGAACCTTCTTTACTGAATCCGTGAAGGGTAAATAAATAAAAAAAAATAAAATTAAGGAAGTTATTCCCCCAGTGGGAGAATCAATCTTGAAGAAATGCACTGGGAAGCTCTGTTACCACGGCAGATGGATATCAGCCCTTTAGCCAGAATGGAATGAGGTTACTGCTGGCCTTCTGCAAAAACAGGATTGTATTAGAGGAGAAAGTGCAGCATTTGTGGTTTCTGGAGCTTCTCATGACAATTCATTGCAACAGTGTCATGATTTGTAGCTGAGCCAGAGCTGGTTTCTATTCAGCAGCCAGAACAGCGCTGGGGTTTGGGTTCAGCTGGGATTTGGCAGGAGAAGAACGTTGATCACACACCGATGTTTTCAGTTCTCACTGGCAGTTGAAGGACGTTGCGTTTTGCTGATCTGAAATCTTGAGGACTATTGCAATGACTCAGCTCCATGGGCATTGGGCTCTGCCAAGGGACTGTTCCATCTCCTGTCCCCCATGGGCAGGAGATCCATGAGGGGCTCTTCCTCTCTGGCTCTCTCTGGCTCTCGCTCGGGCTCTGGCTCTCCCGGGATTGCGGTTTCGGGTCGGGATTGTCGCTGCTCCGGGATCGTTCTCTGGGAACGGGCCGGGCTGGATGGGTGGGTGCTGAGCAATGGCACTGGGTGTCACTCATTTGCATATTTTATTGCTATTATTATCATTATTATTTTACTATCATTATTATTTTAAGTTTTATTTCATTTCCATGATTAAGTGATTCTTATCTCACCCTATGAGTTTCGTTACCCAAACCTTTAGGGTGTTTCTCTCCCCATGCCCCAGTGAGTGATGGACCACATGGTCTAAGCAGGTGTCCCAGGTGAACATGTGTGTGTCATGATTTTGGGTCGATATTAACTCATTTCAGTTAATTTTGAGCCGATAATTCAGTGTGCTCAAATATTGATAGGGCTCCACCTCATGCCAAGAGCTCCACACTGGCAAAATATCTTCAGGTGTGGAGTGAAATGAGGAGCAATGGTGTTAACAAAGGTCCCACAAACCATGGGGAGATCTCTGTGCCACATCTGGATTGCTATTAAAGTGTCAGCTCTGTGGGAAAAGTGACATTAACAGTGGAGTCCAACTTGGAATGATTTCTAACAATAGGGGTTGGGTCAGCGTGGAGAGCAACCAGCAAAAGGCAACCTGGAGGGACAGAAATGGTCAGAGGAGAAGATAAAACAAGGGATGGAATTTGAAATGAAAAATATTGCAATAGGGAAAAAAAAGGGCATTTCTGCAATGTGGTTGAGGAGTTTTAAGTGGAAAACTTTTGAGTTCCTCACTCCAAGAAGGACCTGGAGGTGCTGGAGCGTGTCCAGAGAAGGGAACGGAGCTGGGGAAGGGTCTGGAGCACAAGTGTGCTGAGTTCAGGCTGAGGGAACTGGGGGTGCTGAGCCTGGAGAAAAGGAGGCTGAGGGGAGACCTTCTGGCTCTGTCCAAGTCCCTTGGAGGAGGGTGCAGAGAGGTGGGGGTGGGTCTGTTCCAGCAAGGACCAAGGGCCAGGACAAGAGGAAATGGGCTCCAGTTGTGGCCAGGGCAGCTGAGATGGGATGTGAGGAAGAATTTATTTGCTGAAAGGGTTCTGAGGCATTGGCAGGGGTTGCCCAGGGCAGTGGTGGAGTCCCCATCCCTGGAGGGATTGCAGAGTCGTGTAGACACAGTGCTGAGGGACATGGGTCAGTGGGGACTGGGCAGTGTTGGGTTCATGGTTGGACTCCATGAGCTTCAAGGGCTTTTCCAATCAAGGCCATTCTGTGTAATTCTGTGTTTTCCCCCCCAATACCATTTCTAGTGGCCTCTCAAAGAGATTTCACTCCAGGCTCTCTCAGCATCATCTCATCCACTCGGTCACTGGAGAGGGCATGTGGAGCTCTAGCAAAGACCAGCTGCTTTCCATCCAAAACCTTCCTCCCTTTTCCAACCCCTTTGTGCTTTCCTAAGGACTCCTCAGCAGATCCACACCAGGTTATCACTCACATGATGAAGTCCAACCTAGTTAACTTCTGTGATATGAGGTTCCTGGACTCCTTTGGCCTATTGATTAGTTTGTCCCCCAAATGCTACCTCATTTATTATGATTTGATTGAAGCAGATGGAACCCACCAGAAAGGTCACTCATTTTTATCCATTCCTAACAACCACCCACCCCCTCCTCCTCCTTCTCCTCCTCCTCCTCCTTCTTCTCCCCCCTCAATTCCATTACTACTATTTCCAAATCAATGCTGGGTTTATTTTCCCTTTCTGAGTCTCTGGAGCATGGAGAAGATCGATGATGGTTGTTCTACCTTCAGTGTGTGAAATATTGCTCAGACACTGGTGGAGAGCAAGGTTGCTCCTCTGTTTGCTGCTACAGCAGAGATGCCACCTCCCATTTACTCCTCCAAACATGGACAGTTGCTTCATGATTTGATTGAAAGCAGCCAGTGAAATTGTTGTCATTCCCACATTCCCAAGTACCTAAAAATCCACCAAATATCTAAAAATCCACCCAGTATCTAAAAATCTTCTTTTTCTACTTGGTTATTTTTCAGCTTGGCTCCTGAAAATCATATTCAAATTCATTTATTAACCATTTAATTCTCAGAATCGATTAAAAAGTTGGGCTAGAAAAGCCTTATTATTTTTTTTTCCCAAAAAAAAAGTCTTAAAATGGAATAAAACCAAACTTTTCCCCCCAAAATTGGACACTGGTAGGATATATTTTTCCTTTATCTTCTTTTTCTACTTGGCTATTTTTCAGCTTGGCTCCTGAAAATCATATTTAAATTCATTTATTAACCATTTAATTCTCAGAAGGGATTAAAAAGTTGGGTTAGAAAGGCTTTATTATTTTTTTTCCCCAAAAAAAAAGTCTTAAAATGGAATAAAACCAAACTTTTCCCCCCAAAATTGGACACTGGTAGGATATATTTTTCCAAAACATATTTAATAACTACATCCATGAAATATTCCATGTTCATTCCAGATACAATGTCCACTTTGACCAAAATGAGGAGTTTTAACATAAATATTATTGTGCCTTGTCCCTTGTCCTGTCACTGAGCACCCCTGGAAGGAGTCTGGTCCCATCCTCTTGCCACCCACCCTTTAGTTACTGATGGACATTGATCAGGTCTCCTCTTCTCCAGGCTGAACAGTCCCAGCTCTCTCAGCCTCTCCTCACACAGGAGATGCTCCAGGCCCCTCAGCATCTCTGTGGCCTCCACTGGGCTCTCTCCAGAAGTTCCCTGTCCCTCTGGAACTGGGGAGCCCAGAACTGGACACAGCACTGCAGATGTGGCCTCACCAGGGCAGAGCAGAGGGGGAGGAGAACCTCTCTTGACCTGCTGGCCACGCTCTGTTTAATGCACCCCAGGAGACCATTGGCCTTCTTGGCCACATTGTTGGCTCATGGTCAACTGGTCACCCACCAGCCCTCCCAGGTCCTTCTCTGCAGAGCTGCTTTCCAGCAGGTCAGCCCCAACCTGTCCTGGTGCCTGGGGTTATCCCTCCCCAGGTGCAGGACCCTACACTTGCCCTTATTGACCTTCACCAGGTCACCCTGCTGGCAGGGGGGTTGGGACTGGATGAACTTTAAGGTCCCTCCCAACCCAAACCAGTCTGGGGTTCTGTGTCTAAATTAAGTCAATGAATGTTGGGGAGATATTGGTCCAGGTCCTAAAAATAGTGACTCCATGTCTATGTGCCTTCTAGGGAGGTTTTTTTTCTGGAAAATTGGGAAATTTCTGTGAAAGGAGCTAAAATGAAGCTTTTTTTACAAGCAAAGGAAGGAGAGGAGGGACGTGAGGCTGAGCCTCAGGCAGAAGGATCAATCCATGTCCGTGAAAAGCAACGAGACAGCAAAGCTGCCTTCACCCTTGGTCACATAAATAGCATAAAAACCCAAACAAAACCCCCCAAAATGGAGCTGCATTCCCACCCAGGGTGAGTTGTCACTTCAGGGCTCGTGGCCACCAGCTCGTGGTGGAGTAGCTGAGCTAATTGGCTGGATTTACTCCTCTGTGTAGACAACAACTGCATGGGTGATGGTGGGACTCAAATCAGAGGTTCTCAATCTCCTAAATAGAAAGTATTTAGTCAGAAGAAAACATCTTCTCTTCACCTCTGACCTGCTCAAGGTTCCAACCATGGCACCAGTTCGTATTAAAATTGCAACAGGGAAAAAGAAATGTTGTGAGGAGATGAGGTGTTTGTTCCTCAGGTTGATGCCACCACAAAATATCTCCTAGGGTTGGTGCTGAATAATGTAATTATGGAGTTGAGTAATTAGAGAGGGAAAAGTCAGGTAAATAATGGAGTTTTGGGGATGCTGTGACGGCAGCAGAAGCTGGAGGGAAGGAAGGAGACAGATGGCCTCTCTGGCCAGCAGAAGGTTGGGAAGATGTTCACCAGCCTTTGTGGGATGCCATGGGCTGAGCTGGGGAGAGGGGATGGGGCAGAATGAGATGGTTGTGGCACTGGGTTGGTTGCACAGGTGGTGAGCTGAGAGCTGCTGAAGGAAGGCAGCGCTAATGAGTATGGAGAGAAGAGCAGGGAGGTATGAGAAGTGGGAAAGGTCACCCACAGGAGACATGGAGATGCACCTCACTTCATGGTGTCACTCTGATGAGGAACTGAGTCACCCTCTGCTCCCCTTCAGCACCGAGAAGAAATCACCACCAACCACCACCACATCTTCTGCATCTTAGAACCACAGACTGGTCTGGGTTGGAAAGGAACTTCAAGCTCATCCAGTCCCAACCCCCCTGCCAGCAGCAGGGACACCTTCCACTAGACCAGGTTGCTCAAAGCCTCATCCAACCTGGCCCAGAACACTTCCAGGGAGGAGCAGCCACAGCTTCTCTGGACAACCTGTTCCATACAGATAAGTCCAAGTCCCCCAGGTGTGCTGTAACTCGTGGAGCACCGGTGGAATCGATCCATCCATTAAATGAAGGAACCTTTCTCCAGGTGCCACTCATGATGTTGGGTTCAGGTTCAGGATAAGAAAGGGCTGAAGGAAAAAATGGAGCCAGTAGATCTGATGTGGGGCTGGAAGGTTCTGGGATGGTCCCAGGGAGAAGGAGGTGACTGGATCTGGGAACCTGAAAGGGTTCTGAGGCATTGGAAGGGGTTGCCCAGGGCAGTGGTGGAGTCCCCATCCCTGGAGGGATTGAAGAGTCGTGTAGACACAGTGCTGAGGGACATGAGTTAGCAGCAAGTGGTAATGTCTAACCTGGTGGGCAATATGAAACCCTCTTGGCCAACAGAAGACTCTAGTCACTGCACTGTTCAGAAGAGTCATGTGGTTTCTTTACAAGAGGATCTTGCTTTTATTAAACCTCTGGAGACTGATCTTCTTAGCACTGCAATGCCAACTGGTGGAAACCACCAGGGTTGATGGCTTCTACAAGGAATGGCTGGAAAAAAAAGGGTTGAAAAGTATCATTTGGGTAAAGATTGTAGAATCATAGAGTTGTGAGAAGGAAGGGACCCACCAGGATGATGGAGTCCAGCTCCTGTCCCTGCACAGGACAAGCCCAACATTCACACCATGGCCCTGAGGGCACACGTTGGCCAAATGCTGCTGGCATCTTGTCAGGCTTGGGGCCATCAGCACCTCCCTGGGGAGCCTGTGCCAGTGCTCCACCACCCTCTGCCTCAAGAACCTTTTCCTCATGGCCAACCTCCCCCTCCCCTGCCACATCTTCCTGCCATGGCCTCTGCTCCTGGCGTTGGTGGCCAGAGAGAAGAGCTCAGCGCCTGCCCCTCCTCTGCCCCTGGGGAGGAAGTTCCAGACCGCCAGGAGATCTCCTCTCAGTCTCCTCTTCTCCAGGCTGGACAACCCAAGTGCCTTCAGCCTCTCCTCATGTGACTTCTTCTCTAAACTCTTCACCAATTTCATAGCCATGAGTTGACACCCCTCATGCCAAGCCCATTAACCCATTTATACCATTGTTTGTTGTTGTTTCACCATGGTGGGTCTTTATTCCTTGACCTTTGTAGAGCTTCCCTACTCCATCCCTGACTAAATACGTGGTTGCACACCCTGATGATGTGTGTGAGCCCATGTTCCTTTGGATATCATCTACCTTTGGTGGCAGGGTGCCCAGAAATTGGTACAGACGAGGTTTTCAGCTGCAAACCTGTCTGGCAGAAGAAGATTTCAAGTGGAGCTGATGAGTAAATTAAGGAGTGCTGGTAGATCCTCAGATGGATGAGCTCTTGTGCATGACAAGTGCTCTCAGAAGTGGCTCATTTATTCTGTCCTTCTAAGCTAAGCATGAGAAACGGCCACGTTCTGTCCTTGCAAGGAGCTGCTAAATTGAAGCCTTAAATCTGAATATAATGGGTGGTTACTCAGCTCCTGGTGCTTCCAAGATCTGTGGAGAGCAGGAGCTGCTCGTAGAAAACAGCTCCAGAGCTGGATGGATCTTAGAATCACAGAATTGTAGTGGTTGGAAAAGAGCTTTAAGATCATGGAGTCCAACCAGGATGTCTGGCACCATTAGCAACACCCAAAATATCTCAGAGCCTAAAAATGAGGACATCTCCTTATGGAGGAGAAGAGGAGGGTAGAGGAAGGAAGCCAGCACCATAACAAGTCCAAGAACCTTTGACATCATCTTCTTTGTGTTCATCTTCTTTCTTGCTTTGCATTTTCTCCTTCAGATGCAGTAGGAAACACAAATTGTTTCCCAACTTGCCCACATGGACTTCTTCTTGGTAACTTCACTCCTGGCCAACAATTCTTCTTCTTTAGCTTTCTGTGGATGTTTTGAAGTCATTAAATCAAAGCATGTAGTGATACATGAGCTGCCTGGGGTCAGGTTGGAGCAGAGAGGTCTCCTGTCAATCCTTGGTGACACACAAAGCATCATCTACCTTCAAACAACCCATCCCTAGGAGCTCAGACCAAAACCTTGTCTTGCACCTTCTCCCACCGCTCAGGGTTTCATCTGTCCCCGCTCTCTGTCACTCAGGGTCGCTCAGTGGAGAGGAGCAAGTTCTTCTGAAGTGGATTTCATGAAAAGAAATCTGCTGAGGGTTTCCTGGGTGGCTCAGAAACTCAGACCTGGGAGAAATGTGGCAGAAGAATGTTTTAATGGAGCGCTGGGGAGACCGTGGCTGTCCTGAGGCTACAGAAACTTGTGTCACCTACAGGCCTTCAGGGAACTGTGTATTCCTTCTTCTTCACTGTCACTGAGAACCCCAGATGGCCTGGGTTGGAAAAGACCTTGAAGATCACCAAGTCCATCCATGACCCCAACACTGCCCAGTCCCCACTGACCCCTGTCCCTCAGCACTGTGTCTACACGACTCTTCAATCCCTCCAGGGATGGGGACTCCACCACTGCCCTGGGCAACCCCTTCCAATGCCTCAGAACCCTTTCAGCAAAGAAATTCTTCCTCACATCCCATCTCAACTGCCCTGGCCACAACTGGAGCCCATTTCCTCTTGTCCTGGCCCTTGGTCCTTGGTTGAACAGACCCACCCCCACCTCTCTGCACCCTCCTTGCAGGGACTTGGCCAGAGCCAGAAGGTCTCCCCTCAGCCTCCTTTTCTCCAGGCTCAGCACCCCCAGTTCCCTCAGCCGGGAACTCAGCACACTTGTGCTCCAGACCCTTCCCCAGCTCCGTTCCCTTCTCTGGACACGCTCCAGCACCTCCAGGTCCTTCTTGGACTCAGGGGCCCTCTTCTCCCATCCCCCTGCCCAGTCCCTCCATGCTCTGCTTTAATCCCTGACCTCCATCCATCTCTCAGCTCCCCCTTCTTGTTTCTCTCACCATGAACATTTTTTTCCAGAGCAGTTGACCCCAGAGTTTCCTGAACACTTTAGGAGACAGAACCATCTTTCACCCTGCTCATCTGGAACCAGGAGACAAAAAAACCTTCTCCAAACCTCCTCCTCACTTCTCATTCCTGTCACATCCCCACCACTCCATTGTCTTTCCTCGTGGCTTGACACACATCTTCACTTCTTCCTTGGCCTTGAATTTTGAATCCTCCCTTCCTTATCTCTCTTGTGCTTTTTCATTCCACAGTCACTTATCTTCTGTCCTCTCCTGAAAGCCATCATCCTTCCAAGAGCCTTCCTCCAACCCAGCGTGTGCTCCTCTGCATAGTGATTAACCACCTCTTTTTTTTCTCCTTCCTAACACCCAGAACCTTATTTAGCAAAGTCATTTTTTTTGGTGAGCTTCATCTAATCAATAATTATCTTAATTAATTAACTGTCTGCTGCTTGTTGGTTTTCCTTCAGGTTCCTTTTGTATCAAGCAAGGTTCAGGAGGAAAATAAATCTCCACAATCTCTACTGGTTTATTTTTATTTCTTTATTTGAGTATTTTGGGGTTTTTACAACTAAAAGAGATTTCAAAATAGCCCCCAATAAACAAATCACAGAGTCACAGAGTGTCAGGGATTGGAAGGGACCTCGAAAGCTCATCCAGTCCAACCCCCTGCTGGAGCAGGAACACCCAGATGAGATCACACAGGAAGGTGTCCAGGCGGGTCTTGAATGTCTCCAGAGAAGGAGACTCCACAGCCTCCCTGGGCAGCCTGGCCCAGGGCTCTGGCACCCTCACAGGAAAGAAGTTCCTTCTCAAATCCAAGCAGAACCTCCTGTGTTCCAGCTCACACCCACTGCCCCTTGTCCTATCACTGGACACCACTGAGAAGAGCCTGGCCCCATCCTCCTGACACTCACCCTTCAGATATTGATCAACATTAATGAGGTCCCCCCTCAGCCTCCTCTTCTCCAAGCTCAAGAGCCCCAGCTCCCTCAGCCTCTCCTCATCAGGGAGATGCTCCACTCCCTCCATCACCTTGGTGGCTCTGTGCTGGACTCTCTCCAGCAGCTCCCTGTCCTTCTTGAACTGGGGGGCCCAGAACTGGACACAAGATTCCAGATGTGGCCTCACCAGGGCAGAGTAGAGGGGAAGGAGAACCTCTCTGGACCTACTGACCACCCCCCTTCTAATGCCCCCCAGGATGCCATTGGGGTGCATGGGGCACAAGGGCACAGTGCTGGCTCATGGTCACCCTGCTGCCCACCAGCACTCCCAGATCCCTTTCCCCTACACTGCTCTCTAGGAGATCATCTCCCAACCTGTACTGGAACCTGGGGTTGTTCCTGCCCAGGTGCAACACCCAACACTTGTCCTTGTTGTGTTTCATCAAGTGTTTCCCTGCCCAGCTCTCCAGCCTGTCCAGGTCTCTCTGGTGGCAGCACAGCCCTCTGCTGTGTCAGCCACTCCTCCCAGCTTGGTGTCACCAGCAAACTTGCTGCCAGTGCCCTCTGTGCCCTCATCCAGGTCATTGATGAATATATTGACTAGTACTGGACCCAGAACTGACCCCTGAGAGACTCCACTGGACACAGGTCTCCAACCAGACCCTGCCCCATTGACCACCACTCTCTGGCTTCTTCCCACATAGAAGAGTTGATTAGAAATCTGCATTAATCTTTAGAAGGTCTATTTAAAGCTGAGATTCCACCTGATAAGGAGGTGGAACCATCTTCATGCAGATACTAGGAAGTTCTCCTTCTTTTCACTATGTGACAGTAGGTGGGACAGTCATCAAATCACTTTCCCAGGTGGCTGGAGCATGGAGAATCATCCCCAGCACTTCAGGTGAAGAAGTCTTGATGGTTGCATCTTGCTCCCTTGAGGACAACAATCCTAAGAGTTACCCAGCACCACCCTCACTCCTTCTCCATCCTTAACTTACACATCAAATCATAGAACATGGGATGATTTTGGTTTGAAGGAACTTTCAAGGTCATCTTGTCCAACCCTTCTGCAATATAGGGGTGAAGAGCTCAAGGGATTGAGTAGGTGGCTGAAGGACATTGGGTAGATGTTCCCTTGTTGTTCACCTAAGTGGTTCTGTAAATAACTGGGTTTTTATCAGCCCACTTGTTGATGCAGAAGGATGAAGGACTGAACAACTGTTGGAATGAGCAATGGTCAACATTTCCTTTCACTCCATGTGCAATGTTCTCTTGGGCATGTTCAGGGAAGTCAGAGGAATCCACTGGAGCTGAAAATCCAGCAAAGGAACTGGAAGAAGAACACTTGCTCATGATATGAGGTTCATAGAATCCCAGACTGGTTTGGGTTGGGAGGGACCTTAAAGCTCATCCAGTCCCAACCCCCCTGCCAGCAGCAGGGACACCTTCCACTAGACCAGGTTGCTCAGAGCCTCAGGATGTGAAGACTCATCCTTCTCCTGCTGCAAGAACGGCCTCGTTGCTCACCTGAGGAGCAGACTGTGGTTAAGATCTCACCATCTCCTTTGATGATGTTCCACCTATATCAATATTAAATAGCAATAAAAAGAAGTGTCTACCCTGGCAGGTTCTCCATGTCTCCTCCTGGTTTCCTTTTAGACATCTCACTCCCTCAGTTTTCAGATGTTCCAATATTCACCCTCCACTTTTGGACCTCTGCATTTTTGGACTTACTTTCTTTGTTGGTCCACCTCAAAATTATTCCATCTTATCAATTCCTTGCCTGAGGTTCTTCTTTAACTAGACAGCTCTGGACAACCTTGCCAAGATTATTGTCTCCTTTGTTTGCCAGGGATGTACAACCCAGACAACATTTGCACTTGGCATTTCAATCGAAGAGCTCTGCCTACGGTGAAGTTCACAAGATCTTGAAGGGCATTTCGAGTTGACAGGCAGAAACAAGTCCATCTTGATCGTGTTTTCTGTAGTGTTTTCTCTCAAGGGAAAAGCTTTTCTTCTGAGGAGATTTCCAGTACAACTGCAACTAGAGGAGATAAAGTTCTCAAGGTGTTGTTGGAGGCTACTCAAGAAGATGGATTTGGCAGGGTCCTGGGAGTTTGTGTTGTCTAAGATGCTGAAAATGTGCTTTTATTTTTTTTTCCCTCTGTTTTTCCTTGTGCATTCATGTCAGGAAAAATGTTCTTGTTAGGTCATCAGAAGCTTTGACTTCTTGTATTTGGTTTCCTTTATTTGTCCCACAGCCACAGGGACCTAGAGCTTCACAGAGTCACAGAGTGGTGGGGTGGGAAGGGACCTCAGGAGATCATCCAGTCCAACCCCCCTGCCAAAGCAGGTTCCCTACACCAGGTTGCACAGGAAAGTGTCCAGGTGGGTTTGAACATCTCCAGAGATGGAGACTCCACACCCTCTCTGGGCAGCCTGGCCCAGGGCTCCGGCACCCTCACAGGAAAGAAGTTTCTCCTCATGTGAAAGTTGAGGAAACTCATGAAGAAGTTATTCCATCTGAAGATGAGGAGAAAGCTTAGCAGAGGCTGTCCAGAGAGCAGGAGTAGCCTCCCTGGGGTCCAGGGCTGTCACCCTTGGGTGATTAGCCAGACCTGAGCTGCTAATTCCTTCCTCCCATCTCAGCTCCATCTCCCCTCTGACACTTTCAAGCCATCACCCCTTGTTCTGTCACTCCCTGCCCTTGGCCAAAGTCCCTCCCCAGCCTTCCTGGAGCCCCTTCAGGCACTGGGAGGCCGCTAGAAGGTCTCCCTGGAGCCTTCTCTTCTCCAGGCTGAACAGCCCCAACTCTCTCAGCCTGTCCTCACAGCAGAGCTGCTCCAGCCCTGGCATCATCCTGGTGGCCTCCTCTGGGCTGGCTCCAGTGGGTCCCTGTCCTTGTGCTGTTGGTGGCCCCAGCACTGGAGGCAGCACTGCAGGGGGGGTCTCAGGACAGAGGGAGAGACCCCATCCCACTTATAAAATTGCTGCTCCAAAAATTGTCTCTGCCAGCAGACCAATTGCTTTTCTCTACTGGATCCTTCAGCAGCTTGGTCCCCAAACTCCTTCTGTCCATGGTCACCTGTGTCTAAGTAGGGAAAAAACCATCTCTGCTTCATGAGGCTGTCTTCTGCATACTCCCACCAGTGGAAAGAAGATAAAAGCAGTAAAACAGAGAATGTCTGTTTTGTCCTTCCCTTGCTCCAGCAGATCCCTTGGGTTGGGTCATGGAAGAGGCTGAGGGAACTCCTGGCGGTCTGGAACTTCCTCCCCAGGGGCAGAGGAGGGGCAGGCGCTGAGCTCTTCTCTCTGGCCACCAACGCCAGGAGCAGAGGCCATGGCAGGAAGATGTGGCAGGGGAGGGGGAGGTTGGCCATGAGGAAAAGGTTCTTGAGGCAGAGGGTGGTGGAGCACTGGCACAGGCTCCCCAGGGAGGTGCTGATGGCCCCAAGCCTGACAAGATGCCAGCAGCATTTGGCCAACGTGTGCCCTCAGGGACATGGTGTGAATGTTGGGCTTGTCCTGTGCAGGGACAGGAGCTGGACTCCATCATCCTGGTGGGTCCAACTCACAACATTTGATGTTTCTATGAATTATCTCTCTCTGCAGAGAAGGGGAATTATTAGATTTATTTGTTTTGTATTATTTTTATTATTATTCCTTAAAAAATTGGGCAGTTTCTGACCTGCAAATTTTAGCAGCACACTTTTTATTTATTTATTTATTTATTTAATTTAATTTAATTCAATTTTATTATTTTATTTTATTTTATTTTATTTTATTTTATTTTATTTTATTTTATTTTATTTTATTTTATTATTTTATTTTATTTTATTTATTTTATTTTATTTTATTTTATTTTATTTTATTTTATTTTATTTTATTTTATTTTATTTTATTTTATTTCATTTTATTTCATTTTATTTCATTTTATTTTATGTCCCTGAGCTTTTTCTCAGCTTTAAGCACTGTGGCTTTTATGGACAATTCAATTCCTTCTCCGACTGCCAAGTCCTGATAGATTGATGACCACCATAACACAGAATGATTTTCCTGCTACCTGTGTTTATAGCAGCTCTGCTGCTCTCAGAACCTCCTGGAGTTACATGACACCAATCCATGAAGC
Organism: Caprimulgus europaeus; assembly: GCA_907165065.1. The sequence goes on from OU015527.1 coordinate 80,741,973, forward strand.
AGATCCATGGGGTGATACCATCAGAAGGAGACCATGGAAGTGTGACAAGATTTATGACAGGACTTGTATTCCAAAGCTCTAAACTGAACTCACCATGAATATTGCAGAACATAGGACATTTAGGTGGGACATTTTTATGCCTTTGGATGAGCGTTGTGATGACCTGTGAGCGTGGTGACAGCTTGGGGTGGAGACATCACAGAATCAGAGTGTCAGGGATTGGAAGGGACCTCGAAAGCTCATCCAGTCCAACCCCCCTGCTGGAGCAGGAACACCCAGATGAGATCACACAGGAAGGGGTCCAGGAGGGTCTTGAATGTCTCCAGAGAAGGAGACTCCACACCCTCCCTGGGCAGCCTGGCCCAGGGCTCTGGCACCCTCACAGGAAAGAAGTTCCTTCTCAAATCCAAGCAGAACCTCCTGTGTTCCAGCTCACACCCATTGCCCCTTGTCCTACCACTGGACACCACTGAGAAGAGCCTGGCCCCATCCTCCTGACACTCACCCTTCAGATATTGATCAACATTAATGAGGTCCCCCCTCAGCCTCCTCTTCTCCAAGCTCAAGAGCCCCAGCTCCCTCAGCCTCTCCTCATCAGGGAGATGCTCCACTCCCTTCATCACCTTGGTGGCTCTGTGCTGGACTCTCTCCAGCAGCTCCCTGTCCTTCTTGAACTGGGGGGCCCAGAACTGGACACAAGATTCCAGATGTGGCCTCACCAGGGCAGAGTAGAGGGGGAGGAGAACCTCTCTGGACCTACTGACCACCCCCCTTCTAATGCCCCCCAGGATGCCATTGGGGTGCATGGGGCACAAGGGCACAGTGCTGGCTCATGGTCACCCTGCTGCCCACCAGCACCCCCAGATCCCTTTCCCCTACACTGCTCTCTAGGAGATCATCTCCCAACCTCTACTGGAACCTGGGGTTGTTCCTGCCCAGATGCAACTCCCAACACTTGTCCTTGTCGTGTGTCATCAAGTGTTTCCCTGCCCAATGTAGATGCCCTCAGTGCTTCAGCATCCTCCAAGGCTGGTAGAGGATCCTCTAGGTATTCTTAACTTTGATTCATGAATTGAGTTTTTCTCACAGCTCCAGAAGGAGTTCAGCTGAATTATTTTGAGAGAAGTGGGTTCTTCTTTCAGTGTCTACATGTGAAGCCCACAGAGCACCCTCAAAGTGTTTTAAAAGAGATGTTTGTTGGTAGAAACCACCCAAATAGATGTTTGTTGATGGAAACCACCAAGAAATTACTGTCTAATCTGCTGCTCATTTATCAATGATGGTTCAGGAGCCCATGACCCATCTTTAGCTTTTCTTTGATGGTTGGTTTAGAGAAGAACCTGACTCTGCTGATTTATTTCTGGAGCATGAATCATGGGGGTGGCAGTGACATGTCCCAGGAGTTTTGAAGTGAGAGTTGTGATCAAAAGAAAATCATTTGTCTAAAAACATTTCTTTGGAAGATCAAAGGTTCTTACCAAAGCACTGCAGAAAGGTCACTCTGGGAGTCCTGTGGAAATGCCATGGCCTCATTTGGGATGAAGACATCAACTATTGATCCACCTCTCTGGAGCCTGTTTCTACATGGGCTTTCACCACGTTGTGTCTCCTTCTTGGCTGAAGAAATTGCTGTTCCTTACTCCTTTTTTTCTTCTTTCTTCTTCTATTTTGTCCTTAAAACCAGTGAAATCTTCACTGTTTTCAATCTCCTGGTGCTTCACTGGTACTTGGAGACCTCCTCAACCAGTTATCCCCACTTCCATCTTATTTTTTCCTCAACAAACACATTTGATGTCTTCTGCTAACAGGGTCTTTTTTGCCTCTGCTCTTCACTGACATAATCAATGAAGTTAAGTTTCTTTCCAAGAGGGTCTTGTTGTCTTGGTTTTGTTCTCCTTCTCCTTCCTTGACCTTAACATCATCAAAAGAAACCTGTCAGAGATTTCAACCTTTGAGGTCAGTTTGTGTTTAATAAGGAACAAAAGTTCAGGATGTGTCAGGCCTGCAAAGAAAAATGGATTTATTTGTTGCCAGGATTAGGAAGTGGCTCAGAAATCCCAGCCCACCCCCTTTTTTCTCCTTCTAATGAGTTGAGTAGGTGGTGATCACAGAATCCCACAGCTGCCTGGATTGGAAAAGCCCTTGAAGATCATGAAGTCCACCCATGAACCCAACACTGACCAGTCCCCACTGACCCATGTCCCTCAGCACTGTGTCTACACGACTCTTCAATCCCTCCAGGGATGGGGACTCCACCACTGCCCTGGGCAACCCCTTCCAATGCCTCAGAACCCTTTCAGCAAAGAAATTCTTCCTCACATCCCATCTCAACTGCCCTGGCCACAACTGGAGCCCATTTCCTCTTGTCCTGGCCCTTGGTCCTTGGTTGAACAGACCCACCCCCACCTCTCTGCACCCTCCTTGCAGGGACTTGGACAGAGCCAGAAGGTCTCCCCTCAGCCTCCTTTTCTCCAGGCTCAGCACCCCCAGTTCCCTCAGCCTGAACTCAGCACACTTGTGCTCCAGACCCTTCCCCAGCTCCGTTCCCTTCTCTGGACACGCTCCAGCACTTTGGAGAGAGAATTCATAATTCCCCTCATTAAAGCAACTTGAAGACCTGGAGAATCTTTTCTATATTTCAGAAAAACCCATTTTCCACTGGAAAGCACCAACCATCCCCCAGGCCCTTAACGCCGGCAAAATATTGACCGAAGTGAATCGAGCAGACGGCCCAAATCTGGATTAAAGCCACCAAATTCCATTGAGGACAATTGGGATTTTCTGTTCTACTCAATTGGAATTAAACTTGGTGCCCTGAGGGGTTGGTTTTTTGGTCTTAAACCCTTGGCTTTTGTATCATGAAGAACAAACAAAGGGTGAACTTTGATTTTCATCTAACGCTACTTAGTTGTAGCATTTGCCATTGCCACGTGTGCTGAAAGCAAATTAAGAAGCTCAAATCGGTGGAAAGGTTTTGTTTTAGAGATAGAGCAAAGGTTCTTCCATCTGGTGGGTCCATCTCTGCATGATGGCTTTGCTTTCAGAATGGGTCATGGGTGAAGAAATGTCTCATGGCCCCTCATCCCAACCAAAGGATGCTGGAGATCTAATGATGCACCTTCAGTCAACTCTCTCCACAACACTGGGGAAGGGTTTGGAGGGGAAGGGTGTGAGGAGAGGCTGAAGGCACTTGGGGTGTTCAGCCTGGAGAAGAGGAGACTGAGAGGAGATCTCCTGGCGGTCTGGAACTTCCTCCCCAGGGGAAGAGGAGGGGCAGGCGCTGAGCTCTTCTCTCTGGCCACCAACGCCAGGAGCAGAGGCCATGGCAGGAAGATGTGGCAGGGGAGGGGGAGGTTGGCCATGAGGAAAAGGTTCTTGAGGCAGAGGGTGGTGGAGCACTGGCACAGGCTCCCCAGGGAGGTGCTGATGGCCCCAAGCCTGACAAGATGCCAGCAGCATTTGGCCAACGTGTGCCCTCAGGGCCATGGTGTGAATGTTGGGCTTGTCCTGTGCAGGGACAGGAGCTGGACTCCATCATCGTGGTGGGTCCCATCCAACTCATGATGTTTTGTGATTCTGTGACAAGAGGAAATGACCTCAAGTTGCACCAGGGGGGGTTAAGATTGGACATGAGGAAGAGTTTCTTCACCAAAATGGTGGTCAAGCATTGGAACAGGCTCCTCAGGAAAGTGGTGGAGTCCCCATCCCTGGAGGTATTTAAAAGATGTGTAGATGTGGTGCTTAGGGACATGGCTGAATGGGCTTGGTGGTGTTGGGTTGATGGTTGGACTCGATGACCTTAGAGGTATCTTCCAACCTTAATGACTCTATGATTGGCAGTAGCAGTTTTCCTGCTTGGTGGGCCTGGTTAATCTGCTGCCCCAAGCTGCCATGATGCTCTTCAGATACAAAAAAGCCACCAGAAGATAAAGTTAAAAAACAAAGCAAGAAAAGAAGCTCTCCAAAATCTGGGGTGGGATGAAGAAACACTTGATTTCATGTAGATCTACCAAACAACTCTTCCCTCTCTTGACTTTGAACTCTTGACCACTCTTTCCCATGCTCCTCAAGATATTTAATGTCTGGTTTTTATGTTGTGGACCAAACTGAAAGAGAAATTATGATCAAGAAAAAGAAATATGGATTTTATTGGAACACCTCCCCCACACACACACCAACACCTCCTCAACTTCCCAGGACAATGAGCTTCTGTGTTTCACCTAAGGTGGCACATATGGAGCTCACTTGCTCTCCAGAAAGCACCAAAACTTGCTAAAATGGGGCAAAACCTCCTGAAAAAGTGAAATCCTAAACTCTCAAATTTCTGTTGAGCCATCAAGTATGGAATGATGTAATTGAGACCATCAAGCTCCAGGACCATCATGGAAATTAAAACCCTTTGAGTTGGGCCATGGGGCTGGGGGACCAGTTGGACCTTAAGGTTTTGGCTGTTCCAAAGCTGTTATGATGAGATTTATTTAAAAAAACCCCTTTTTTGTTGATTTTATGGAGAAAGAAGACTCCATTGGTTTAGAAAACTGTATTTGAGATGAGGTGGAGTCCTGGTGGTTGCCCTTTTAAAGAAGTTTGAAGAGATAATGATGAAGGATTGCCAAGGACACAAGACAAGAATTCCTTGATTCTTCTAATACCCTTTTTAGCCTTCTTTTTCCTTTTATGGTTTAAATATACATTTTTTTTTTGCAGCTCCACCATAAATATGTTCCTTGTGCTTCTAATCCCATTTTGGATAGAATCACACACAGGCCACATGTCTTCTCTTGAGATGAAGCTCTGCATGATCTATCTCTGCTGCAATCAGTGGAGTTATTTCCTCATCTATTTGTCATTTATCTTAGTTAAAAAGACACTTAACAGGCTTTAAAAACCCACAATAAATAGGAATTTATTCTTTCACTTGTTCCCCTGAGGCCTGACACTGCAAAGTGGTGAAGAACTTGATGAGACTCCACCAGCAGTCCCTGCTACATGTTTTAATCTAGGAAAATAACTCATTTTTGGGGTTTTTTTTTAAGTTATATTTATTAAAAAAATGCTGATAAAGAGTCAAGAGGGAAAAAGTGGAAGTGGTTGGAAAGATATTTCAAATGTTCTTCAAGTTTTCTTTCTCTGAAGGTACGTTCAGGCTGAGGACTTGAATTTGATGGGAGCTGGGACCATATTTAGAGGAGATATTTCTATAGATTGACCTGTTCTTCTCAATATTGGTGATGATCTGAGACAGGGTAAGGGCTGGACAGCTCTGCACCGGTGCTGTTGTCCTTCAGGAGCATCTATCTGGACTTTAGGAAAGCCTTTGTCACCATGTCCCACAGCATTCTCCTGGAGAAACTGGCTGCTCACAGCTTGGATGGGCATCTGCTTTGCTGGGGAAAGAACTGGCTGGGTGGTTGTGCCCAAAGAGTGGTGGGGATGGAGTGAGATCCAGCCGGTGGCCGCTCACCAGTGGTGTTCCCAGGGCTCAGTGCTGGGGTCACTCCTGTTGAACATCTTCATCCATGATCTGAGCGAGGGGATCGAGGGCACCCTCAGTCAGTTTGCAGAGGACACCCAGCTGGGTGGGAGTGTTGATCTGCTGGAGGGTGGGGAGGCTCTGCAGAGGGATCTGGCCAGGCTGGATCCATGGGCCGGGACCAACTGGATGAGGTTCAACCAGGCCAAGGGCCGGGTCCTGCCCTTGGGTCACAACAACCCCCGGCAGCGCCACAGGCTTGGGGAGGAGTGGGGGGAGAGCTGCTGGGCACAGAGGGACCTGGGGGTGTTGGGCAACAGCAGCTGAACAGGAGGCAGCAGAGTGCCCAGGTGGCCAAGAAGGCCAAGGGCATCCTGGCCTGGATCAGCACCAGTGTGGCCAGTAGGAGCAGGGAAGTTCTCTTCCCCCTCCCCTGGGCACTGCTGAGGCCGCAGCTCGAGTGCTGGGTTCAGTGTTGGGCCCCTGAGTCCAAGCAGGACCTGGAGGTGCTGGAGCGTGTCCAGAGAAGGGAACGGAGCTGGGGAAGGGTCTGGAGCACAAGTGTGCTGAGTTCCCGGCTGAGGGAGCTGGGGGTGTTGAGCCTGGAGAGAAGGAGGCTGAGGGGAGACCTTCTGGCTCTGTCCAAGTCCCTGCAAGGAGGGTGCAGAGAGGTGGGGGTGGGTCTGTTCCAGCAAGGAGCAAGGGCCAGGACAAGAGGAAAGTTGGACAATACGATGATATGATGTGTCCTCAGTTTTAGCCAGAGCTTCCTCCTAAGGTAGAAGCTACAGTTTGAGATGAAGAAATGAGATGAAGAGCTCTTTGTTTCATTTCCATAGCTGTTGGTGCTCACCATCACCTGCCCCATTAGCCTGCAGAAGAAGATTGATCTTGGGTTGTTACCTTCTCTGCAAGGTCCCATTGATGGGACCAAAAGAGGGGTTGGGTTTTTTTTGCCTTTTTTTTTTTCCAAGGGAACTAAAGATTTTTTGGGGGTGAAATGTTATCTTCTGGTATAATTAGCAGTTAATTTTTGATGTCATTAGTTGTTATTTTGGTCTTCTGGCTGGGGCATGTGGGATGGGGACAGTTGGGACGCATTTTTCTGCAGAATTAACAGAAAGTGTCTGTTCTTCCTCGGAAATTTATTCAGGGCTACCCAAATTTCTGCCTAATTAACAAGCAAGTCCATAATATTATTTTTGCAACAAAAAAATTTAACCTGAAGCCATGAGTGAAGTTCAGACTTTGCCTTCTCCACTGAAGGCATCATCCCTGCTGAGGAGAACCCGCGTGGTGATGGAGGGATGAAGAGTTGGTTTGTGCTTGATCATTTGGAGTTGTCATTACAAGTTCCACAGATCAGTTACACTTCTCTGGGGTTTATTAATGATCTATTTTTAATTCCATGATGCTGACATAGAAGATGATGTTCTATGAAGATCATCATAGATCTTCATAGAAGATATTCTGCTGTAGATATTCTGCTGTTCTGGAGGGTGTTTGAATTGTTTGAGCAGAGAGCTCATGGTTGAGTTGCAAAGAAGTTGATGTGTAAGACCAGATGCTCTTTGCTACCTCAGTTTATATCTTGATGGATGCAGAAACCTGACCTTCTCCAAACAGCTGAGTGGGCATTTTACATCTCAGGTCCATGGCAGGTAGAGTTGATAGAAGCTCAGAGATGTCTGGGCAGGTGTGGTGGTTTAAGCTACAGATGGTAGCTAAGACAGTGTGGTCACTCACTGCTCCAACCCAGTGAGATGTGGAGAGGAACTCAGCAAAGGGCTGGTGGCGTGGGATGGGGACAGGGAGGTCTCACTCACCAGGGATGGGCACGGGCAACACAGACTCCACTGGGGGAAGAAAAATCCATGGAATGAGTTCCCAATCAATCAGAGTAGGACAGTGAGACACAACAACCACCTCTGACAGCACCTTCCCCACCCCTCCCTTCTTCCCGGGCTCCCAGCACTGTGCTCCCCATTTCTGTCCCTTCTCCCCCAGCAGCACAGGGGACAGGGAATGGGGGTTCACTCAGGTCACCTCTGCTGCTCTTTCCAGATATTATTATATCTTCCCAGATATTATGCTCTTCCCATATATTATTTATATATATTTATATATGTTTATATATATTTATATATATTTATATATATTTATATATATTTATATATATATATTTATATATATTTTTATATATATATTTATATATATTTTTATATATATTTTTATATATATATATTTATATATATATATTTTTTTTTATATATATATATATTTAAGTTGTCCTTTGCTTTTCAAGGTACAACTCTGACTAACCTCTCCTAATTTGAGATGACCCAAAGAGTTGTAGATGCAGTTGGGTTACCCCAACATGATAGAGGGGTTCTAGGATAAAAATACTTCCAGAAAGATGAGGCTTGAAAGAGAAATATGCTCCAAGGCAAATTAAAGGAAAAAGAGATTTAAAAAAGGACAGACTGAGAGTGGTGAAATCTGCAGGAGAATATGGAAAGGAAACCCATGAAAAATGGATGAATAATAAGCACATGGAGATAGGAGCAGAATAAAAAGGGAGGTGAGAGGAGGGAGGGGAAATCAGAGACACAACATGTTGCCTGATTTTTTATGCAGTGTTCATGGTAATTTTGCTTGTCTTACCCGTGTCAAATTCCAGCTATCTTGTCAGCTACAGGAGAGCTGAGAGCACGGCACCGTGTCCTTGTTCGCTTTGGATGGGAGATGCCAGGAGATTTCCACCCCAAACTGGTAGATTTCTACCCCAAACTGGTAGATTTCCACCCCAAACTGGTAGATTTCTACCCCAAACCAGTAGACTTTTACCCAAATCAGTAGATTTCTACCCCAAAACTGTAGATTTCTACACCAAACCAGTAGACTTCTACCCCAAAACTGTAGATTTCTACCCCAGACCAGTAGACTTCTACCCAGATCAGTAGATTTCTACCACAAAACTATAGATTTCTACCCCAAAACAGTCGATTTCTATCCCAAACCAGTAGATTTCTACCCCAAACCTCTAGATTTTTACCCCCAAACTGTAGACTTCTGCCCCAAGCCAGTAGACTTCTACACTGGACCATTAGATTTCTACCCCAAACCAGTAGATTTCTACCACAAACCAGTAGATTTCTACCCCAAAACCATAGATTTCTACACCAAACCATTAGATTTCTACCCCAAAATTGTAGATTTCTACCCCAAACCAGTAGATTTCTACCCCAAAACAGTCGATTTCTACCCCAAACCTGTAGATTTTTGCCCCAAAACTGTAGATTTCTACCCCAAGCTGGTGGATTTCTACCCCAAAACAGTCGATTTCTACCCCAAACCTGTAGATTTTTGCCCCAAAACTGTAGATTTCTACCCCAAACTGGTGGATTTTTACCCCAAACCAGTAGACTTCTACTCCTAACCAGTAGGGTTCTACCCCAAACCAGTAGATTTCTACCCCAAAGCAGTCGATTTCTACCCCAAACCAGTAGATTTCTACCCCAAAGCAGTAGATTTAAACCCCAAACTGGTGGATTTCTACCCCAAACCAGTAGATTTCTACCCCAAAACCCTAGATTTCTACCCCAAACCAGTAGACTTCAACCCCAAACCAGTAGACTTCTACTCCTAACCAGTAGGTTTCTACCCCAAACCAGTAGATTTCTACCCCAAAACTGTAGATTTCTACACCAAACCAGTAGACTTCTACCCCAATCAGTATTTTTCTACCCCAAAACAGTCGATTTCTACCCCAAACCAGTAGATTTCTACCCTGAAACCAGAGATTTCTGCACCAAACCAGTAGTCTACCCCAACTAGTAGACTTTTACCCCAAACTGGTAGATTTCTACTCCAAAAGAGTAGATTTCTACCCCAAAATGGTAGATTTCTACCCCAAACCAGTAGATTTCTACCCCAAAACTGTAGATTTCTACACCAAACCAGTAGACTTCTACCCCAATCAGTATTTTTCTACCCCAAAACTGTAGATTTCTACCCCAAATGAGTCGATTTGTACCCAAACCAGTCAATTTCTATCCCAAACCAGTAACTTCTACCCCAAACATGTAGACTTCTACACCGGACCATTAGATTTCTACCCCAAACCAGTAGATTTCTACCCCAAACCAGTAGATTTCTACCCCAAACCTGTAGATTTCTACCCCAAAACTGTAGATTTCTACACCAAACCAGTAGACTTCTACCCCAAACTGGTAGATTTCTACCCCAGACCAGTAGAATTCTACCCAAATCAGTAGATTTCTACCCCAAACCAGTCGATTTCTACCCAAACCAGTAGATTTCTACCCCAAAACTGTAGATTTCTACCCCAAACCAGTAGACTTCAACCTCAAACCAGTAGACTTCTACTCCTAACCAGTAGGGTTCTACCCCAAACCAGTAGATTTCTACCCCAAAACTGTAGATTTCTACACCAAACCAGTAGATTTCTATCCTGAAACCGTAGATTTCTGCACCAAACCAGTAGACTTCTACCCCAATCAGTATTTTTCTACCCCAAAACTGTCGATTTCTACCCCAAAGCAGTAGATTTCTACCCTGAAACCAGAGATTTCTACACCAAACCAGTAGATTTCTATCCTGAAACCAGAGATTTCTACACCAAACCAGTAGATTTCTATCCTGAAACCAGAGATTTCTACCCCAAACCAGTAGATTTCTATCCTGAAACCAGAGATTTCTGCACCAAACCAGTAGTCTACCCCAAACCAGTAGACTTTTACTCCAAACTGGTAGATTTCTACCCTGGACCAGTAGATTTCTACCCCAAACCATTAGATTTTTACCCCAAAGCAGTAGATTTCTACCCCAAAGCAGTAGATTTAAACCCCAAAGTGGTGGATTTCTACCCCAAACCAGTGGATTTCTACCCCAAACTAGTAGATTTAAACCCCAAACTGGTGGATTTCTACCCCAGACGAGTAGATTTCTACCCCAAAACCCTAGATTTCTACCCCAAACCAGTCGATTCTGAATGTTGGGCTTGTCCTGTGCAGGGACAGGAGTTGGAGACCATGATCCTGGTGGGTCCATCACACAACATTTGATGATTGAATGATTCTATGCAATTATTTTTAGGTTGTTCATGGCTAGATGAACTTTTTCCAGTGTTTTTAACAGTCAGACACCATCAGAGCAGAGAAAGTGGAAGATTTGGACTCCTGTGGTGTGGTGAGTGGAGAAGACCTTGAGGAGATAAGTCACCTGCTTCATCTGGCAGCAGATAAACCACCACCATCATCCCCAGGGGAAGTTTTTACCCCAGGATGTTGAGTTGGTGGGAAAAAGTGGTGCCTTCATCCTAACCTTGATGTCCCTTCTGTGGGTCATCAACTGGGAGCTGAGCTCCTGGAGAGAAGGATGTGAACCTTCAGGGAAAACCATGGAGAAAGTGCCTCAAAATAGAGAAGGATTGTTAAATTTTATTCCTTTTTTGGTGTTATTAAATGGAATTCTGGTTCATTAAGCAGAATGTTTTAATTGACTCATAGTGCTTTGCAAATACTTCTGAATAATCTCTATTTTTAGTGCCTCTTGTTGGCAGAGGGGCTGAAGAACAAAAAAGGATCTAAAATGAGAAATCATTTGTTGGCTTCATTTGATTTCTTTTTTTTTTTCCTGAATCTCTTGTTTCCATCTGTGCAAACAAGATTTTTTTTTCTTGACTCATTATCATTTTTAATTAGAAACATATAAATACAAGTTGTACCAACGTTATTTTTAGAGGAAAGAAAATGGATTGTACAAAAGCAAATATTAGGGGGTTTTTAAGGTTTTTTTGTTGTTGGTTTTTTTTATGTTTCCTTTTTTTTCCCTAAAAAAAAAATTGAGTTCCCAACTTTGGAGCAAAATCGCAGCTGTAGGAGAAATGGTTTGAATGGAATCATGGATGGGACCTTCAAGCTCATCCAGTCCCAACCCCCTGCCAGCAGCAGGGACACCTTCCACTAGACCAGGTTGCTCAAAGCCTCATCCAACCTGGCCCAGAACACTTCCAGGGAGGAGCAGCCACAGCTTCTCTGGCCAACCTGGGCCAGGGTCTCACCACCCTCACACCAAACAATTTCTTCCTCACATCTCAGCTCCAGCTCCCCTCTGCCACTTTCAAGCCATCACCCCTTGTTCTGTCACTCCCTGCCCTTGGCCAAAGTCCCTCCCCAGCCTTCCTGGAGCCCCTTCAGGTACTGGGAGGCCACTGGAAGGTCTCCCCGGAGCCTTCTCTTCTCCAGGCTGAACAGCCCCAACTCTCTCAGCCTGTCCTCACAGCAGAGCTGCTCCAGCCCTGGCATCATCCTGGTGGCCTCCTCTGCACTGGCTCCAGTGGCTCCATGTCCTTGTGCTGTTGGTGGCCCCAGCACTGGAGGCAGCACTGCAGGGGGGGTCTCAGGAGAGCGGAGCAGAGGGGCAGAATCCCCTCCCTGGCCCTGCTGCCCACGCTGCTCTGGGTGCAGCCCAGGACACGGTTCTTGGCACTGTGCTGCCAGCGCACGGTGCCGCCTCATGTGGAGCTTCTCCTCCCCCAGCACCCCAAGTCCTTCTCCTCAGGGCTGCTCTCCAGCCATTCTCCACCCAGCCTGGGGTTGTGCTTGGGGTTGCCCTAACCCAGGGGCAGGACCTTGCCCTTGCCCTTGTTGATCTCCATGCCTGGACCCACCTCTCCAGCCTGTCCAGATAACTGCAGCCTCTTCCTCACCATGGAGGAGAAGTTTCTATTTGAGGGACCAGTACCAGCAACACATCCTAGGTATCACAGACTGGTTTGGTGGAGCACCACTACTGAGATACAATTACACACAGTTCATCTCCTGGCAGAACTGAGTAGTTGTCAGGTTCCTTGGTTGCCTCCTTGGTACCTTTAGAGACAACTGAAGGGATACACCACGTGTAAAGCCGTTGCTTCAGTGGAGTTCTTGGAGCTTCCAAAAACTAGAGAAATGTGTAATTAAGGATACAGATGATGAATCCTGAAGGGCAGAGTTGACTCTGTGGACTATTGGCAGTTAAAAATAGCAATAATAGGTTTTTTAGAGGGATTTACATCGCTGTGGTAGGAGATAAGTGAGATGGATCTCACCTTGGTGAGTAGGAGACATCTTAAAAACATGTGATTTGCCATGAGGTCCTTGATTTGGCTCTGCTGTTGTGTGAGGATAAAGAGCTGATTTCAGTTCTCCAGCTTCACATTTAATTTAACAATATAAAAGATCTAAGAAATTCTTTTTAATTAAATTCTAGTGTGAAAAAACCAACCCCAAGGATTTCTTTTGTGCCTTACTCAGTGTTTACTCCGTGGCTGCTGGATGAAATATGGGATTTGATTTGTAAAGATCTGAGATCTTGGGAGAACTTCCAGCAAGAGCATTTAAACACATCCAGGGTCTCATTCAAACAATGGGGTCAGATGTGGAGGTGGATTTATGGTGTTGTCCTTGTCCCTGGGCTAAATACTCCTCTCCTACATCATAGGAAGGACGTTAACTCAGGAGGAGAGTCAATTATAGATGGACACGCTGTCCCCGGGGGAGGGAGGGGGTTGTGAAGCTACTGAGAAGGCAGGAGGACAGATGTCCTTTGATTAATGGGACACCCCGGTGGGTTTGGGGCATCTGGCAGGCAGGAAAATTGTCCTGCTGCTGCTTAGGGACTGCGGTCGTGGTCGATGCCATAATTGCTGGTCTCCTGGGTTACCTCCCAGCTTCTGCTGGAGGGGGAGTGGGAGGTTTGGATGAATTTCTTGACTGAAAGGGTTTAAGGGTTTAAGGGCAGTGATGGAGTCCCCATCCCTGGAGGGATTGAAGAGTCGTGTAGACACAGTGCTGAGGGACATGGGTCAGTGGGGACTGGTCAGTGTTGGGTTCATGGTTGGACCTGATGATCTTAAAAGGCTTTTCCAATCAGGGCAATTCTGTGACACAACTCTTGGTTCCAGGGTGCAGTGGGCACCTCTTCTTCATTCTGGGCAATACCCCCAGCTCCTGAGTCCCTCACTGGTGTGATCAATCAGAAGGATGGTTAAAAAGATGAGTTCCCTGGTCACCATCCAGCTCATAGGACAGAGAGTCACCTGTCAACATTTATTTGCCCAAGAACAAAGGTGACCTAGACGTGATCCTCTGAGGAAGCCATTCCTCAAAGCACCACTTGCAGCCAACACTGGAACAGGAGAAGTCCCCAAGCCCACCTGGGCACACGTGTGGGACATTAAGTGCAGGAGATGGTGTTGTCACAGAAGTCCTCTCTTTTTCCCATTGTTTTCCTAAAACAAGTGTGGTTTTGGTCACCTCAAAGAAAATGACTCCCTTGATGGTAACTAAAACACAGCTTCAAAGAGCAGAAGGAAATGACACCATGTTCTCTGGCTCCTTTGTTGCCTGAGTAAAAAGCTGGAGAAGATGGATGGGTCACTCTGTGTTCATCAAAGTTGGACAATTACCCTGTTTCCAACTTCTCCTTTAATCATAAAGAGGGGACAACCAAAAAATGCAGCTTGGTAACACCATTATTGACTTGAAACTTGGGAAGAAGGAGGGGGAGGAGGTGCTCCAGGCGCCGGAGCAGAGATTCCCCTGCAGCCTGTGGTGAGGACCAGGGTGAGGCAGCTCTCCCCTGCAGCCCATGGAGGTCCATGGTGGAGCAGATGTCCCCCTGCAGCCCATAGAGGTCCATGGTGGAGCAGATGTCCCCCTGCAGCCCATGGAGATCCATGGTGGAGCAGATGTCCCCCTGCAGCCCATGGAGGTCCATGGTGGAGCAGATGTCCCCCTGCAGCCCATGGGGGTCCCTGGTGGAGCAGATGTCCCCCTGCAGCCCGTGGAGGTCCATGGTGAGGCAGGCTGTCCCCCTGCAGCCCAGGGAGGTCCATGGTGGAGCAGCTGTCCCCCTGCAGAACATGGAGGTCCATGGTGGAGCTGATGTCCCCCTGCAGCCCATGGAGGTCCATGGTGGAGCAGATGTCCCCCTGCAGCCCATGGAGGACCCCACACCAGAGCAGGTGGATGCCTGAAGGAGGCTGTGACCCTGTGGGAAGCCCCCGCTGGAGCAGGTTCCTGTCAGGACCTGTGGCCCATGGAGAGAGGAGCCCAGTCTGGAGCAGGTTCCTGTCAGGACCTGTGGCCCGTGGAGAGAGGAGCCCAGTCTGGAGCAGGTTCCTGTCAGGACCTGTGGCCCGTGGAGAGAGGAGCCCAGGCCGGAGCAGGTTTGCTGGCAGGACTTGTGACCCCAACCCCATTCCCTGTCCCCTGTGCCGCTAGGGGGAGGAGGTGGAAATGAGGAAAGAGATGAAGCCCGGGAAGAAGGGAGGGGTGGGGGAGGTGTTTTAAGATTTGGTTTCACTTCTCATTCTCCTCTGATTTTGATTGGTAATAAAGTAAATTTGTTTTTTTCCCCCCAAGTCGAGTCTGTTTTGCCCGTGCCAGTCCCTGGTGAGTGATCTCTCTCCGTCCTTATCTCCATCCTTCTCTCCATCCTTCTCTCCATCCTTATCTCCATCCTTCTCTCCATCCTTATCTCCATCCTTCTCTCCATCCTTCTCTCCATCCTTATCTCCATCCTTCTCTCCATCCTTCTCTCCATCCTTATCTCCATCCTTCTCTCCATCCTTCTCTCCACCCACCAGCTTCTCATTACAATTTTCTCCCCCTGCCCAGTTGAGGAAGGGGAGTGATAGAGTGGGCTTTGGTGGGCATCCATCCTCTGGTCAGGGTCAACCCACCACAGACATTTTAGAAGTAAATAGTTGAGTGCTGTTGAACTTTCTGAGGTGGAAAAGGAATGAATTTAGGTCTTTATTCATTCAATTTATATATATATAAATTGAATGAATAAATTGAAATATATATAAATATTATATATAATATAAAAATATATAAATAATATAATATAAAATATATAAAATAAATATATATAAAATATATAAAATATATAAATAATATAATATAAAAAATATATAAATATTATATATAAATTGAATGAATAATAAATTATTGAATTAATAATATATATTAATATATATTAATAACAATATATTAAATTATTAAATTAATAATATAAAAATAATAGATAATAATATAGATAATTTAATATATATATAAATAATTAATATTTATATATATTAATATATATATATATATAATTTATCTATAGGTGGCTCAGGGTACACAGTGTTTATATAATGAAATATATTTTTATATCCTGAGAAATGCTCTTTCAATTCATGAAGACCCTCTTGGCTTTCCATTCACGTTGGAAATCCCAGCAGACCTCCTGCTGCTCTTTTGTCCTGCGTGCCCCGCGGGCAACAATGCTCTGGAGTCACGGCAGAGAGTGAAAATCAATGAGGAGGACATTGGTGGTCTCAGCTGGGATGAGCCACACCTCCACCATGAGGGCTTTTAGGGGTGTCTCAATGTGGGACCTCAGTGTTAAATTGAGTTGGTGGCCCCTGGGGCTATCGACAGCTGCCCAGGGCTGGCTCGCGGCCACGTCGCGCGGTTGGACGCACACAATAGGTTGTGTCTCGTTGATGGGAGGAGGTCGGTTTTTAAGTGGTCCACAGGGGAGCTGAGTGAGACAATGGCTACCTAAAGAAACCATAAGGGCTTTGTGTGAGAGAAAGAAGCATCTGTTGAAGGTCTAATCCTTGGAGTGGCTTTGTTCAACCTGCTGGTTGAGGTGGAGTTGGGCTTGTCCTTTTTCATTCAACCTGCTGGTTGAGGTGGACTTGAGCTTGTCCTTTTTAATTCAACCTTCTGGTTGGGTTGGAGTTGGGCTTCTCCTTTTTCATTCAACCTTCTGGTTGGGTTGGAGTTGGGCTTCTCCTTTTTCATTCAACCTTCTGGTTGAGTTGGAGCTGGGCTTCTCCTTTTTCATTCAACCTTCTGGTTGGGTTGGAGTTGGGCTTGTCCTTTTTCATTCAACCTTCTGGTTGGGTTGGAGTTGGGCTTCTCCTTTTTCATTCAACCTGCTGGTTGAGTTGGACTTGAGCTTCTCCTTTTTCATTCAACCTTCTGGTTGAGGTGGACTTGAGCTTCTCCTTTTTCATTCAACCTGCTGGTTGAGGTGGACTTGAGCTTGTCCTTTTTCATTGCCTTGTTGAGCAGGAAAGTAACATCTTCTAAAAGGGAAAAAACAAGGAAAGTTGATTTGGTTTTGTCTTTTTTAATCCATTTATAGCTTCTGCTGAGCTTGTTTCCAAGAGTTTTCTTGCTCCTGCTGTGTCCAACGTGGCCGAAGGCTGTTGAATATCGAGCTAACGCTGCAGGAACGTCTGGAGCAGTTGTATTTCTCTCTTGGTTTGCTCTTGAGTTGTCCAACAGTCCTGTCCTCCACTGCACCAGCATACAGACTGACCCTTGGTAACTCTTCATCTTCTCATTGATTTGCTGGAGACTCTGGAGACCATGGGCAATCAGATCAAGATCAGGTCCAACACGTTCAGGGTTGAAGGAGCCATCAGAAGAGCTTCTTTTTTCATAGATTGGTCAAGGAAATAGTAAAATATCCACTGATCATCTGAGCTTTGGTTGCTCCTAGTCAGTGGCCACCATAGCGAGGTTGGGGCTGGGGGGACACAGCTCTGCGTGGTCCTACCACAGTGCAGGAGTCAAGGTGATGATCCTAAGTAGGGACCTGTTTGTCTTTGAATCTTCTCCTCTGCTACACTCAGCATCCTGCTTAGGACACGTACCCATGTGCACAAGGGGGATGACTGATGCTGAGGAGCCATCAGCATGGTGCTTTGGAGTTACACCAAAGTGCTGCTGCTTCTCGAGGAGGTTCAGGATGAGCAAGGGGACAGGGACCACCCTGCTCTAAATAGCTCCTCTCCTTAAAACCCCTCTCTGGGTTCTTCAGGGTGGCTGCTGGAATGAGATCAAGCATCTCCACCCTACCCAGTGCTGAGGGAAGGTGAGTGCTGGAGATCTCCTGGGCCTGGTGGGCATGGCAGGGGGTTTCTCCCACCTCAGCCTCCTCCTTGCTTCCTGCCTCTTTGAATTATTTTGTGTTCTGAGACTTGAAGGCCCTTTAAAGGTCTCTGAAAGGTCACACCTCTCAGCATATGGACATTTGCATTTGGTCAGTAGAACTCCACAATTTGGGGTCATCAAGAGCAAAAGTGTCAATTTAAGAGTGGAAGAGAAGTGTGAAGAGTTAGAGAAGTTTTCCTTGGTCATCTAGCTGAGGACCAAACTCAGAACTTTTCTATCTTCTTCTAGTGTCTCTCCTTCAGCACATTGGAGGGTGTAGCAAGGTGGGTCTTGGTCTCTTCTCCCAAGGACCAAGGGACAGGACAAGAGGAAATGGGCTCCAGTTGTGGCCAGGGCAGCTGAGATGGGATGTGAGGAAGAATTTCTTTGCTGAAAGGGTTCTGAGGCATTGGAAGGGGTTGCCCAGGGCAGTGGTGGAGTCCCCATCCCTGGAAGGATTTAAAAGATGGGTAGATGTGGTGCTGAGGGACATGGGTTAGAGGTGGACTTGGCAATGTTGGGTTTTTGGTTGAACTTGATGATCTGGAAGGTCTTTTCCAACCAAAATCACGATTCTATGATTCTATTGAGTTTCTCCCACATTTGATGGCTTCTCACCATGCTTAGCAGATCCCAAACCCACTTCATTCCTATTCTGTACCTCCTGTGAATCCTACACGTGCTCAGAGCTCTTTGGGAGAAACCAAGAATGGAAATTCTTCAGCTAATTGGAGATGGACACTGGTGTGAATGGCCTCAATCAGCTTAAGCTCTCATGAATATGCAAATTGAGGTTTCCTCTCTCACCAACAGCTTTGTTCCAACAAACAAGAAAGAGCTGAGCTAAGCAGGGCTAATCTCACTGCAACTTCAGAGCATGGTTGGTTGGAGGTGGACTGGAGATCAGATGAGATCTGGTGTCCCTGTGAACTTCCAAACATGGCTTTTATCATGGTTCTCATGGAGTAACGTGGCCAAAATCTCCTTGGTGTTGGCATGTGTGTGGTGGGCACTCATAAACCTGTAATGTTGTCCTGCTTCAGGTTAGAATCACAGACTGGTTTGGGTTGGAAGGGACCTTGAAGCTCCTCCAGTCCCAACCCCCCTGCCAGCAGCAGGGACACCTTCCACTAGACCAGGTTGCCCAAAGCCTCATCCAACCTGGCCCAGAACACTTCCAGGGAGGAGCAGCCACAGCTTCTCTGGCCAACCTGGGACAGGGTCTCACCACCCTCACACCAAACAATTTCTTCCTCACATCTCAGCTCCATCTCCCCTCTGCCACTTTCAAGCCATCCCCCCTTGTTCTGTCACTCCCTGCCCTTGGCCAAAGTCCCTCCCCAGCCTTCCTGGAGCCCCTTCAGGTACTGGGAGGCCACTGGAAGGTCTCCCTGGAGCCTTCTCTTCTCCAGGCTGAACAGCCCCAACTCTCTCAGCCTGTCCTCACAGCAGAGCTGCTCCAGCCCTGGCATCATCCTGGTGGCCTCCCACAAGGAGTTGGGGCACTTCTTTATTCTTTACATAACGATCTTCTCCAGCAGGATGTCAGGGGGTTTCATCTTGGGATAACACCTCACCTTTCCTTAGCACAAGGTTCTCCAAGAGCACAAATTTCTATCACATGTTGTCTTAATAACTTGTAGTTCTTCAGACCAGGTTCTTCTGCTGCAACAGGTAAAGACCAAGACCACATTTGGTGGGTATGGAGTGGTGGCCTTGATTTAGGGTTGTACTTGACTTTAGTAGGGTTGGACCTTGTTTTCATTTATGCCCTATGGATGTGAATCATTTCTCCCTTAGGTTGTTGTAAACCAGGAGTAACTAATGGGTCCTTGAGGCTGGAGGAGGCTGGTGTAGACCATGAAAAGTAGTTTTTGGCAACACCCCATATCTCACTTGGCTTTGGGAGCCACCAAGAGCTTCACGATCTTGGAAACTTCAGTCACCTGAAAACCATTTGTATTCATCTCTGACTTCTTACTCTGTGTAGGGAAGGGGAAAGGGATCTGGGGGTCCTGGTGGGCAGCAGGGTGACCATGGGCCAGCACTGTGCCCTTGTGCCCCATGCACCCCAATGGCATCCTGGGGGGCATTAGAAGGGGGGTGGTCAGTAGGTCAAGAGAGGTTCTCCTCCCCCTCTACTCTGCCCTGGTCAGGCCACATCTGGAATATTGTGTCCAGTTCTGGGCCCCCCAGTTCAAGAAGGACAGGGAACTGCTGGAGAGAGTCCAGCACAGAGCCACCAAGGTGATGAAGGGAGTGGAGCATCTCCCTGATGAGGAGAGGCTGAGGGAGCTGGGGCTCTTGAGCTTGGAGAAGAGGAGGCTGAGGGGGGACCTCATTAATGTTGATCAATATCTGAAGGGTGAGTGTCAGGAGGATGGGGCCAGGCTCTTCTCAGTGGTGTCCAGTGATAGGACAAGGGGCAATGGGTGTGAGCTGGAACACAGGAGGTTCTGCTTGGATTTGAGAGGGAACTTCTTTCCTGTGAGGGTGCCAGAGCCCTGGGCCAGGCTGCCCAGGGAGGGTGTGGAGTCTCCTTCTCTGGAGACATTCAAGACCCTCCTGGACCCCTTCCTGTGTGATCTCATCTGGGTGTTCCTGCTCCAGCAGGGGGTTGGACTGGATGAGCTTTCGAGGTCCCTTCCAATCCCTGACACTCTGTGATCCTGTGATTCTGTGAAATGATGTGAAGAACATTTAAGCCTCATCTCAGTGGAATCTTTGGGAAGAGCTGACAGCTGGAGCCCAGCCTTGTGCAGGAGAAGAAACTTAAGCAGGAGAAAAAAAAAAGGAAATGACTTCAAGTTTCCATAGTTCAATCTTTAATGAGCTTAGCAGGAGAAAAAGCAAAGCGATTCATTTGATGTCACACTCAACTAATGAGAAGAAAGAAAACGTGAAGGAGATAGAGAAGATAAGCTCCAGCCTTTCAAATTAGCCAACGTTTCACGCCTTCTTCTCCTCCCTGTCCTCATTTGCTGATTTCAAGCTTGTCAAAAGCATCAGTTTGGGCCTTCAATCTTGGGACAGCGAGGAATTGTCATGGCAGTCCACGTGGCCTCTCGCCACGGCGTGTCAACGAGTTCTCCTTCACCAACGGAGCTTGGTGGGAGCTGAGGGAGTAGAAAGACCTTGGCCAACCTCTGCTTCACGTTGGTGTGGGAGAGGGCAAATTAAATCTCAAAGAATGCAAATGAGTGGAAAATTCATCTTGTGTGGGGTGACGAGGGGACGATAACTCACGGCCGCGCTCGTCAAGTGGAAATCTCTGATGGCTCTTCTTGATTGACTTCACCTTCCAGCGTTAAAACCCAACCCAAGCTCTATTAATTTGTCTTTGGGACAAAAATGGTTATGCAAAATAATAATAATAATAATAATAATAATAATAATAATAATAATAATAATAATAATAATAATAATAATAATAATAATAATAATAATAATAATAATAATAACAACAACAATAACAATAACAATAACAATAACAATAATAACAACAACAACAACAACAATAATAATAATAATAATAATAATAATAATAATAATAATAATAATAATAATAATAATAATAATAATAATAATAATAATAATAATAATAATATTGCTCTGCTGTAATTAATCTGTGAGAGCTCCCTTCGTGGAGAGGGTAAATCTTGAGTTGATGGTCAAGGTTGTATCAAGAGTTGAGGTGGGTTTTCATCCTGGTTTGTTTTTTGTTTGTTATTTAAAGGAAAAAACCCAAAAAACAATGTCCAATCAAGTGGTATTTTTGCTTTGTGGTGGTTACAAGCAAAATATTAATGAAAAAATTAAATTATTAATAGTCAGGTTAATTATTTGGATAGAAAATCAGTGGAGGGGGTTAATTAGAGCAGAAAACAAAAGGCAAACCAACAAATAGTGGTTGGCATGGATCAAGAGTTCTTCTCACTGGGTCTGTGAAGAAATTCTTCCCATTTTCCACTAAAACTCGTTAATATTAATGCAAACTTCTAATTCCCTCAAAATTTTCTTTCAGAAATGTGGCAAATTCCGTGGAAATCAGTAAATTCTAGGGAGAGTCGCATCTTCTACGGGTGTGATGGCACCATGGTGGCCCTGCTCAGTTGGGATGGGAAATAATTGATACTGGTTTGGGGACAGGGGTGGCAGAGACTGGCTGTGGTGGTTTAACCACAGGTGGGACCATGTGGTCCTGCACTTCCTCCTCCCACCCAGTGAGATGGGATGGGGGACACAACAAAGGGGACATGGGGTGGGATGAGGACAGGGAGGGCTCACTCACCAGGGATGGGCACGGGCAACACAGACTCCACTTGGGGAAGAAAAATCCATGTAATGAGTTCCCAATCAATCAGAGTAGGACAGTGAGACACAACAACCACCTCTGACAGCACCTTCCCCCACCCCTCCCTTCTTCCCGGGCTCCCAGCACTTTGCTCCCCATTTCTGTCCCTTCTCCCCCAGCAGCACAGGGGACAGGGAATGGGGGTTCACTCAGGTCACCTCTGCTGCTCTTCCCAGCATGGAAGTCCAGGAACAAGATGTTCCAGAGCAGCTTCCCATGGAGTCATGGACCTCTCTGGGCTCAGCTCCCGGCTCCAGCATGGGGACACCCACGGGCTGCAGAGTCACCCCCCACTCTGGGGGTCCCACCCCCGCTCTGGCAGCGAGTGACTCTCGGGGTCCCAATTCCAGTCACAGCTGCCCTCAGGCTCAGCTTCTCTGCTCCATGTGGGGTCCTCCATGGCCTGCACGGGGGTCTCTGCTCCAGCACTGAACCTCCATGGGCTGCAGGGGACTTTGTCTTCTCCTGCTCCATGGGGTTGAACTGGGTGGGGGTCCTTGTCCTTCTTTCTGGCAGAGAAGCTCTGTCTGTCTGTCCTTTGTTTAGGCTGATGGTCTTTTGTTTGGTCAACCATTTCTCCTCCAGGTTCTCTCCACCTCCTTCTTCTCAGGACACTCCTTCCCCTCACCACTATGGATTCCCAGAGGTGTTTCTCTGGTGCTCACTGGCCCAGCCTGGCCTGGGGGATCTCCACCTTGAAGCCAGGGGTGCTTTTCACTCAACCCAACACTCAATCTCTGAGTTTCCTTTCTTTCCCTGAGCCCACCAGACGTCAGGAAGAGCAGAATTAGGTCACTATGAAATGTGGCTTTTCTGGTAAGAGCGAAACAGAAAATGAAATATTTATCCTTTGAAATTAATGGCTTTTTTTTACCATTAACCTCAGTGACAGGAAAGGGTTTTTTTTCTTGTGGCTCTTATTTTAAACCTCATTTATTCCTTCTTTTCTTTCCCACTGTAATGAAGAAAGATGCCACTTAACTATTAAATCTCAATTTTACTTGCTGGGGAAGAAGGAACTGGGTCTATATTTAGTAGGATACTAAAAATACAGAAAAACCTTTTTAAAATACCAAAATAACTTATTTTCAGTATTTTTTTTCCTTATTTTCCAGAGCACAATGGAAATTTCTAAAGAAAATTATAAGAAAAATATATTTATAATCAACAAGTAATTAATATGCACAGATTTAGTGGTTTTTATTTCTCAGAGGGGGATTAATTCTTTCTTTTTTAGTCCATCACCATTTAGCACCCTGTGGTGTGAGAAAGCAACGTTGTTCTTTCCACCTTTTCTAATCAACAGGCACCATCCTGATTTGAGGTTCTCCTCCCCCTCTGCTCTGCCCTGGTGAGGCCACATCTGGAATCTTGTGTCCAGTTCTGGGCCCCCCAGTTCAAGAAGGACAGGGAGCTGCTGGAGAGAGTCCAGCACAGAGCCACCAAGGTGATGAAGGGAGTGGAGCATCTCCCTGATGAGGAGAGGCTGAGGGAGCTGGGGCTCTTGAGCTTGGAGAAGAGGAGACTGAGGGGGGACCTCATTAATGTTGATCAATATCTGAAGGGTGAGTGTCAGGAGGATGGGGCCAGGCTCTTCTCAGTGGTGTCCAGTGATAGGACAAGGGGCAATGGGTGTGAGCTGGAACACAGGAGGTGCTGCTTGGATTTGAGAGGGAACTTCTTTCCTGTGAGGGTGCCAGAGCCCTGGGCCAGGCTGCCCAGGGAGGGTGTGGAGTCTCCTTCTCTGGAGACATTCAAGACCCACCTGGACACCTTCCTGTGTGATCTCATCTGGGTGTTCCTGCTCCAGCAGGGGGTTGGACTGGATGAGCTTTCGAGGTCCCTTCCAATCCCTGACACTCTGGGATTCTGTGATCCTCAATTCCACAGCTCTTCAAGTAGGAAGCCACTACTCCAAAGATGATGCAAAACTGCCAAGTGGTGAGCCAGTCCTTCATGATCTTCATCTAGATCTCCTGAAGAGCTTGGACCTCCAAAGAGATGTTGTCTCTCAAGCTGAGAGACTTGTAGCACCTCCTTGCATAACAACTTCCCTTGAATACCCAGTGAGAAGTCATTGGTGTGGCAGAAGACACACTCTGCCTGGATTTGTCATTGAACTGGTGTTAGAAGATGCTGTGAACATTAGGGAAGTTTTAAATTCACAGGACTTCTGAAGACTCATATTCCTTGGTTGATTGGCCACTAATTAACAGGAGATATTTCCTCTCCTTGCCTTGACTTGGGTAGAAACTGGACCATTTTGGTGTTCTCCAGAGGTGCTGGAGTGCTGTTGTTCTGCTAAGCCTGGTGGGTCTTCAGCCACGTAAAGGTGGCTTGCAGAGGTGGCAACCATAGGCAAGGTGTTTTGCTCTGGTTTGTGGTCACTGTGCAGTGTGGTGTGGTTGGGGAAGGGTGTGAGGAGAGGCTGAAGGCACTTGGGGTGTTCAGCCTGGAGAAGAGGAGACTGAGAGGAGATCTCCTGGCGGTCTGGAACTTCCTCCCCAGGGGCAGAGGAGGGGCAGGCGCTGAGCTCTTCTCTCTGGCCACCAACGCCAGGAGCAGAGGCCATGGCAGGAAGATGTGGCAGGGGAGGGGGAGGTTGGCCATGAGGAAAAGGTTCTTGAGGCAGAGGGTGGTGGAGCACTGGCACAGGCTCCCCAGGGAGGTGCTGATGGCCCCAAGCCTGACAAGATGCCAGCAGCATTTGGCCAACGTGTGCCCTCAGGGACATGGTGTGAATGTTGGGCTTGTCCTGTGCAGGGACAGGAGTTGGACTCCATCATCCTGGTGGGTCCCTTCCACCTCTCAGCTTCCCTGGTGAAATCCTGATGTAAATTGCTGCGTCCTTGGCCCAATCTTCACGATGCTTTGTACACCTTGATGGAAGGGAGGACGCATGGCAGAACCTAAATGGGTCTTCTTCAGCTCCAGAGGTGCAAGCTCAGTTTTCACCCACCATTGATGATAGAAAGAAGAGGACCTTGTTTTATCTCTAGCACTTAGAGGTTGGTTTAGAAGTTGGTTCCATCCTTGACTCCCTTCCCTGGTTTTAGGTTACCTTAACTCTACCAAGCAACCTGGAAGTGACACTTTAGAAGGACATCTCTGCTGAAGGCCACAACTCTTCCATCACAGTGGGTGTTTGCAAGCTCAGACTCATTTATCTCATCCATCCTGGTTGCTCAGAGCAGATTCTTTGCAGCTTCAACACCATGGTTGGGAGTGAAGATGCTGCACAGTAGACTTCAATGCTTTCAGTGCCTGTATCTACTGGTGGATCATTGTGATCACTTCCTGGGCTGAATCTCCTCAGGTTTTGCTTTGGAGATGTCTAAATTTAATAATAAATATAAATAATAATAAAGATAATTAGTAGAAGGGACAATTACAGTAAATAATTACCTAGGGTCAATTAAAACCAGAGAAAGGTTCCTTTGGGCTTGTGGGACAAGACCAGGATGGTTCTCAGTAGGGTTATGGTCATGAACATCCATAATCACTGAGGCTGGACTGCAGAATTATTTTCCAGCAATGAATGGTTGGATCCAAGCATTTTTTTGGGGATGTTTTTGAAGATTTTTTTGTCTTCAGAAAATGCTGAAAAATAACTTTATTTTCATTAATGGCTTTTTTAGTGTTGGAAGGTTGGATGATCACAACACAGCTTGGTTTTCCATCTTCTCCAAAGACCATAAAACAAAAGAAGAGACAAATTAATGATGCCAATCCATTTAGATAGAGAAAATATTCAAACCTGGGCATTATTTTAAAAGCTTTTTATGTTTTAATTTTCACATCTTCCAATGAAACTTGCCAGTATTTCATTTTGAGCAGGCACTTTAAAGGGGGGAGGGAAAAAATGACAAACATAAAGGTTAAAGAAATTCAGTGTATAATGAAATGCACAATTTTGGGTGAAATAGAACGTTTCACCTAAATAAATATAAAATTAAAAATAGAAAATAGAAATATAAAATAGATAAAGAAAATATAAAAGAAAATATATAAATAAAATAGGAAATATATAAATAAAATATATAAATAAAATATAAAGTATATAAATAAAATATAAATATATAAATAAAATAGGAAATAGATAAATAAAATAAAATAAAATAAAATAAAATAAAATAAAATAAAATATAAAATAAAATAAGTATAAATATAAATAAGTATAAATATAAATATAAATATAAATATAAATATAAATATAAATATAAATATAAATATAAATATAAATATAAATATAAATATAAATATAAATATAAATATAAATATAAAACCTCAGCTCTCCCCATGATCTGGACTTAGAATCACAGACTCATGGAATGGTTTGGGTTGGAAAGGACCTGAAAGCTCATCCAGTCCCAACCCCCCTGCCAGCAGCAGGGACACCTTCCACTAGACCAGGTTGCTCAAAGCCTCATCCAACCTGGCCCAGAACACTTCCAGGGAGGAGCAGCCACAGCTTCTCTGGCCAACCTGGGCCAGGGTCTCACCACCCTCACACCAAACCATTTCTCTTAATTTTATGTCACTTACTACTGTGCCTGGTGAGAGTTGTCTTGTAGTCAAGGACATGGCAAAAAGACCAAAAGAAGGTAGATTTTGGAGAACATTGGTTTCTACTCTGGATATTCATAGGATGGGTAGGGTTGGAAAGGACCTTAAAGATCTTCTAGTTCCATATTCAGTCTGTTTGCAGAAATAAAGCCACTGGAGGAGTCTGTCTCTGTCCTTGATGGTTCCACATAGGGTTTGCTCTGCTCTTGAGAAGGAGAAGTTGGTTTCTCATTATCCACTGGCCATGCAACTTCTCCAGAGGGACTGAAAGTCATGGAGTCTTCTTCTCTATCCATGTATTTTTGGCCACCAGAAGATAGAGGTGCAATAAAAATCACAGCACCACAGAGTGTCAGGGATTGGAAGGGACCTCGAAAGCTCATCCAGTCCAACCCCCTGCTGGAGCAGGAACACCCAGATGAGATCACACAGGAAGGGGTCCAGGAGGGTCTTGAATGTCTCCAGAGAAGGAGACTCCACATTTCTAAAGTTTTTGGAGCTCTTTGGCTGATTTTCTGCAGAACAGGTGAATTTTTCAAGGTTCTACTGCAAAATATCTGCAGGGTCCCTACTTATTCTCCACATGCCCTTGTTGTCATTCCATATTCTCCTCACATAGAGGTTTAGAAGCAGCCACCAGCTCAGTGTCCCATTTATCTGCAAAATCTTCTCCACAAAAGCCCTGAGCATGTAAATGTATATTTATATCTTGCAGCAGCATTTTCAAATCACTTGAATATATTCATTATTTCCTAGTGTTTCAAAGATCTCAAAGGCATCTGGAGTGGAAGAGATACAGATGGGGAACTAATAATTGTCTTCTTTGTTCATCTTCACACGTGCACGAGGTTCTCAGATTCATGGGTTTGGACTTGGAACACTCAATTTTGGGATCTGAAGGGATTATTCATGCATGAAGGTCAGTCATGGAGGTGTCTCCTAAACATGCATCTGGGAAAGAAAGAATCATAAATAGAAAAGGAAATATTGGAGCAACAAGTTCTGTCTGGTTGCAGATGGTGTTTATGTTCCAATGGTGTCCTTTGAAGGTTCTTTATCTGCTGGGGAGTTCTGTGACTTGGGAATTAAGATTATAGAATCATAAAGTGGTTTGGGTTGGAAGGACCTCAAAACTCATCCAGTCCCAACCCCCCCCCTGCCAGCAGCAGGGACACCTTCCACTAGACCAGGTTGCTCAAAGCCTCATCCAACCTGGCCGAGAACACTTCCAGGGAGGAGCAGCCACAGCTTCTCTGCCCAACCTGGGACAGGGTCTCACCACCCACACACCAAACAATTTCTTCCTCACATCTCAGCTCCATCTCCCCTCTGCACTTTCAAGCCATCCCCCCTTGTTCTGTCACTCCCTGCCCTTGGCCAAAGTCCCCCCCCAGCCTTCCTGGAGCCCCTTCAGTACTGGGAGGCCGCTAGAAGGTCTCCCTGGAGCCTTCTCTTCTCCAGGCTGAACAGCCCCAACTCTCTCAGCCTGTCCTCACAGCAGAGCTGCTCCAGCCCTGGCATCATCCTGGTGGCCTCCTCTGGACTCATTCTACCAGGTCCAGGTTCTGATGGTTCACAGATGATGTCCCCTCACAAATATGGAAGCTCAGATAACCACCTTGTTGTGACAAATAGGATCTTCTCCTCTTTGGCTTCTCTGCCTCTGGTGCAATCCCAGCAATCTAATTTGTCAACCTCGTTAAAAGCTTCTGTTCTAGAACTCTATTCGTAGATCTTAATTACAACATCTTGAGCCTCTGGTGGGAACAGAATTGTCATGATTTATGCTACACTCAAAACGCTATTGTGACATTAGTAAGCAATTAAAAGGACTAAAGAGCACCCATGGGAGGTTGAGAAGATCTTAGATGGACCACCATCATTGTGAATCATGTCTAGGGTAATTTGATTTACAGAACCTTTCTGAAAGACTAAGACCTTGTCAAAATCTGGGCATCAATAATGGGAATAAATGTGTGGATAAAAAAGCAGCATTGGTGGCTCCAAGAGATGAGAAAAGGAGAATGTGGGTCATCTCCAGGCAGGTCTTCGTTAACGACGCCGAGATGACAGATGCCATCATTACCACTTATTAATGTTAATGCAATGATGATGGTGTACACGTGTCAGGAGAAGCTGGGATGAAAGCTGGTGATGTTTTCTCAGGAAGGCACGAGGCAGATGCTCCTTCCTCCTTCATGAGCTTCTGCACCTCGCAGGCAATGAGATGGAGAAAGTTCACAGAAGATATCAGGTGGATTTTCAGATGTTTCACAGAGTAGCAATGAAAAATAGGAGCTGGAGACAGACTGTTCAGCCTGGAGAAGAGAAGGCTCCAGGGAGACCTTCTAGCGGCCTCCCAGTACCTGAAGGGGCTCCAGGAAGGCTGGGGAGGGACTTTGGCCAAGGGCAGGGAGTGACAGAACAAGGGGGGATGGCTTGAAAGTGGCAGAGGGGAGCTGGAGCTGAGCTGTGAGGAAGAAATTGTTTGGTGTGAGGGTGGTGAGACCCTGTTCCAGGTTGGCCAGAGAAGCTGTGGCTGCTCCTCCCTGGAAGTGTTCTCGGCCAGGTTGGATGAGGCTTTGAGCAACCTGGTCTAGTGGAAGGTGTCCCTGCTGCTGGCAGGGGGGTTGGAACAGGTGGGAGGGATCTTTGAGGTCCCTTCCAGCCCAGACCAGTGTATGATTCTATGATGGAAGTTGCCCAACGTGCACTTGGCTTTGTAAGTCTCAGCTGTTCTTTGATAGGTTCATTGGTGGCTTTGAACTAGGACCTCCTGAACTATCTCAGAATTATTCTGCATATCTCCTAATAGGATTAGCAAATGGAAGCCTTGTGATCCACCTGAGGATTTAAGATCATTTGTGTCCTTTTGACCAGCACCAAGAAGTGTCTCTTGGTCCAGGAACAAAGAAGGAGGCGAGTTGTGGGCTATGCTCCCAAATTCACCCCCTGCAGCTGACACCAGAGCCTGAGCACATGTCCTGGCTCTGCCATAAGCATGTCCCTTTGTCTCAAAATGAGCAGGGAAACCTAGAAGAGCATTGTCATGGGTTTGTGTGACCAGGTTTTGGTGGTGCTGAAGGTGTGAAGAAAAGCTGCACAATTTGCAGCTGGAGAGAGGAGTAAGAAGATGTGAGAGAAACAACTCTGCCTGTTCCAGTGCTCCACCACCCTCTGCCTCAAGAACCTTTTCCTCATGGCCAACCTCCCCCTCCCCTGCCACATCTTCCTGCCATGGCCTCTGCTCCTGGCGTTGGTGGCCAGAGAGAAGAGCTCAGCGCCTGCCCCTCCTCTGCCCCTGGGGGAGGAAGTTCCAGACCCCAGGAGATCTCCTCTCAGTCTCCTCTTCTCCAGGCTGAACACACCCAAGTGCCTTCAGCCTCTCCTCACACCCTTCCCCCTAAACCCTTCCCCAGTGTTGTGTCCCATCTGTTTGGTTTCTGGGGTAGGTGAAGCCAGTCTGGAGCCATGGGGACAATGTCCATGGTTGGGATTGTCACCTGTCCCCACGTGTTTCAGTCAGCAGGAGGACAAGGCAGCACCAGGATGGGGTTATCTGATGAAGGTACTTGTGTCCTGTCACTCTTCAACAGGAGCTTTGACCAACATCAAAGCCACCTGCTTCTCATCTGTGCTCACCTGTAAGACTCTGTGTGTTGCCTACAGAGCTTCTTGTGGCCAGGTGAGACTTGTCCTCCATTACCCAACAAGTATTTCAAGCAGAAACCTGGAGGAGTTGGACTTCTTTTGGTCCTGCTCTGCTGCTGGCTTCTACCACAACGTGAGTACGCTGGGTGGACTCGTTCTGCTTTATAGCCAAGTTCATATTTGAAGTGAAGTTCTACTGGAGCTTTGAATTTGTGGAATATCTTCATTTTTTACTTATAATTACTCCACTTCTGGGGTTTTTTTTCCTGTTTTGAGTGATTTGAATCCCTTTGTGGAGTGAGGAGCACAGGAGAGGAGGATCCTGAGTGATGCTTGGAAGAACCATGAAGTTGTGCTTCAAAAGCAGAAATGCAAATGTAGAAGAAGATGTTTTTCCCTTTATTTGCTTTTAATTATGGCAAAACCAAGATGTTAATTATTTTTATGAACTTAAGAAAATTTAAACCAACTTCTAGATGATATTGAAGTTAAGGATGTTCCTTTTAAGAGCTGGAGAACGTGAAAATATTTCATAGCAGCTTCACAAAAGAGCTTCTTGATGTTTGAGTGCAATGAGTGAAGTCACCTAATGGCAATTAACGTACTGGCAGGTTCTTTGTTGGTCTAAATTAATGCTTATCTCTTGGCTTTCATGAAGAACAATGATGTTGGACCAGAAGAATCCTGGTGCAGGCTGCCCAGGGCGGTGGTGGAGTCCCCATCCTGGAGGGATTTAAAAGATGTGTAGATGTGGTGCTGAGGGACATGGTGTAGAGGTGGACTTGGCAGTCATAGAATCATGGGATGTTGTGAGTTGGACCCACCAGGATGATGGAGTCCAACTCCTGTCCCTGCACAGGACAAGCCCAACATTCACACCATGGCCCTGAGGGCACACGTTGGCCAAATGCTGCTGGCATCTTGTCAGGCTTGGGGCCATGAGCACCTCCCTGGGGAGCCTGTGCCAGTGCTCCACCACCCTCTGCTCAAGAACCTTTTCCTCATGGCCAACCTCCCCCTCCCCTGCCACATCTTCCTGCCATGGCCTCTGCTCCTGGCGTTGGTGGCCAGAGAGAAGAGCTCAGCGCCTGCCCCTCCTCTGCCCCTGGGGAGGAAGTTCCAGACCGCCAGGAGATCTCCTCTCAGTCTCCTCTTCTCCAGGCTGAACACACCAAGTGCCTTCAGCCTCTCCTCACACCCTTCCCCTCTAAACCCTTCCCCAGTGTTGTGGTGTTAAATTTATGGGTGGACTTGATGATCTTAAAGGTCTTTTCCATCCAAAATGATTCAATAATGGATGGACAGTTGTAAGCCTGGGGTAGGTCCCAGCAAGCCATGAGAAACCAGAGTGAATGGAGGGACAGGGCAAGAAGGAAATGGAGTGGCTTAAACCTGGTTGAGATGATCCATGGTACAGGGAATACTCTCCCATACTCAGCATCTCCTTGCTGGTGGAACACAGTCTTGCCTGGAGCCTTGTGCTCATTTTTAGTCACCACTGAATAATTCAACTTCTTCCATCCCTTGGTGACCAAGTGTAGTCTGATATTTTTAGGGTTTGAGGGCAGAACTAATCCTGGGGGTCCTGAGTCTCAGAGATGTGTAGGTATCAAACATTCTCCTTTTTCAACCACGTTGATCTCAGAATGTTTCTCACCATGTTTCTCTGAAACTTCAAAGCAGAGAAGCTTTTGGTTGTATCTCCATGGTCTGGACCATCTGAGCATCTCCTGCTTGGGCAGCACTCCTTGATTGTGGTTTTATTTTTGCTGTGGTATTTGCACTTCATTTCACTGAACGTGTCTGATTCATTGACATCTGTGAAGGAGGCAGCG